>OZ005736.1:272287570-272770070 GCA_963930755.1 Eudasyphora cyanicolor | reverse complement strand
AAGAAACCAATACCGGAAATATATTTACTCCCTTGCATTCGGGCAAATATTTGACGTGACTTTTTTTGCTGGTGTAATATTTTGTCCATTGGCATTATTTGCATTTCCTGCCTTGCAATTGTTTGCAAGTAGTAGGAAAATAAAGAAATTAACATAAATATTTATAATATTTACTTGTCGTGTGGCTGCAACTTTCGAAGTGCCGCGCAATTTTCATAATTGTTGTGGTCAATTGGTAATTTGTTTTTGGTGACTGACAAGAGAAATTTCTACGTGGGTTGTTTTGAGGTGGTTTTCCAATGGAAAATTCACAAACGATGTGATTTTCTTATAAAATTCAATCAAAGAGGATTTTGTCGAATAGCAACAATAATTCTTTCCTATAGAAAAGTCATCAACGATGAACTTTTCCTACAGAAAAGTCATCAACGATGAACTTTTCCTACAGAAAAGTCATCAACGAAGAACTTTTCCTATAGAAAGGTCATCAACGATGAACTTTTCCTATAGAAAAGTCATCAACGATGAACTTTTCCTATAGAAAAGTCATCAACGATGAACTTTTCCTATAGAAAAGTCATCATCGATGAACTTTTCCTACAGAAAAGTCATCAACGATGAACTTTTCCTACAGAAAAGTCATCAACGATGAACTTTTCCTACAGAAAAGTCATCAACGATGAACTTTTCCTATAGAAAGGTCATCAACGATGAACTTTTCCTATAGAAAGGTCATCAACGATGAACTTTTCCTATAGAAAAGTCATCAACGATGAACTTTTCCTATAGAAAAGTCATCAACGATGAACTTTTCCTATAGAAAAGTCATCAACGATGAACTTTTCCTATAGAAAAGTCATCAACGATGAGCTTTTCCTATAGAAAAGTCATCAACGATGAACTTTTCCTATACAAAAGTCATCAACGATGAACTTTGCCTATAGAAAAGTCATCAACGATGATCGTATCCTAAAGAAAAGTCATCAACGATGAACTTTTCCTATAGAAAAGTCATCAACGATGAACTTTTCCTATAGAAAAGTCATCAACGATGAACTTTTCCTATAGAAAAGTCATCAACGATGAACTTTTCCTATAGAAAAGTCATCAACGATGAGCTTTTCCTATAGAAAAGTCATCAACGATGAACTTTTCCTATACAAAAGTCATCAACGATGAACTTTGCCTATAGAAAAGTCATCAACGATGATCGTATCCTAAAGAAAAGTCATCAACGATGAACTTTTCCTATAGAAAAGTCATCAACGATGAACTTTTCCTATAGAAAAGTCATCAACGATGAACTTTTCCTAAAGAAAAGTCATCAACGATGAACTTTTCCTACAGAAAAGTCATCAACGATGAACTTTCCTACAGAACAGTCATCAACGATGAACTTTTCCTACAGAAAAGTCATCAACGATGAACTTTTCCTACAGAAAAGTCATCAACGATGAACGTTTCCTATAGAAAAGTCATCAACGATGAACTTTTCCTATAGAAAAGTCATCAACGATGAACTTTTCCTATAGAAAAGTCATCAACGATGAACTTTTCCTATAGAAAAGTCATCAACGATGAACTTTTCCTATAGAGAAGTCATCAACGATGAACTTTTCCTATAGAAAAGTCATCAACGATGATCTTTTCCTATAGAAAAGTCATCAACGATGAACTTTGCCTATAGAAAAGCCATCAACGATGAAGTTTTCCTATAGAAAAGTCATCAACGATGAACTTTTCCTATAGAAAAGTTATCAACGATGAACTTTTCCTATAGAAAAGTCATCAACTATTACCTTTTCTTATAGAAAAGTCATCAACGCTGAACTTTTCCTATATAAAAGTCATCAACGATGAACTTTTCCTATAGAAAAGTCATCAACGATGAACTTTTCCTATAGAAAAGTCATCAACGATGAACTTTTCCTATAGAAAAGTCATCAACGATGAACTTTTCCTATAGAAAAGTAAACAACGATAACCTTTTCCTATAGAAAAGTCATCAACGATTACTTTTCTGATTGAACCACAGATGGAATAATGTTCCGTTGACGTTTAACGAATGTTATCACTTCTTTAAACACACAATTGTCTTCATTTTATATGCAAATTAAATTTAGAATATTTCCTCATTGTTTACATAAACTCAAATAATATTCAAATTGAATATAATTTTATTCAATTGCTTGAAATTCGATTAAAATTGCTTCTCGGCACGCTCATAACAATTTTAACAATGAATGATGAACCGCAATTTTGCAACTCATCTTCAAAAGTTGATTGATTTACATTGATGTGTCGGTGATTATTAACATATTTTGTTTCTTTTTTTATTCATCAATAAACCGTGAATATTTATGACATCATTAACAAATTACAAGTTTTTTTTGCGAATAATAAAGAGAAATGTGTAAAATCAAAGTATTTCCAATATCAGATAAAATTAATGATTGTCATTCTGGGCAGCATTCGCCAGGTAGAGATGAAAATGTTATCATCGTTATTTTTAAAATTTTATTACATGTTTTTTTTTGTTTACAGATATTATCAGGAGACGAAAATGCACATCACGAGAAGTTGAAATCATAAAATATTTAAAAATAAATTTAAGAATGTTGTTTGTAATAATGTTAAGGCTAACATGAGTAATCATACTTGTTAAGGAAACCTTTTTTTATTCATTTTTCTACACGAAAACGTTGATGACTTTTCTATACGAAAAGCTCATCGTTGATGACATTTCTATACGAAAAGCTCATCGTTGATGACTTTTCTATACGAAAAGCTCATCGTTGATGACTTTTCTATACGAAAAGCTCATCGTTGATGACTTTTCCATACGAAAAGCTCATCGTTGATGACTTTTCCGTACGAAAATCTCATCGTTGATGACTTTTCTATATGAAAAGCTCATCGTTGTTAACTTTTCTATACAAAAAGCTCATCGTTGATGACTTTTCTATAGGAAAAGTTCATCGTTGTTGACTTTTCCATACAAAAAGCTCATCGTTGATGGCTTTTCTATACGAAAAGCTCATCGATGATGACTTTTCTATACGAAAAGATCATCGTTGATGACTTTTCTATACGAAAAGCTCATCGTTGATGACTTTTCTATACGAAAAGCTCATCGTTGATGAGTTTTCTATACGAAAAGCTCATCGTTGATGACTTTTCTATACGAAAAGCTCATCGTTGATGACTTTTCTATACGAAAAGCTCATCGGTGATGACTTTTCTATACGAAAAGCTTATCGCTGATGACTTTGTATTTTCTATACGAAAAGCTCATCGGTGATGACTTTTCTATACGAAAAGCTTATCGCTGATGACTTTTGTATACGAGAAGATAATCGATGATGACTTTTCTATACGAAAAGCTTATCGGTGATGACTATTCTATACGAAAAGCTCATCGTTGATGTATTTTCTATACGAAAAGCTCATCGTTGATGACTTTTCTATACGAAAAGCTCATCGTTGATGACTTTTCTATACGAAAAGCTCATCGTTGATGACTTTTCTATACGAAAAGCTCATCGTTGATGACTTTTCTATACGAAAATCTCATCGTTGATGACTTTTCTATACGAAAATCTCATCGTTGATGACTTTTCTATACGAAAAGCTCATCGTTGATGACTTTTCTATACGAAAAGCTCATCGTTGATGACTATTCTGTACGAAAAGCTCATCGTTGATGACTTTTCTATACGAAAAGCTCATCGTTGATGACTTTTCTATACGAAAAGCTCATCTTTGATGACTTTCTATACGAAAAACTCATCTTCAATAACGTTTCTATACGGAAAGCTCATCGTTGACGATATTTCTCGACCATAAGCTTATCTTTAAATACTTTTCTACACGAAAAGCTCATCGTTGATGATTTTTAATACAATCCAAGCTTTTAGCTTATACCTTTCCATAGGCACATGTTATTGTTGAAGTGCTTTCTTTCTATGTTATAATCTTATTTAATCCTTTTCTTCTAGTAAAATTGAATATCTTTCAAAATAAATTAATTTTGTTGAATTTATTTTGTTTATCTGCCTTTCCACAACTTCTGCCAGTCATTAATGTTTATCTGATCTTTTTCCCTATGGTTTACAGCTTTTATCCGTACTTTCTAAATTAAAAAAAATAAACATTCACAATATCTTGTTTGGCTTTTAATTTCTTTGCAAAGATGAATTTAAAGTTTTAATGCAAAATCGTTAAGAAAACAAAATAATCCATAAGAAAAAACTACCAAAACAAAAAGTAACGTACACATTTCCCCAAATTGACCTCAATTTTTGTGTGGCAACAAATTGATGTTTGATTTGATCAAGAACACTCAACATGGATTTGGACAATTGGTCTGCCGCCTGATCGTCTCCTGCCCCGGACAAGCTCTTCCAAGTCTATTTAAGAAATAAATGGAAAAAATTCAACAGCTGTTGTGCTTTTAATAGCACACTCAGACCAAAAAACGAACATTCTTTAGAGGAACAAAAAAATGCCAGAAAAAGTTTGCATAAACCAACAATTTATGGAAACAAAAGTACACAAAACAGTTGGGCAAATAGCCACCAACCGTCCCATAGTTACACAAAAAATAAAAAAGCAAAAAATCGTGAACCGGCGTCGTCGGTCTGACCAATTCTTTCATTTCGTGTGATCATTTAAGTAAAATAAACAATTAAATTGAGTCTGGTCTGGTCTGAGGTCCGTCCTGTTTGTTGGCACTGCGATATTTTTTAATGAATGAAAATCACAACTAAACGAACTAAGCAAGACACGATTTACCCTTCCGCGCCTGTGCCTCTGTTGGGGATAGTGGTTCAGCAGAGTCGTATGTAAAGTGTTTTGTTTTTAGATCAGCCATTTTTGTCTGGTTATTGTTTTTGTCAATGGTCTTTTTGATTTTATGTTTTGTTTTTGGAACACTGTAAATTTGAAGTCATTAATAACTCGATTTTTATAATTTTGACCTACTGCCACATGTGTGCGAGCTTTAATGAGCACCGGTTCTGGTATGATTTTTTGAGGTGTGTTTAGTATTTTGTTGTCTTTTTTTCTCATATCGCCAGTTAAGCGAAAAAGAGTGAAATTTTTCTTTCTTCTTTAGTTCTTGGAAAGCTCAGTAAAAAACCAGTTGGATATGTAACCATAAAAAATTTACATTAAATACTTTTTGTTTTTGACCACTAACCATCCCATGAAAACAGCAAGACATCTTCAAATGGTTATGTACCTCCCGCCATGTACATGGCGAAATCGAAAGCAAGTTCACTTTCTTTACAATTCCAAAAAAACCTAAGCAAAGATGACATATTAAGTATACATACATACATACTCGAATGTTTCTCAAAATTGTGACCTCAACTGTAAATGTCTAAAATTTTGTTTGCTCATCCAGAGATTTTACATAGCCCTAGGTCAAATATTTTATTTTAACTTCTGGTGGCTTTTCTATAAAAAAAGTTCATAGTTGACGATATACGAAAAGCCCATCATTATTGAATTTTCTACACTAAAATCTCATCATTGATGACTTTTCTATACGAAAAGTTCATCATTGATGACTTTTCTATACGAAAAGCTCATCATTGATGACTTTTCTATATGAAAAGCTCATCATTGATGACTTTTCTATACGAAAAGCTCATCATTGATGACTTTTCTATAGCTCATCATTAATGAGTTTTCTATACGATGAGCTTATCATTGATGACTTTTCTATAGGAAAAGCTCATCATTGATGACTTATCTATACGAAAGTTCATCATTAATGAGTTTTCTATACGATGAGCTTATCATTGATGACTTTTCTATAGGAAAAGCTCATCATTGATGACTTCTCTATACGAAAGTTCATCATTGATGACTTCTCTATACGAAAGTTCATCATTGATGACTTCTCTATACGAAAGCTTCTATACGTAAAGATCATCATTGCTGACTTTTCTGAACGAAAAAGTCATCATTGCTGACTTTTCTATACGAAAAGCTCATCATTGCTGACTTTTCTATACGAAAAGCTCATCATTGCTGACTTTTCTATACGAAAAGCTCATCATTGATGACTTTTTTATACGAAATGCTCATTATTGGTGACTTTTCTATACGAAAGCTCATTATTGGTGACTTTTCTATACGAAAGCTCATTATTGATGACTTTTCTATACGAAAAGCTCATCATTGATGACTTTTCTATACGTAAAGCTCATCATTGATGACTTCTCTATACGAAAGTTCATCATTGATGACTTATCTATATGATTTTCTATATCATTGTTGATTTTTCTATATGAAAAGCTCATCATTGGTAACTTTTCTATATGAAAAGCTCCTCATTTATGACTTTCTGTAATAAAAAGTCGTCAATGATGACTTTTCTATATGAAAAACTCATCATTGATGACTTTTCTATATAAAAGGCTCATCATTGATGACTTTTCTATATGAAAGGCTCATCATTGATGACTTTTCTATACGAAAAGCTTCTATACGTAAAGATCATCATTGCTGACTTTTCTGAACGAAAAAGTCATCATTGCTGACTTTTCTATACGAAAAGCTCATCATTGCTGACTTTTCTATACGAAAAGCTCATCATTGCTGACTTTTCTATACGAAAAGCTCATCATTGATGACTTTTTTATACGAAATGCTCATTATTGGTGACTTTTCTATACGAAAGCTCATTATTGGTGACTTTTCTATACGAAAGCTCATTATTGATGACTTTTCTATACGAAAAGCTCATCATTGATGACTTTTCTATACGTAAAGCTCATCATTGATGACTTCTCTATACGAAAGTTCATCATTGATGACTTATCTATATGATTTTCTATATCATTGTTGATTTTTCTATATGAAAAGCTCATCATTGGTAACTTTTCTATATGAAAAGCTCCTCATTTATGACTTTCTGTAATAAAAAGTCGTCAATGATGACTTTTCTATATGAAAAACTCATCATTGATGACTTTTCTATATAAAAGGCTCATCATTGATGACTTTTCTATATGAAAGGCTCATCATTGATGACTTTTCTATACGAAAACTCATCATTGATGACTTTTCTATACGAAAAGCTCATCATTGATGACTTTTATATACGAAAAGCTCATCATTGATGACTTTTCTATATGAAAAGCTCATCATTTGTGACTTTTCTATAAGAAAAGCTCATCGCTGAAGACTTTTCTATACAAAAAGCTCATCGCTGAATACTTTTCTATACGAAAAGCTCATCGCTGATGATTTTTCTATACGAAAAGTTCATCGTTGATGACATTTCTATACGAAAGCTCATCGTTGATGACTTTTTTATGCGAAAAGCTCATCGTTCATGGCGTTTTATGGGAAAAGCTAAACGTTGATGACATTTCTATACGAAGGTAATCGTTGATGACTTTTCTATATGACAAAGCTCATCATTGATGACTTTTCTATACGAAAAGCTCATCGTTGATGAATTTTCTAAACGAAAATCTCATCGTTAATGACTTTTCTATACGAAAAGCTCATCGCTGAAGACTTTTCTATACGAAAAGCTCATTGCTGAAGACTTTTCTATACGAAAATCTCATCGCTGATGACTTTTCTACACGAAAATCTCATCGCTGATGACTTTTCTACACGAAAAGCTCATCGTTGATGACTTTTCTATACGAAAAGGTCATCGCTGAAGTCCTTCCCATACGAAAATCTCATCGCTGAAGACTTTTCTATACGAAAATCTCATCGCTGATGACTTTTCTACACGAAAATCTCATCGCTGATGACTTTTCTACACGAAAATCTCATCGATGGTGACTTTTCTACACGAAAATCTCATCGATGGTGACTTTTCTATACAAAAAGCTCATCGATGGTAACTTTTCTACAGGAAAAGCTCGTCGTTGATGACTTTTCTACATGAAAAGCTCATCGTTGATGAATTTTCTAAACCAAAATCTCATCGTTGATGACTTTTCTACACGAAAAGCTCATCGTTGATGACTTTTCTACACGAAAAGCTCATCGTTGCAACTTTTCTACATGAAAAGCTCATCGTTGATGAATTTTCTAAACGAAAAGCTCATCGTTGATGACATTTTTGTACTAAAAGCATATCTTTAATGACTTTTCGATGACATTGCAATATCGATTCTAAATCCGTTTCTACATTCTTATCCCAATTGCTTATCTTAATTGTGAAGCGGATTTAAGAAGTCGTCCAAGGTGTCGTCATTTTGGGAAAACCCTCCTCTTAGATTCAGCAATTATTTAAACTGTTCAGAAGATTTATTGCAGTTGTTGTAAATTTCAGATTTCTGCATTCTTAATGATCTAGAATAACAATAAGACCACGACGCTTTACATCCTGACTCAAGCCGGATAAGATTTCGAGTGTGATTTAAAACCACACTAAGATTGTCTGCAGATCTGTCCGCAAACCCAAGATCAGTTGCAACTCTATTAAGATGTTTGTCAGAGAAAATAGTAAAAAAAAACCAAAACAAACTGCAAAGCAACCAACTTTGTTTCCTCTCCTACATAAGCAAGTTTCCCAATCGTCATATGAGTTGTATTGGAGCTTTGCTGGAAAAGCATAAATTAACACCGGAAATTTTTCGTAATCTCGGTAGCTGAATGTGAGCATTAGAGTTCGGCAAACCACCAACAGACAACATCAAACATCCAACAAAACGAATAGCGGCTGTAACGCATTTGAAAACAAAAGACTTGCTAAGTGTTAATTTACATTTTCTGTTGTTGTTATTGTTATTGTTCAACGTTCGAGGCTTTTGTTTCACGTTCATTCACTGGCGCTGCGTTGGAGCTGATTACGCGCGCCATCAAAGTGCACCTGCAGAAGTAGCAACAATTTGTTGTTTTGTCTTTTGTTGGAAAAAAAATAATCCAAGCAAACCATTCTCTTCGAGAGATCAAACAGCGAGGTAACTTGGCAACAATAAAAATCAGTAACAATTTCAAAGATATGCGCGCATGCGCAGCATATGTCCACTGGAAGTCTTAGAGTTTATGATCATGTACGAGCGTATTATTAAAGATTGTAATGTAATTAAAACCGAAAAGCCATTTAAACCATGGCAATAAAAACAAGAACAAGTTATGAATTGAAAGAATAATTTTAATATACGATACATTCCATTGAATAAACTCAAGGGGGGGGGGGGGGGGTTTAGGCTATAATTAGAATGACAAAAAGTTAGAGAATGGTAGAGATGTACATCGATGAATCTAAACTGGTCTGTCATTTATAAAGATAAAGGCGACATTCCCGAACGTCTATAAAAAGCCAACATTTCCGGTTGTCTATATTAAGACGACATTTCCAGACGACATATCCGATCGTCTGTATAAAGACGACATTTCCGGTCGTCTTTATATGGACGACTATTCCGGCCCTTTACATAAAGACGACTTCTACAGTCGTCTACATGAATATGACTTCAAAAGTCAGGCTTCTACAGTCCTCTACGTATATAGGGACGACTTTTACAGTCGTCTATTTTACGACGACTTTTACAGTCGTCTATTTTACGACGACTTCTACAGTCGTCTATTTTACGACGACTTCTACAGTCGTCTATTTTACGACGACTTCTACAGTCGTCTATCTAAAGACGACTTCTACAGTCGTCTTTCAAAAGGCGGCTTCTACAGTCGTCTTTCAAAAGACGACTTCTACAGTCATCTATTTAAAGACGACTTCTACAGTCGTCTGTCTAAAGACGACTTCTAGAGTTGTCTATCTAATGATGACTTCTACAGTTGGCTATCTAAAGACGACATCTACAGCCGTCTATCTAAAGACGACTTCTACAGTCGTCTATCTTAAAACGACTTCTACAGTCGTCTATCTAAAGACGACTTCTACCGTCGTCTACCTAAAGACGACTTTTACCGGCGTCTATCTAAAGACGACTTCTACCGTCGTCTATCTAAAGACGACTTCTACCGTCGTCTATCTAAAGAAGACTTCTACAGTCGTCTATCTAAAGACGACTTCTAAAGTCGTCTATCTAAAGACGACTTCTACAGTCGTCTATCTAAAGACGACTTCTACAGTCGTCTATCTAAAGAAGACTTCTACAGTCGTCTATCTAAAGACGACTTCTACAGTTGTCTATCTAAAGACGACTTCTACAGTCGTCTTTCTAAAGATGACTTCTACAGTCGTCTATCTAAAGACGACTTCAACCGTCGTCTATTTAAAAACGACTCCCCCGTCGTCTCAATAAAACCGACTTTTCCGGACGTCAATATAAAGGCGATATTTCTGGTATCCTATGTGAAGATGATATTTCCGGTGTTCTATATAAATTCGGCTTCTCTAGACGTCTATAGAGACAATTTGCCTGTACTTCCTGCAATTTATTCCTTATTTCCCTAAAACCATTTGAGTTTGTTGAAGGTTTTCTTTTCATATTGCAGAGTTTCCAATTCTTTTTCCAATCACAACAAAGAAAATATAGCAGATGCAGAGAGGCAAGATTTGGTCGTTCACTCTGCAACCAAGTCAAAAACAATGATGATGATAATAATCATCATCACCAGCCAAACCACCTCTTCAATTATCTTTATTTGCGATCTCTATCAAATTGCAGGCTGTTCTCTATCGGTCTAGCTAGCTAGCGACATTCAGTCAAGATCAGACTTCAAGTTCTGCTTCTCCCACTTGAATTGTGTGCGGTGCAATCAGTGTTGCCATTAAAAAAAACAATTATTCCACCAAATTTTCCTGGAAAATCCTAACCAAATCTCCTATAATTAAATAATTAGATTAAAAATATCTAATTCCAAATTAGGCTTACAATTACTAGTATTCTTTTCGAACATTAAAACTATTTTCCATGAAATTATGAATTTCCAAAAAAATCTAAACCACTGAAAAACAAAGTTTTTTCTTGGGTTTATGTTTTAATGCATAGATTCTGAAGCTAGACATCAACAAACGTCAAAATATCCATTCTTAGCTTTTAAAGTTTGTTTTTGTAAATTTTACGTCGATAATAGAGTTTTGATGTTAAAACCTTACTAAATCAGCTACAACTTTTTAAATTACGCATAAATTTTCTTCACAATGGGGTGATTTAATTCATCATCATCGATCAGACTTTACGATAGAGTCATAAAAATACAAGATTTGTGCATTTTTAGAAGTTTTTACGGGATTTTTAGTGGACAATTATTAAAATTTTCTCAAAATATATGATTTTTTGCTATGTTTTGTAAGAAATTGGCGTAAATTTGGCTGAAGGGATGGAAAATTGTATTGTAAAACGTTGAAGGCTACTAAATTTTGAATTCTTGAAAACTTTCCTGAACTAATTCGGATTAATGGTTCTCGAGTTATAACAAAATAGGTACTTCAACCTCTCTATTTTTTCAATATTTCGGTTTATCGCGAGAATTTAAAGAAACAACTCTATAGGCTAAAAAAGCTTGAACCACATATTATGGCATAACTAGAGAACCAATTCACCGAATTGGTTCAGGAAAGTTTTAAAAAATTCAAAATTAAGTAGCCTTAAACGTCTTACAATACAATTTTCTATCCGTTCGGCGGTTTAGATGATATCTTACAAAATATTGCAAAAAAATTATATATTTTGAGAACATTTTAATTTTTTTTTTTAAGAAAAGCCTCATAAAAAAATCTACTAACGCAGAATTGTTATATTTTTATGATTTGATCGTAAAGTCTGATCGGTCATGAATAAAATGTGACAATGTGACGAAGAAAATCGATGCATAATTTAAAAAGTTGTAGCGAGAAAACAATGCACATCTCTTAAAATTCTTTCAAACTTTGACAAAAAAATATTTTTCCCTTTATTAGTAACAAAAAAGAAACCAAAATTTGACATGTAGAAGTCAGACCCAAAAATCGTTTTGACCAGTGTAATTCATAAAGTGAGGTTTAATAAATTACCTTCAGTTTCGCACAGAATTTATTACGGCAATGTAGTTGTTTATAACTCACCTGAAAATAAAAGAAAAAAAAAACGTTAAAAGTTTTTTATAATAAAAATATTTATTTCATAATAATTAGTAAAATAATAATTTATTATTATAACAATAGAGTAATGCTGTGCACATTCCCGTCTTGATGATTCCGGGTCTTTACCAGAATCGCTCCTGATTACAATATGTACACATATCTTTAATTTCGTTTTAGAAATTAAAAATGACCCCCAAAAAAAAAATAATGTAATCAGCTGTTGGCTTAACACTAGGACCAAATCTAGGCATTCGATAACGAGAACTTTTCGATCGAAAACCCTTTTTAATTTTTGTAAATAAAAGTAAACATTGGAATTAATTAAAAACGACCAAGATAAGCTGCATAAGAATGTATTTAAAGAATCTACTTGAATTCGCCAGAAGCTTATGATCTTTTAACGATAATAAAATACAGATTTCGATGATAAAGAACTCGATATCGAATGCCATGATTTACCCCCTGCCTTTACAAATATCGTATTGTGAGAATTTCCCAAACAACGGCAACACTGGTTGCTCTATAGGCACGTATGTAGAAAAAAGACTGACAGAGAATGGATGCGGCCGCATTGAACAGTTTAAAAGCCACCGCTGTATACGAGTATGTAAAATAACATCTCTATTCTTTTGTATTGTACCGGTTGACTTACTTCTCAGCTGTTAAAGACTTAGAAAACGTACATAGTTGAACCTGAAGTTGTTCTTGTTATTGTTGTCAGTTTGTGACTGAGGTGTATTCGCTGTTGTTTGCCTCTGTTTCTGCTTCTTCTTCTTCTTCTACTGTTTTACTACTTCTGTTTAAAAACAGAGTGCAGCGACCCTAGAGTAGTATAGTAAAGATGATAATCATCATTTATCTTTTTTGTGGTTGGTGGCTATTGTACTCTTTTCTTCGTTTCGTGTTAAGTTTTTGTTTTGTTCTATTACTTTTAGCTTTTGGTGTTAGTTCAGTTGTATGTGTTTTTTTCTATTCACTCAAAGATCATCTACAGATTGATAGCCGCCGGCTTTATTGCAATATTCTCTGTGGCCCCTGATGCCCTTGTCTTTTTATAAGCATGATATGTTGTTCTCTTCCTTTCTAATTGGATTAGATTGCCGATAGAGACAAACATACCTAGTAACTCCGCTCCGAGAGTCTCTCAGTGGCAAAAACTTTCGGCGAAATCTGAGCGGCTGGCATTAACTGAATATCTACATGGCTACTTGATGATAAACATACACACGAATGTATTTATGTATTTACATGTATTCTCAATAAACCTCTGTTCGTGATGATGTTACATATTACAACAAGTGTTGTGTTGTTATTGCTGTAATTACTGCTGTTTTTGGGGGTTAATTAGTGTGTGATACTCATGATAAATTACAATTGGTGGTTGTGATGGCAAAAGAGAGTCGAGTTGATGGAGGGAGTATTTTCTGAAGTCGGAGAAATAAACAGATGAGTGTGTGAATTATAAATAATAAAAGATGTGTTAGAATAGAATAGATTCTCAAGAGGTTCCAAAATTAAATTAAACCGGTATAAAAGAGGAGAATTTAGAAAAAATAAAAGATGTCTTATAGAACTTAGGCGTGCAAAAAATATAAATTGTACCTATTAAGTTCAAAAAAATCCAGGGGCCAAATCACGGCATTCGGTATTGAGTAATTTACGATCGAAATGTGGTTTTTATTACCGTTTAAATAGTATCAACTTCTGTCGAATTGAAGTAGATTGTTTAAATAAATGCATATGCAGATTATCTGGATAGCTTTTAATTAGTTCCAATGTTCATTAACAAAAATTAAAATGGCTTTTATATCGAAAAGTTCACGATATCGAATGCCGTGATTTGGCCCCAGAACTCGGAATTCGATAACTATGACCCGATTTACACGGTGCGACTTGTCCCTACGACACGTGTTTGTTGTCGAAGGGTGAGCGAAACCTGCGGGGTAGAAAATATTGCACGAAATGAAAATACAAGGGACAAATTGACGTTTCCTCTTTATGAGTGAGTGAATAGGAAAAACGAAATTCAATAAAATAAATCTGAGTGAACGAATACAAAATATAGATTTTTACCCTGGTTACTGAAACGAAAGACTCCGTCTGAACGAGCATGATTATACGTACGACTTTCAAAAGAGAATTAAAAAAAAATCGCAATGTGTAAATTGACCCTATTTAAGAAATTACAGTATCGAAATTAACCTATTTTAGCGCAAGGTTCGATTATTTGAACGCTTTGGTTTACACTTTTCTAGTCTTATTTCCTTGCCTAACTCACTGCACATATCGATACCTCCATTCTAGAACATGCTAAGTCGACTTAGCATGTTTTAAGGGAGATTGCATTTTTAATTTCTAAATATTCCAAATTATATTAAGTTAAAATTTGGTGTTTATCCGTCAACCCAATCAAAAGTTATTCACAAAACAATACAGTTCATTCGATTTGCATTATAAAGGAATTCCACTCAAATTAAAAAAAAAAATCATCAAACTTTGATCACCTCTCCTGAAAAACTACCTTTTTGCACTTAGCATAGTTTAGAATGGAGATATCGATATGTCTATTTGTAATAAATTTTGCTAATCTTGAGCTAAGATAAGTAGATGTCTTAAAATTGTTAAAAATGCTATATAAAACACAGATTAAGCTTTTATAAACATAATTTTTTTCAATTGTTGACTTCATATACCAATTCTTTGTTTCAATATACACTACGACAAGAATTTTATTTTACAAAAAATTAAAAAATATTGCCTGAGTGTTTATGGATTAAATTTTTGTAGTAACGAAGCATAAATATAAACGGGTTTTCCAATAGGGATGATATGATTTTCAAGTGACGTTTCGGCCATTTGTAATATGTCATGATCTGTCATTTGTTTTTCATTGTATTCAGCAGTGTTTACAATTTCTTCATGGCGAGATATACGCAAGAACAACGTTTACACATAATTCAGTTCGTTCTCCAATTGCAACTTTTCGTGTGCTAAGTCCATAACATCCAAAAACCCACTTGCCAGTCGAGCTACGACCTTGACACCCATGAGCAATATTTTAGCCCTCGTTAGGAGCTATCTTTTTACTATTGACCGATTCCCGATCCGACGTACCGTTAAGGAGCTAGAGCAAAAATAAACTTACCGTTCACATTTGAAAATTATGCTAAGTCCATTTTGTTTAAAAATAAAAAAAAAACACTTTCCAGTCGACCTACAATCTTGACACCCATGAGCAATATTTTAGCTATCATTAAGAGCTATCTTTTTGCCATTGACAAATTGTGACTACGTGCCACATAGCAAATGAAACAATTGAATTGTTGCGAGAAAAGTTTGGAGATTTGATTATTTTAAGAAATTGTGATATTGAATGGCCTCCAAGAAACTGTGATTTAAGACCATTAGACTATTTCTTGTGGGGTTATTTGAAGTCATAGGTCTTTCGAAATAAACCAGACTCTCTTCAAGCTTTACAAGTCAATATAGAACGTGCCATTCATGACATACGACTTGATTTAGTGGAAAAAGTGCTCGAAAATTGGGTTCGTCGAATTCGTTCCTGCAGAAGAAGTCGTGGAGGCCATTTGAATGACGTTCTATTTAGAACTTAATTGTATCGATTGTACTTCACATTAAATAAAAAACTTTGGAATTTCCTTAACAATAAGTGTGTTTTTTTTCAAAGAAATCATCTCACTCTTATTGGAAACCCCTTTATATTTGACTATTTAATGTCTCCTAATCGATTAACCGACTTTGAGTAGGAAGGGTCGATTTAGCATCTATCTTTATAAAAAAAATATAACTTAACTTAACTTATGGTCACTTTTTTGTTTTAATTTGTACATTTTTCTGCCTGTTTTATATTTCTTCGATTTCTTGTCGACTTTGAGCTGGAAAAGAGTCGAAAAAGACTTTATCTTGCAAACAAAAATTAAAAATCGACTATTACTTACTACCTTCTTTACATTTCTTCGATTTTTTTATCAAGCTAAGCTCTGGAATTTGTTTTTCAATTTTTATCGATATTTCCAAAAGGCGAACAAAATCGAAAAGCTACATTTTTAAATTGGCTACAGATCAATAATGTTATTTCCCCTTCCCACACATTTTGATACCTTTAGCTTTTTTAATATACTTATAAATCTGCTTTCTAATAATCGATTAATTGGCTTATAGTGGGAAAAAGTAGAAATAGGCAATGATGTTGAAAAATCGTCTTATGGTCATTTTGTCTATGTTTTATCTTCTTCTTCTTACACGGCAAATATAAATCGATTTTCTACTAATCGGAAAAAAATCTAAATCGAATTTAAATCTTGCAAAAAATCGGAAAATCTATTTAATGTCATTTCTTTTTGTTTTTTTTCTTCTTCTTTCACCTGTATTACATTTCTTCGATTTTTATGTCGGGGATAAGCTCTTGATTTTTTTACGAATTTTTATCGATTTTTTCAAAAGCCTATAAGTCCAAAAGTTCTGTTTTAAATCTGCTATAAATCCCCAAAATTGAATCCCCTTTCTACACTCTAATATTTCAATTTATATTTTAATGAAAGTCTCTGCATTCCAACCCAATTTCTTTACATCTAAAAAAATCTAAATGTAGATGCCATCACGACAAGATGGCCGGCCACAGCCATTAACGTATTATTTAATAGAGAAATATGGAATTATTTTTTTTTACTCATGCCAGCAATTAATTCAACCTCATCATCTTTGTCAGCCAGACTAATCTTTAAATGTTTCTCTAGAGGAAGACAGCTGGAAGACGATGAGGCGGAGGAAGGGGTAGGAGGAGGAGGAGGCTAAAGAGTTGACTTAGAGCTTTGGCTAACACGCTATGCTAATTATATGTTCCACCATTAGCTCAAGCATATGAGTTGTCTAGCTGCAGCAATTGATTGCATGAAGCAAAGCTAATGGTTAAGGCTAATGCTGCAGCAATTCTCTGGTTTCCATCACGCGGCAATTAGGGGAAATATGCAAAGACTCAGTTTTTTGTGCAATTTTGTAATAATGAGAAGAATTCCTAAGAGTTGTGGAAAATGTTTACTCACTATCAACTTTTTTTGTAATTATGTACCTTTTGTTCTTCCTTAATTAACTAATTAAGGATGGGGAAATGACTGGAAAAATATTACTCGTACACAGATTAATGGGATATTTTGTATACTACTCGATATGGGATTGGAATTATTCATAGCAATTTATAGTTGTATTTAAAAAAAAAACTTTGAATATGTATAGTATTTTAACTCTAAGGGAATTATGATAATACTTCACTCATGATCTCATTTAGCATAGCCCCCGAATTTCATTTTAAATTGCGCAATTGTTCTATTTAGCAAATGTATCAACTATGAAGCAAGTAGCTACCGCATAAAAACTGCCTAAGCCCTTTTCAAAGTCTTTGTCATTGACAATAAATTTAAAACATCTGCTTTAAATCTATGTCACACATTTAAAGGCGAGTGAATAAATGCGCATTGAAAGTTGTACTTGTACTTTGACGCCATTCCACACCATTCCACTTATTTTTGCGTATTTCTACATAAGACATCTGCTTTTTATTCTATTGTTATTTTATTATTTATTTGTGGAAGACCTTGAAAAAACGCACAATTTGAAAGTTCGGATATTTTGACAACCTAAAAACCCGAACGGAAGGGGGTAACTTAACGAAACACATTTAAAACGTGAAATCTTATGACGAAGAAAATCATCCACCAAAAGCACATACAAATTCATCAACTGGTTTCCTTCAAATACGACATTTAAAAGTAATAAAGAAAAGATTAAATGTGAGTTCTTTCATTAAAATAAAAGAAATTACCCCATTTTAAGACAACTGAAAGAAAGTCTTGGCTGAAAAGGTCAAGCACATTGGGTCGAGGAAGGGAAAAAGAAGCAGATTGTTAAAAAGTATACACAAAAAACAGAACAGTGGTAAATTCTATACAAAAATATCAATGTCTGCCAAAAAATCAGTTATATAAAAAGTCGAAAAAATTTTGGACTCATATTCCAATATTACGCAAATCAAGATACTGTCTTTGGAAATTCGGTAAGATATGCATGCAAATTTCCACTGAAAAATTGCTTGTTAACATTAATTAAAAAAAATCTGTTAGATTTAAAAAAAAAAAAAACTTGTCCCAAAAAATTTGGGACACATACTTGAAGAATACATTAATCTAGACACTGACTTTAGGCCAAAAAATCGCTAAATAATGTTAAAATCCCACAAATAAGCCAAAATAACAACCGTCCCAAAGTTTGGGACAGTGGCATTTTTAAGAAATCCATGTAAATTTTCACTGAAAATTCTTTAATTAGCATTTGAGAACTGAGATTAAAAATTTTGTGCGGTTTTAAGAAAAAAATGTTCGTCCCAAATATTATGGGACCAATATTAAAATAAACCGTTAATCCCTACATTCACTTTAGAGCAAAAAATCAGTAAACAGTGTTAAAGTGACACAAATATGCTAAAAAAAACATATGTCCCAATATTTGGGACAATTTAATTTATATATTTTATTTTTATTTATAAATTCTTCAATATTTTCCGCGAAAAATTTGATTTTTAACATTTGAGAGGGAAATTTAAAACTAAACTTAGGTTTTTAGAAAAAAGCTTGTCCCAAATATTTGGGACACACATTTAAACTTTAATCTAAACACTAATTTTAGACCAAATTACTAAATAATGTTAAAATAACACAAATAAGCTAAAACAACAAATGTCCCAAAATTTGGAACATTTTAATTTTTAAGAAATCCATGCAAATTTTCACCGAAAAATATCTATATTAACATTTGAGAACAGAAATTAAAAAATATGTTTGATTTTAGGAAACAATGATAGCCGCAAAAAGTTTGGGACATATTTTTAAAGTAAAATTTTATATAGACAACGACTTTTGAACAAAAAATCAGCGAATATTGTTACAAACCTACAAATAATCCCAAACAACAAATGTCCCAATATTTAAGATAATTGAATTATTAAGAAATTCATGCAAATTTTCAATGAAAAAATAGTTTTTCAACAGTTAAGAACAGAAATTAAATAAGTCTATTCTTGTCCCAAAAATATTTTGGGACACATATTTACAGAAAACTGTAATCTAGCCACACACTTTACACCAAAATAACACTAAATAATGTTTAAATCCCACAAATAAGCTAAAATAATATATGTCCCAAAATTTGGGACAATTGTATTTGCAAGAAATTTATTAAAATGTTTACTGAAAAATTTGTTTAATTTATCAGAAAACAAAAATGCAAAAAATCTAATTAGAATCTATGTGCTATTTTAAGAAAAAAAATTTTGTCCCAAAAAGTTTGGGGCTCATGTTGCGAGAAAAGGTTAATCTAGACACTGTCTTTAGAACAAAAAATCACCACAAATTGTTAAAATCCCACAAATAAGCTATAATAACGTAAGTCCAAAAAATTGGGACAATTTAATTTTCAAGAAATGGATGTAAAGTTTCAATGAAAAATAAGTTTTTAACAGTTGAGAGAAGACATTAAAACAATCTTGTCGATTTTCAAAAGGAAATGCTTGTCCCAAAAATTGGGACACATATTTAGAGAAAAATTTAATATAGACAGAAATTTTGAAGCCAAAAATCAACAAATATTGTTACAAACCTACAAATAAGTCAAAACAATCAATGTCCCAATATTTAAATTATTGAATTATTAAAAAATTCATGCAAATTTTCAACGAAAAATTAGTTTTTCAACAGTTGAGAAAAAGTTATTTTAGCCACTAACTTTAGACCAAAAAAAAAACTGTAAATAATGTTAAAATCACGTAAATATGCCAAAACTAATTCATGTAAATTTTTGATGAATTTTTTTTAATTATTAAAGTGAAATTAAAAAGTACTGTGCGATTTTACGAAAAAATGCTTGTCCCAAAAATTTTGGGACACATATTTAAAAAAAAAAATAATCCAGACCAAAAATCACTAAAAAAATTTAAAATCCCACAAATAAGCTAAAGAAAAATAGGTTCCAATATTTGGGACAATTGCATTTATTAGAAATTCTTCTAAATCTTCTCTGAAAAATTTGTTTTTTTTTTTAACATTTGAGAACAGAATTTAAAAATAAAATCTTTGAAGTATTCGGGAGCAAAATACTACATGAAGTCTCTCTGAACACAAGGTAACCCTATTAACTGCTGAAGAACATGGTTATGATGTAAAACCTTCACAATATAAAGAATTATACGTTTTTTGTGGTATGGCTGCATAGGTATACCTTAATGAGAAACCCATTACTTTGGCATATCTGAAACTTGTTACTATTTCCGTTTACTTCAATTGCAGTAAACGGAAGAATTTTTCTTGCTACAAAATGACACGATAGTTTTGGAATTTTTGTGGCAACACAACTGGCCGCCAAACCATTTACCTGATTGGCTGACTAAGCTTAAAGACATTTTAATTTAAACTGAAAATTAGAGAGACTCGAGGCGCAAGAAAAATTCCTTTTGACCACCTGTTGAACATTTGTGACTGTGGTGACTGGCAAAGACCACAAGAAAGCTAAAGACTTTAGCTTGAGCCTGGGCCAAAACGGTTTGTGTTTTTTTTTTGGCCAGTGCCATATCAGTTGGGCTTATTCACTGCTGGCGAATGTAAATAAACTTGGACGAGAGCTAAAAATGGAAGACAACAACAGTAAAGCTACTACAAAAGCCATTAACAGAGAACGTGCCTTCATTATGAGGGTCATAAAAAAACTCCAGCATTCGGAGAATGTTTCTGGAGCCAGGCAGAGACAAAAAAACAGCAAAATGGCCCATGAAAGACAACCAAAATCCACGAAGAAAATTACACAGGTTTTCTGTTTTCTTTCTTGAGATTGATCAGAAGATTTCTGAGGTACTTTTTTCAGATGTACATACAACATGTTCAACAGGTTTGCGTGGCATACTTCTGAGTTGGAGTAACTTGAAATAAAAAAAAACACAAAACCAAAAAAATTCAATGGACCGACGGTCGTACACATTCTTTTTTAGGTCATTTTGAAGGTAACATTTACTTAACGAAAGATGAAAAGGCTATCCACAACTTACAGATGAAAAAAAACAAGCACTAAAAAGATTTTAATGATTTTTGAGGTCAAACTAAAGCTACAGCAGGTCTGGTAATGAAAGGGAATGCACGATCTTGAGAATCAGCAACTGTTTGTGTGAGCTGAGGAAAATCCCCCCCAAAAGAAAAAAGTTCATAAAAATAAGGTAAATTGATTTGGTATTTGCAAAATAGTCCAAATGCTATTTACTGAACTGAAAGTCTCCAAAGGATCGATGGAACTAGAGAGTATTTCATTTTGAAAAACCTACGGACTCCCCCATATGTCCCAAAATCAATTTACATATTCAAACAATTAAGAAATATTGCCATTGGTTTCACTTACATTCGGCGGTACAAGTCTACAACTCGTATCAGTTTTTTTCTTTTTAATTTACTACATATATGTGTCTTGTTAAAATGTGAACAGCATCTACATACTCGCCGTAACAATATCTCTTGTAATGTTTTGAATGCCAAAGTTAACCGAGTTAAATGAAAACCAGTGGTCATTTGGCCGGCCAAGCAGACCAGAACAGGCCAGGCTAACAAGACATTCTATTCGGTTACAAGTTGAGAACAAACAAAAAAACGACCAACCGACAAGAAACACTTGCAACAAAAACACCGAGGCAAAGCGAATTCTTTGGAGAATTGAATGAATTGCAGATTTGTACAATTTGTTGACTAGATAGTGGATATGTAGATCGCTAACCAACCCTTTTAGTTATAATTTGGCAAATAAAATATGTAGAAAAGTTTAAAAGAACAAAAAAACAATAAGAATTGGAAAAAATTCCACACGCTTATCACTAAAATAGAATGTCCCAAAAATTTGGGACATACTTTTTTCTAGAAATTCACAATAAAAATGACATGCTCTACCGAAAAACAGCAAAAAATTTATTCTAAAATATCAAAATTTTTTCAAACCATGTCCAAAAAAATTTGGGACACATATTTCTTCTCTATCTTAACGAAATTTTAAGTATTTATATGAATACAAAGAAAATTTATATTCTAATTTTACGGTCCAGAAACCAGCCGGCTACAAAAACTATGTCGATAGATTTCTGCAGCGATATACCAGATCCTCCGGTGGGAATCGAACCCACGACCCCCAAACTCATAGGCGAGCACGGTAAATACTCACCTATTGGGGCGTTCGGAAAAAGTTTTATTCCAAACTGATGTTTTTAAACAAATAAATAATTTCAACTCAAAAAATTCCGTCCCAAGTCTTAGTAACGGTGTCCCAAAAATTTTAACAAACGAAAAGTAAAGAAATTTGAACAAAAATTCTCAAAACTACATTGAAATATGGAAAACTTAATAATTTTATGTGATCTAAAAATTGAATTGAAAAAAGTCTTTAAATTGTTGTCCCAAAAACTTTGGGATTATTTTAACTAGCTTGCGTGCGAGTGAAATAAAATAATGATAATTAAACTGAATTCTATTTGATGAAAAAATTATATCCGAAGAATTCTGATTGTTAATTCAGGTACAGAAAATATGTCCCAACATTTTGGGACACCTGTATCTTAACCAAAAATCCTCCAAAAACTTTGAATGAAGAAAGGATGCGTACTAATAACATATTAAACCTTAAAAAGGTTTTCAAATTATTTGGACAATTTAATAAAATATTGTCACAAATTTTGTTGTCTTGAATTTATATGAAACTTTTATTAAATTAACTGAATTCCATTACGATTAAAAAATTGTGTCCTAAATGATATTCGGATATTTACGAAGGAATTCTGATTCTTATTTCAGGTACTGAAAATTACTCGTATGTCCCAACATTTTGGGACACCTGTATCTAACCAAAAAATTCTCAAAAAACTTTGAATGAAGAAAGAATGCGTACTAATATCATATTAAACCTTAACAAGGTTTTCAAATTATAAAAAAATTGTGTCCCAAAATTTTGGGACACGTGTATCTTAGCCAAAATCTTCAAAATCTATAAAAGAAGATGGAATACTTAATAATATTTATATTAAACTTTATATAAGTCTTTAAGTTGTTGTCCCAAAATATTGGAACGATGTTAACTTGGTTGTATCCATATGAAATGAATTTATATAATTAAACTGAATTATATTTTATGAAAAAATTATTATTTCAGCGTAAAAACTATGTCCCAAAATTTTGGGACATCTGTAACTTAACAAAAAAATTCCCAGAAACTTTGAAGAAAATATGAATTAATTTTAATATCCTATTAAACAGTTAAATATGTTTTTAAATTATTGACTCAAACTTTGGAACACTTTTTGCTATCATAAATTTATATGAAACTGTTGATAAAATATGGCATATTAAAATGAATTCCATTTTATGACAAAATCGAAATGTAATGTTTTTGGGACAATACTATTGTTTTATAAAACGCCATTACTATTGCTAAATTTTATGAATAGAATTAAATTGTTAATCAAAATATTAAGTTGATCGTAGTTTGAAGATTGTAGTTTTGAAGATTTTTTGTTCAGATATAAGTGTCCCAACAATTTGGGACACCTGTATCTTAACAGAAAAACACCGAAATCCTTTACGGAAAAATGGAAGCGCATTACTACTGAGTTACACATTTAAATAGTAATTAAATATATGTCCCAAAATGTTTGGGACAATTTTTACTCTCTAAAATTTATATGAAACTATTGATAAATTATAATACATTAAACTAAATTGCATTTCTAGTAAAAAATTGTGTCCCAAAATTTTGGGACATCTAAATCTTAACGAAAAATTCTCAAAACTACAATTTAATAAAATATTGTCACAAATTTTGCTGTCTTAAATTTATATGAAACTATTATTAAATTAACTGAATTCCATTAAAAAATTGTGTCGCAAAATTTTTGGCCAAAATCCTCAAAATCTAAAAAAGAAGGTGGAAAATTTAATAATATTAATTTTAAACTTTTATAAATCTTAATTATATAAATCTTCAAATGTTGTATCCATATGGAATAAATTTCTATAATTAAACTGAATTATATTTTATGAAAAAATTATTATTTCAGGCTAAAAATTATGTTCCAAAATTTTGGGACACCTGTAAATTAACAAAAACGTCCCCCACAATTTTTTAAGAAAAAGGAATTCATTTTAATGCCCTATTAAATAGTTATATAGGATTTTAAATTATTGTCCCAAAAACTTTGGGACACTTTTTTCTATGTTAAATTTATATGAAACTGTTGATAAATTATGGTATATTAAAATGAATTCCATTTTATGACAAAATCGAAATCTAATGTTTTTGGGACAATTGTATTGTTTTATAAAACACCATTGCTATTGCTTAGTCCAGATTCACACTCGGCAACTTTTTCCAAGCAAGTGTCAAAGTTTGTAGGAGAGAGAGGCAGAGAGCTCTTTCCGCCTGCCTCTCTCTCAAACAAACATTATTATTATTTCAGCGTAAAAATTATGTCCCAAAATGTTGGGACACCTGTAACTTAACAAAAAATCCCTCAAAAATGTTTAAGAGACACTTTTTGCTGTCTTAAATTTATATGGAACTGTTGATAAATTATGGTATATTTAAATCAATTTCATTTTATGAAAAAATCGAAATATAATGTTTTGGGCACAATTCTATTGTTGTATAAAATACCGTTGCTAAATTTTACGAATAGATTTTAATTGTTAATCAAAATATTTAGCTAAAAGACACTATTGCTTTAAAATTTTTTAAACATTTATTTTAGTTTTTTTTTTGGAACAGAGTATTCACAAAACACTGTAATTAAACAAATAATAATGTACACAGAAAAAAAATTTCGTTAAATTAAGATTTGCGCCAAAGACTCCCTTAAACTTTGAAATAAGTACGTTTCGTACTTAAAATTAAGTCAATGTAGTTAATAATAAGGAAATTATCTATATTTTAAGTAAAATATGTAATTATTTTAATGACTAAGGACGATTTTGACTGGTTTCTTTAGTTTTATGAAATTTTTTTTGCAGTGTAGATGAAATATATATTCCATTTGTCGCAAAAAAATTGGGACAATATTTATTCAGCAAATATCTGTACATTTCATTCAATTGTTATAAAATTTAAAGAAAGGCTTCATTCAAAATTTTGTTGGATACGAATATATATTAACAGCTGTGTTTATCACATCTGTCTTATTATACAGGTATGTATGGCCCAATTCTTATAGCTTGAAATATAATGTATATTATATACATACATACATATAATACACATTATATTTCAAGCTATAAGAATGGGGGCAAAAATTAAGCAAAATGTGTTCCTTTTATTTTAAATATTGAAATATGTCATAAATTTCTTCTACTTAGAATTCTAAGTCTGCTGAACTTTTTGCCCCCAAAATTTTTGAACACATTATAATTTGCATTAAATATATAATAGAAATCAAAAAAAATAATATAGAAATCAAAATTCTTTTTTTTGTTGGTGGTTTATGATAAAGACAAAATTAGGACACTGGCCGTAGGGTATTATTTCTATAGACTTTTTTAAAATTTCTTAATTTAAAGTAAAACCTCTTTTCTTCAATTAACACAACCTGTCCGTTTTTTGCGCTCCCTCCGCCTTCTGACAATGGGGAGGGAGGGTATCCCCCTTGTTATTAAAAAATAAATTTTATTTTGCAAAGTTGTTTAAGAGCAACGCACAACTTTGCGTCTGGCCTATACTTAATTCAGTTGGCCAAAGAACTTGATAGCCTTGTAAAGATTTTTAACAGGGTTGCAAAACGATTTGCATATTGGATGTAAATACGTATTTACAAAATGCTTAACAAAATTTAAATAACATCAAGAATGTGGTATTCGATTAGCTGACGAAACAAGAAATACAAACAAATAAAAAAAAAGTCCGAGAAAAATATGATAATCACTTAAAAAACAATCCCATAACGATTGTATGGATAGATAGATGGATGGACACTGTCAATAGTATTAGTTTTTTGAAAGACAGGAGGATTAATTAATTAATTGAAAACGTTAAGGCGATAAGGCCTATTGGCTGTGGTTGTTAAGCTGAAAAAGAGAATGTAAAATATCGATGAAGGAGAAATAAAAAAGTTGCCTGCTCTATGAATATTTTTTTAAGATTTTATATTATGATTTTGCAGAAAAATTAAAAAAAATATATCGGTTCAAAACCAGTAAGGAAAGACAAAAGTCGGGTGGAGCCTACTATATTATACACCATCTACACAATCTTGATAGAGCAGAATAAGCAGGCATATACTTGATCTAAAATTGAAACGAATATCTTCTAATTCGTACTACGATATAAGTTAATGGATCAAGGAACATATATATGGGGGCTATATCTAAAACTGAACCCATTTCAACTAAATTTAGTAAAGAGACTTGTCTCTGCCAATTTTTACGTCGATCTGGTATAAAATAAACCTTCTATAGGCCTTAGAAGCCAAATCGGAAGGAACATATGAGTATATATGGGGGCTATATCTAAATCTGAACCGATTTCCACTAAATTTAGTAGTTTCTATTAATGGGTAAAGAGACTTGTTTCTGCCAATTTTTATCTTAATCTGGTTTAAAATATACCTTATATAGGCCTTAGAAATCTAATCGTCAAGTTCAAAACTAGTTTTTTTCCTCAGTAATGGATTTTTTCAGTTAATTTTAATGCTACAAGGCATAAGACATTGAAAATAGAAAATATAATTTCTTAAAGCTTTTTCAGCGTACTTTTCATAAAAAATACTAATTTTATCTAAAATAGTTTATTTCGGTCACTTTTCGAGGAAATAAAAATATAAATTGCGATATCTCACAATCGATTTAATTTTTCCTTACATTTTTTATAAAAAATGCTCCATATGAACTCTACCGATCGTGTACATTTTGGAGTGGGGACGACTTTGGTTCAGAAGTTACATTATAATAACTAAAAAACCTTCACCAAATTACAAAGAAAAAATATTTGTATTTGTTTTCAACTATATTTTGTTGGTTGATTTTTTTTTCAAATATTTTTCTTTATAATTTGATGAAGATTTTTAGTTAATGTATCTTCAGAACCAAAGTCGTCCCCACTACAAAACTTACAACATCGGTAGAGTACATATGGACCATTTTTTATAAAAAATTCAAGGAAAACAAAATAGATCGATTCTGAGATATCGCAATTTATATTTTTATTTGCGCAAAAAGTGACCAAAATAAATTGTTTAAGATAATATTAATATTTTTATGAAAAGTGCTCGGAAAATCTTTAAGAAACAACATTTTAAATTTTTTATTCTTTGTAGCATTAAAATTTATTTAAAAAACCATTATAGAGGAAAAAATCAATTTTTCTGAACTTTGACATCGCCCCTGCCTCCAATTTTCATTTTATTTTTTAATATTGTGGGTCATTACTCCTACTTACTAGGGCAACATTTTCTGATAATTTTTAGAAAGATCTATTTTTTGTTGGCTATAATAAATATCCTCGTAAAATCGTGAATCGCCTTAAACTATAATATATTTCAAATTATTTGTTCTAAAATTACTACAGGGTCCTACTGAACTTCACACTCACACTCACTCTCAATCTCCTCATAACTACTTTTCATCATTCTCTCTCTCTCTCTCCTTACACTATTTAATCTACTGCACAAGATCGTAAGCAGTAGGTGTCATAAACACTCAAAGTACTAGATGGTCCGTCGTACTCTTTAAAAAGTGACAGTTACGAACGATTAAATTTTTGACATTTGTTTTGCTCTCTTCGAGTTATTTTGGCATTCTCTTGTTAACTCTCGAGATTTAATTTGCTGATTTAAAGATGTGTTTTTTGCAATTTTATTTTAAAAATCAATTGTGTTTGCTCCAATTGTGATTGCAAAGTGAAATGTTTGAGGAAAAATGCCAAAAATATGAATTAAAAATAAAAACAAATTTGTGCTCTTTCTTCTCTTATCTACTAATGTCAAAAATTTAATCGTTCGTAACTCGAGAAATTTGCTTAAGGGAGCGACGGACCATCTAGTACTTTGAGTGTTTATGGTAGGTGTAGGTATAGACGAATACACTGGTATTACCTTCGGCCAGTAAAGCGTCTCTCTCTCTCTCTCATCCTCACCAATCTCTCTGCTCATCACTCTATTGTGCAAGATGAATCGACCCATCCGTACATTACCTCTGGCCGGATGAGTAAGTAGTCCAAAAGAACAAACTTCCTTTCCAGAGATGCATCGGCAACCCAATGGGCTGCATTTTACTCTCACGCCTAACTAAGCTCACACATTGGGTAGAGAGAGTACACAAAAACATTCAGACTCGGTTAAGCCTTCGATGGACGAGACTGGTTGCGTCGTCGATTGTCGCTTGGCTTACACTAAAGACCGGATTAGGCAAACTAAACCGTAATTCATCTTTAGCGCCGCCGTAACCTTGCCCGCTGGTGCAATTACCCAAAACTTAAAAAACGTGCTGTATCACTCAGACTATTTATCACTTTATTATTTATTTATCATTACTTTTCAAAAGTTTCGCATAAATTTATTCTTTTTTCATTATTTTACTAATTTTGTTTGCAAATGCACATAAACGTACCGTCCAAATAAAATTTCAGCAGATTCAGCCGTCCGTTTACGTTTCGTTTCCGTTGGCTAATAGTTTACACTGATTTCCCTATGTCAGATTGAATCAGCTGATTCGTTACGCTACTGGGACGTTACGGTTACGTTTGCCTAACCCAGCCTTTATAGAAATTAAGGGATGGAAGAATACTAATTTATAAAAAAAAATATTTTTGTAAAACCACTTTTCCAAACAAAATACCGTAGTAAAATCTTACAGCCAATATTCTTTGGAAATGTCTTCCATTAAAATGGGATTTCAATTATATATTGTATCATTGTTACCGGAGCCTGCTGAAATACACATACTCTTACTTCTTTATCTCACTCTCACCTCATCACTATCTTACAATAGATCGTAAGAACGATGGGGGGGTACAACTCTAGACCGCTTCCACTAAGTGTACACTGAGTAATGCTACATGGTCGAAAAAGTAGAAGTTCTTCTTAATATGAACTTCCCTAAGACCGGGGTGTAATGGGACCTCGTGCTCATCGGTGTATGCTTTGTGGTCAAGGGTAATGACTATATTTATATGGTGGGTTGAAAGGTACCGGACTGACAAAATTTACAAAGGCGCGATTCTTGTTCTATGGGTTATTTCAAGAAACTTTGCCGAAGAAACCGTGGCCCAAAAATGAATTTCGAGCCGCCGGATTTTTCAAAATAGGAATTTTCCCAGGTGTTGTGCCTGGGAAAATACCTATTTGCTTTCCACAGTACCGAGAACTATGCTGTGATGAACATGTATTTCCCTTACAGTAGTGGTTGTACTTTAAACAAACTCCCCTAAGTCCGGAGTGTTATGCGTACCGTGATTATCGGACTTGTTGGTTCGCCGTCAGTTCACTGGTTACCATAGGATGTGTTTTAAGGCTGCATTTTCTTATACGTGGAAGCATCAGCCATGATTCAGTCCTTGTCACTTTTTTTGGGGGTATGACGTGATAGTCTTTCCAAACTCCCACACTAGTGGAACCTATTTGAAACCCTTTAAACGAATAACTCCCATACATCAGCCTATTAAAAAGTTACGCTCTCCACATGAACCACCGGCTTCCGAAAGGACCAAAGTGTTCAGTGATAATGCTGCATTACGGTTCTTCGCTGACGTTGCTAAGGACCGCTTGGTACTGACTGTCATCAACAGGGGAGAGGTAGAAGACAACATACCCAGGGCAAGTGGTGTGAGATAGAGAACGTACTGTGCTCTGTTTCCTTCGATGTTCTTGAGATGCTGCCGGGTCCGGCTCCCCATTGTGTCGGCGCAGTCTGGTATCAGTGTCGCCTAAAACTAATACGATTTAATAATATGCGCTATGTTCAGTGATACCGCCGCGCTTTGAAGAAGATTGGCGAAATCAGGTCGAGTGCGACACTGAATGTTATCAACAAGGAGGACATCTAGTTTTGGCCGATGGCACATGCTTGGATTCCGGCTATACCAGCCAATGTGGAATCCATCACTAAGATGCTGAAGATCTGCAATCCCGGGCTTCCAACTGGCAATTGGAAGGAAGTTAGATTGGCAAAGGCGGAAATGGCTTGGAGAAACGCAATATTTATAGTGAATGTCGAGTCTCTAGACTGATGGTATGGAATCATATGGATTTAGAAAAATCCGGCATAAGGGATGCAATAGCGATAAAGGAGAGGATTCCGAAAATACTCAACCAGATAACACTGGTGAAGTATATACAGTTGAACCTCGCTCTTCGCAAGTGTCAGAGCTGCATCTGGCGGTAATTTGAGCTATCCATTGCAAAAAGACTGATTGATCTCTGTAGTGTTAATCAGGCAGACAGCTTAGCTCTTAGAGGGCTAACAGAAAGGCAGAAAATTAATATTCTGACCTGCTATAATGGGGAACGTGAATATAAGGGCATCATTAGGGCCACCTACAAACTCTTCTTGAGAGATAGTGCCCTTGCGGCAACAAATGACAACTGGTCATTAGGCAGGAACTGCATACATTCCAGACTGATGTCACCCTGCCTTAAGTGGAAACTCACCAAAGTCCTGCTATCGCTGTCGATACCCGACTTCCCAGTGTTCGTGTTTGTCATAATGAGTCACTGCCTTAAATATGGCTGCTATCATTGTCGAGACCCGACGTCTAGCTGCTCGTGTCTTTCATGACGAGTTACTCCCTTATTAGACGGCTCGCAGAGAGATTGAAAGTTTTGCGAAATGACTTTTGCAGAAGCTGTGAAAACGAAGAGCAGGAGAAATCAGTAGAACACCATTGTGTGTCCGTGTCCTGCTCACTCTAGCAGGCGGCATGCTACCCATGGCTCTCATTTCTTTGCGGTAACTCCCAAATTTATACACCTTATATTCTCGAAGAATTTGCAAATATTGGTGCATCACTATCCACGAGCAAGCTTTGGCTTAGGCAAGAGGCAATCAGGCAGTCCAACGAAAGATGGGCACAAATCGGTACCTGTAGGGTAGCTAGACAAATCTGGCCAAGGTATGACCTGAGAAGGTCAAAATATCTCCTCGCACTAGAAAGGAAAATATTGTTTACCTTAGTATCAGTTCTGACGGGACACTGCCTGATCGGCGAACACGCCAGAAGATTGGGTATTGACTCTAATGACTTCTACAGAAGTTGTGGATATGAGGAAGAAGTGGAGAGTATTGAGCACTTGCTATGCGACTGTCCCGCTTTGAGTAAACGTCGACTCGACATACTGGGGTCGGCCTTTCAAGGCCGATCTTTCCGGTACCAATATTCGTACTATAGATAAATTTGTATATAAAACAGGTTGGTTTCGATGATGGGCATTTTAGCCCGTGGTACCACTGAATTTAGTAATTTAATCGTAGATTCCAAAGACTTGATAGCAGCCGGAATAGCAGAGAAAATATTGATAGCGACTGTCTCATAGCTAAGATTTCTGCTTGGGAAGCTCTATAGTGAAGCGGCAGCCTTCTTGAAATGGATAGCTCTAGTTCTTAAGAAAAGACACCAAAGCCCTCTTGATTATTGAGTTTGGAACCGTCTATATAGAAGTTCGTGAATCTCCTAGGTCCTGGGATATGATTATTCCATTCTGGTATATTAGGTATATTATCAAAATAATCGTTCTCCAATTGCAATTTCTCGTGCGATAAGTTATTTTTTTTTAAATAAAAAACCCTTTCCAGTCAACCTACTACCTTGACAGCCATGACCAATATTTTAGCTATCGTTAAGCGCTATCTTTTTGCCATTGGCCGATTCCCGATCGGACATACCGTTAAGGAGCTAGAGCAAAAATAAACTTTCCGTTCACATTTAAAAATGATGCAAAGTCCATTTTTTTAAATCCAAAAAAAGACACTTTCCTGTCGACCTACGACCTTGACACCCATGAGCAATATTTTAGCTCTCGTTAAGAGCTATTGACCGATTGTGGCTACGTGCCACACAGCAATGAAACAATTGAATTGTTGCGAGAAAAGTTTGGAGATTGGATTATTTCAAGAAATTGTGATATTGAATGGCCTCCAAGAAGTTGTGATTTAACACCATTAGACTATTTCTTGTGGGGTTATTTGAAGTCATTGGTCTTTCGAAATAAACCAGACTCTCTTCAAGCTTTACAAGTCAATATTGAACGTGCCATTTATGACATACGACTTGATTTAGTGGAAAAAATGCTCGAAAATTGGGTTCATCGAATTCGTTCCTGCAAAAATGAAACGGCCATTTGAATAACGTTTTATTTAGAACTTAATTGTATCGATTGTACTTCACATTAAATAAAAAACTTTTGAATTTCTTTAACAATTAGTGTGCTTTTTTTCATAGAAATCATTTCACTCTTTTTGGAAAACCCTGTATATGTCACGTAGACTAATTTTGGGACCGCCTTCGTATCATCTTTCTTGATATACTCTCTCGTACAAGGAGCTGAGGCTAAAATTCGTCAAAAATTAAAATATTAATCATAGTCTGCACATCTCACGTAAATATTTTTTCGATTTCTATGCAATTTATTACAGTTTGAAGAAAATAAAAGTTTTAAAAGTGTACCACAAAATCATTGCAGGGCTTCCCGAATAATCGATTGCTTCTGCACTGTTAGGATGAGGGCAGTAAAATCTTAAAAGTGTACCACAAATGTTGTCTAATTGAACCATTTAACTAATTTTCTGTACATATTATATTTAACTCACAAACTGAGGCTCTACTTTACTCGGTTCTAAATTCGGTTCACCTACATTGCTTAACGAATTTGTCATATTATTTAATTTATTTTTAATTTTACATTATTACCACTTGCATCATATGTTTCTGGGACGTAAATGTCTCAATCGCGTGTTGAACCATTTTATTGCCATGCAACACTTGAACAATTTTCAATTTAAAACCTCTACACTCCACCCAGTCTTATGTAAAATAAAGAAAACAAAAAAACGTGAAAACTATAGTCATAAGCGGAAAACGTGAAATATGCCAAAATGTCGAAAAAAGCTGAAAAAAAGACTACTCCGCGACAGCGATAAAGCGGAAGTTTTTTTTCGCTTACCTGGCGACTTTGGCAGTAGCAGGTAATACAGCGGCGTTGGAATTCACAAGTTCGAATACGAATTCGATTTCGAGTTTTAAGCTTAAATTACTCACAGTCTGGGCTATATTTAATGTGAGTTTCAGCAAAAAAAGAAAATAAAAAAATACTTAATTCGTTACGTTATGTTGCTTAACACTTGGATAGTAAGTCATAAGAAAATTAAATAAAACATTTTAAAATTTATAAATATTCAAAAAACTCTTTAAATTTAAAGACTTTTTAAGAGCAGTCAAGTGCCTGAAAGAATTTTGGTTTGCCCCTTTTTCTCGAGGAGCGGAATAAAAAATTTGAAACCTGAGAAGTTGTTATAAAACTGGATTTATTGAAAAACTCACTGGATTGTATAAAATGTTGAAAACAATATAGAAAAAAAGAAAATAAAATAAAAGGAGAACACAAGACGACAAATGTGACAACACACAGTAGACAACTCATAATAAAAACAATATTTATATGGCGCAAAAAACATGAAATGTAGCTCGGATTCCTCGGATGTCGGATGGATGGTAGATAACATAGGCGTCCATAAACATGAGCCATAGTGACAGGCAACAGTCCATGGCGGCGGGTGAGGAAAACAATACCAAGTTACTTTTTTTTCTTCGTTTTTATTTTTCACTCTGTACTTAAGTTACAATGCAGTTACTTGAACGACAGCAGAGCTGCAAAAAAAATATGAATAATTTATTTATTTTTGCAACAATTGTTGTTGTTTTTTTAATTTATTTATTGCTGTGTTTGGGTATTGTTTTGTGTTTTTTATTCGAGGTGTTTGTTTACTACGGTTACGTTTTCCATTAAACACAAAAAATTGCAATTTTCACTTTATGTCAGTTTTTGTTGTTGTTATTTTTTGTTTATTGGCTTCAGACATATTTTCTTTTTTTTTTACGTATTTGCTTCGGCAGTTTCTAGCTGCTATCACTTCTATAATTAGGGGGTTTTAGGTAAAATGTACGTATATAAATAAAATCTGCAATTATAAACCAACATTTGTTGAAAATTTTAGAAAAAATTAATATTGTGCACATCTTTGAAAAAATAGCTTACGAAAGATGCAAAATGTATCACATTTCGATAAGAATAAAAGTTTTAAAAGTGTACCACAAAATCTTTTCAGGGATTTTAACATAATTGATAGGTTCTGCACTAATAGGCTGAAGGCACCCAAATCTTAAATTTGTATCACAAAATTTGTCCAACTGAAACATTAAACTAATTTTCGACACATACTTGGGAAAATAGCTATCGATTGATAAAAAACTAATCACAGTTTAAAGCGAATAAACGTTATGAAAATGTACCACAAAATCTGTGTAGGGCTTTCAAAATAATAGATTGTTTCTGCACTCAAATCTTAAAATTTGTCAATAAAAACATTGAACATATCTTCTGCACATCTTTGGAAACATAGCTATAATTAATGAAGCTTTAAGAATGTAAATGTATTAAAAGTGTACCACAAAATCCGTGCAGGGCTTCTAATATCACCGTTAGTGGGTCTTTAAACATAATCGATTGGTTCTGCACTAAGGCACTCAAATCTTAGATTTGTACGATAAAATGTGTCAACTGAAATATTCCACTAATTCGTGACACATATTTGGGAAAATAGCTATCGATTGATAAAAAACTAATCACAGTTTAAAGAGAATAAAAGTTTGAAAAGTGTACCACAGAATCTATGTAGTGCTTCCAATATAATAGATTGGTTCTGCACTAATCGGTTGAAGTCATTCTAATCATAAAATGTTTCTATATAAAACATTGAACAATCTTCTGCACATCTTTGGAAAAATAGCTACAAGTATGGATTGGTATAAAATTAATGAAGCTTTAAGAATGTAAATGTATTAAAAGTGTACCACAAAATCCGCGCAGGGCTTCTAATATCACCGGTAGTGGTGCTTTAAACATAATCGGTTCTGCAGTAATAGGTTAAAGGCACACAAATCTTAGATTTGTACGATAAAATTTGTCCAACTGAAATATTCCACTAATTTGCGACACATATTTGGGAAAATAGCTATCGATTGATAAAAAACTAATCACAGTTTAAAGATAATAACAGTTTTAAAGGTGTACCACAAAATCTATGTAGGGCTTCCAATATAATAGATTGGTTCTGCACTAATCGATTGAAGGCATTCAAATCATAAAATGTTTCTATATAACACATTGAACAATCTTCTGCACATCTTTGGAAAAATAGCTATCGATTGGTATAAAATTTGTGAAACTTTAAGGATGTAAATGTATTAAAAGTGTACCACAAAATCCGTGCAGGGCTTCTAATATCACCGTTAGTGGGGCTTTAAACATAATCGATTGGTTCTGCAGTAATAGGTTAAAGGCACACAAATCTTAAATGTGTACGATAAAATGTGTCCAACTGAAATATTCCACTAATTTGCAACACATATTTGGAAAAAATAGCTATCGATTTATAAAAAACTAATCACAGTTTAAAGATAATAAAAGTTTTAAAGGTGTACCACAAAATCTATGTAGGGCTTCCAATATAATAGATTGGTTCTGCACTAATCGGTTGAAGGCATTCAAATCATAAAATGTTTCTATATACAACATTGAACAATCTTCTGCACATCTTTGGAAAAATAGCTATCGATTGGTATAACATTTATGAAACTTTAAGGATGTAAATGTATTAAAAGTGTACCACTAAATCCTTGCAGGGCTTCTAATCACCGTTAGTGGTGCTTTAAACATAATCGATTGGTTCTACAGTAATAGATTAAAGGCACTCAAATCTTAATTTTGTACGATAAAATGTGTCCAACATGAAATATTGCACTAATTTGCGACACATATTTGGGAAAATAGCTATCGATTGATAAAAAACTAATCACAGTTTAAAGAGAATAAAAGTTTGAAAGATGTACAACAATATAATTGATTGGTTCTGCACTTATCGGTTGAAGGCTGTCAAATCTTAAAATTTGTCTATATGAAACATATAAAACATATCTTCTGGACGTCTTCAGAAAAATATCTATCGATTGACATACCATTTATCACAGCTTGACAAGAATAAAGGTACTAGTATACCACCAAATCTATGCAGAGCTTCTAATATCATCGATTGATTCTGAAAAAATAGGTTTAAGGAAATAAAATCTTGAACGTGTTCAACAAAATAGGTATATATGGAACATTACTAACATTTGGTGCACATCCTTGGGAAAAATTGCTTTCAATTGATATAAAATATATCAAAAGAGTACCACACAATGTGTATAGGGCTTCCAATATAATAAATTGGTTCTGCATTAATCGATTGAAGTCACTGAAATCTTAAAGGTTTACCACAAAATTTGTCCAGTTGAAACATTCAACTAATTTTTGACACAGGTTTGGAATAAATAGCTTTTAGTTGAAAAAAATTAACACAGTTTTAAGAAAATAGAAGTATTAACATTTTACCAAAATATAATCAATTGGTTCTGCACTAAATTGTTGAATGTACTAAAATCTTAAGGTTTTACCATAAAATTTGTCTAGTTGAAACACTAAACTCATTTTTTGGACATCTTTGGAAAAAAGCCTAAAAACAATACTAAAACTAATCACAGTTTGAAGAGAATAAAGGTATTACAAATGTACCACTGAATTTATGCAGCACTTCTAATATGATCAATTGGTTATGCACAAAAAGGCTGAACATTTATCTAGAAAGAAATTAGGCACATGTTCTGCACATCTCTGGAAAAATATCTTTTAACTAATATAAAAATTGTCACAGTTCGAAGGGAATAAAGGTTTTAAAACTGTACCACAAAATCTGTATAGGACTTTCAATATAATAGATTGGTTCTGCACTAATCGATGGAAGGCAACCAAATCATAAAATTTGTCAATATAAAACACATATTCTGCACGTTTTCGGAAAAATAGTTATCGAATGGTATAATATTTATGAAAGTTTTAAGAGAATAAATGTATTAAAAGTGTACCGCAAAATCTATGCAGGGCTTATAAAACATCAATTGTTTCCGTTGAAAGCACTGAAATCTTAAAGTTGCACCACAAAATTTGTCTAGTGGAAACATTCAACTAGTTATCGATACATCTTTGGTAAAATAGCTTTCAATAAATATAAAACTTATCATAATTTGAAGGGAATAAAGGTATTTAAAGTGTACCACAAAATCTGTGCAGGACTTCTTATATAACCAAATGGTTCTGCAGAAATTTGGTATAAGGTAATAATATCTTAAAGGTGTTCCACGAAATAATTCTATACTTATAGAAAACATTTTGTGCACATCTGATGAAAAATTGCTTTCGATTGATATAATATTTATGACAGTTTTAAAAGAATAAAGGTATTAAAAGTGTACCACAATACTATCTGTGCAGAACTTTTAGTATAATCAATTAGTTCTGCAGTAAACGGTTGAATATACTAAAATCGGGAAGTTGAACGACCAAATTTGTCAAGTTGAAACATCAAACACATGTCGTACACAGCTCTGTAGTGGTAGCTTTCGATTGATATAGAATTTGTCTCTATTTGAAGAGATTAAAGGTATTAAAAGTGTACCACAAATCTATGTACGGATTTCAACATAATCGATTGGTCCTGCAGAAATCGGTTAAAGCACTAAAATATTAAAAGTGTAACACAATATTTGTCTAGTTAATACAATAAACGTTTTTGTACCTCTCTGCAAAAATAGCTTTCGATTGTTATTAAATATATCTCAATATTAAATGAATAAAGTTATTAAAGGTGTACACATCATTTGGGTAGGGTTTCTAATATAATCGTTTAGTCCTGGCAACCTTCTGGCTATACAGCGATATATGAATGGCTCAAATTCAAATAGTTTAACTCCACTTTTTTTTCGAAATTTTATAGTCAAAGCACTTGATAGATGCCAATTTTTTTCTATTCAAACAAAAAAAGAAAAAGTTTTCTCATTTTTTCTCATATTTTTTATGGACTTAAACGATTTGACATCTAAGCCATTCATGTACCGGTAATCTATCTAACAATACTTGAAGGCAATAAAATCTTAAATGTTTACATTTTCAGTGCATCTTGGGAAATTATATTTTGATTAATATAAAACTTATTATAGGGTTAGATTTTTTAATATAGCATATTTAATTTATTTTAAGCTAAAAACTTTATAAAAAGTTACAAGAGCAATTAAAAATTTTGTAAAACAAAAAATTGATTTTTCTCAATTGTTTAAAATATCCATAAAATTTATAAATAATCTTTTTGTCTGGAAAAATGATAATAATTTTTTGCATGTCTTTGAAATACTAACAATGTAGCCTTTTCGATGTTATCCTATGATTTTGCATATAAAACATTATAAAATATGTTTATTTCATGTCATCTGTAGGTTGGGTATATGCGTTTTTTTAACTGCTTAGGTCATTAAAATAAGGACACTTATTTCTATCTGTGTAATAGGGTAGTCTTGAAATATTAGTATCAATAAAATCATAAAGTTGAACGACAAAATTGTTCGTGGTAGATTTGCATTCCCCGTTGCTTTATCTCTGTGAGTTACATATGTACAGAGTTTTCCAAAAGGAGTGATATGATTTCTTTGAAAAAAAACACACTTATTGTTAACGAAATTCAAAAGTATTTTATTTAATGTGAAGTATTTACAATCGATACAATTAAGTTTTAAATAAAACGTCATTCAAATGGCCTACAAGACTTCTTCTGCAGAAACGAATTCGATGAACCCAATTTTCGAGCACTTTTTCCACTAAATCAAGTCGTATGTCATGAATAGCTCGCTCAATATTGACTTGTAAAGCTTGAAGAGAGTCTGGTTTATTTCGAAAGACCAATGAGTTCAAATAACCCCAAAATGGTGTTAAATCACAACTTCATGGAGGCCACTCAATATCACAATTTCTTGAAATAATCGAATCTCTAAACTTTTCTCGCAACAATTCAATTGTTTCATTTGCTGTGTGGCACGTAGCCACAATCGGTCAATGGCAAAAAGATAGCTCTTAACGAGAGCTAAAATATTGCTTGTGGATGTCAAGGTCGTAGGTCGACTGTAAAGTGTATTTTTTTGGATTTTATAAAAAATGCACTAGGCATCATTTTCAAATGTGAACGGAAAGTTTATTTTTGCTCTAGCTCCTTAAAGGTGCGTCGAATCGGGAATCGGTCAATGGCAAAAAGATAGCTCTTAACGAGAGCTAAAATATTGCTCATGGGTGTCAAGGTCGTAGGTAGACTGGAAATTGTTTTTTTTTGGATTTAAAAAAAATGGACTTAGCGCACGAAAAGTTTATTTTGATTATTTTGATAATACAACTGAATAATTTGTAAACGTTGTTCTAGCGTATATCTCTCCATGATGAAATTGTAAACACTACTGAATACAATGAAATCATGACATATTACAAATGGCCGAAATGTCACTTCAAAATCATATCATCCCTATTGGAAAACCCATTATACACGGTTCACAATTCCATGTCAACCTCGATAACTCTTCCATAAACGTATAAATTTGTCGACTTGATAATTAAGAAATTCCAAATTTTCTCCGCAGTTACTTTGTTAAAATGTTGTGCATTATCACATTATCGCATAAAATTAAGACGAATTCTATTTGTCAATTTGATTTGGTCCACTTCACAAATTTGTTATTCTTTTATATCCTGCATCTGTTAATTCAACTGCATACAAGAACTGGGCAAAAAACTTCTTACTTGAGAACAAGAGAAAAAAAGTAATGCATATACACATACAGTGAGCCACAAAAATAGCTTTACAGACAAAAAAAAGATAATTAATTAATTATTTATGCTGTAAAAAGTACTTAGTAGAAGTAGCCATATTATGAACATTAAATTGAAGTTTGTGAACTTTACTGAAAGAAAACTGAAATACCTATTTCAGTTTCCGAAAAACGGAAAGAGTTTTTCATAGGGAAAACGTTCAAAGAGTCGATTTATATTTATGTACTAACAACAATATTCTTTCTTCATTTATTTTAGTACCTTATTAAAAGAAGGAAGATTTCAAATTCCATCGATAAATAAACTAAAAATTTCGAAAAACTAAATATGTAATTTCGATTTTTAATATACAGCATGTCCCGATTTACACTGACTGAATGTTCAGCAGATTATCGGCGTTTTGTAGAAGAGAGGGGCAGTCGAACGTTTTGAGTTCTGAAAATCTTGCCTAGTGTAAATCAGCTCCATATCAACAAAGGCAAAAAAAAGTATGATGCACTTTTTTAAAAAACCAAATTATGTATTATTTCTCTTGATAGTTTTTAATAATTTTATTAATTTCTATCAACATGTTAGTGAAAAACAATAACAAAAATTAATTTCCTCACAAGAGTTGGTGTGAAATATTGTTTGGCCAAGTCATTACACTGATCTGAAGTTCAATTTTTAATTTTTTTTTCGCTTCTGCATCGATAAGTTCCTCGATGGGTCCGATTTTTGAATAGTAATGGGCCAGCAATTATTTCTTTTTAATTAAAGTATTTAAAAAAAAATTAATTTAAAGATAATTCCATTGACGTTATGTTCTCTTTCAAAAAACTTTAACTTTGTAAAAATCTGTTCAGCCGTTCAAGACAAATTGAAAATTTCGTAAAACCCATAAATGCACTTTTCTCAATTTTATAAAATTCCCATAGGTTAATAATTCCGACCCCTTAGATGTAAAATTCGACTTTGAGAGCGCCTATATGCCAAATCGGAGGTGAATACATATGGGGCCTGTATCTAAATCTGAAGTGACATTCTTCAGATATGACATTCTTTTCTTGGATCAATAAAATTTGGTCCAAATTTAGTAATGCTTAGATGTAAAATTCGACTTCGGGAGCGCTTACATTTCATATCGGAAGTAAATACATATGGGGTCTGTGATATGACAGTGTTCATTCTTCTGCATTAAAATTTATTAATGCTTAGATGTAAAATTCGACTTCGGGAGCGCATACATTCCAAATCGCAGATAAATAAATAATCTGTACCCATATTCCTAAAATATAACAGTGTTCATCCTTGGTTCAATAAACTCCTTTGAACCAAATTCGTATCAAGTTGTATGTGTCAAATTTCCACGTGATTGGTTCAATATTGTGACATCGCCAGATAGAATCTGCTGAAGTTATTGAGGCGATTCGTATACTCTAAGTTGGGTCTAGATCCAGTATTATGACTAGATCCAGAACCATGATAATTGTACTTAAAAATTGCCAATGGTCACCGATTTTGATGAAACTTGGTGGAAATGTCAATATGGTGCTCTGATATAGGATATAAAATTTTCTTGAAAAATCTTCAAAGCTATGGGAGATATGAACATATCTACAAAAAACAGTTTACAAATAGTTCGAATAAAAAATAGGAGAAAATTGTAAAGTCTTATTATTTTATTTATATCTCCCAAACTACCGGCACAATATGGGTTATCATCTGGTCCACTTTTTTTCATATTAAAAATATTACTTTTTGAAAAAATCAGGATTTTAATTAGCGTTTTTAAAATAAAAATATGCCATGCAGCTTCCAATCAACATCCATCTCGATATTACTAAAGCTAAAGTCTTTAGGAATCTATGTCAAAACAGAATATTTAAATATCTCTGGTAGAACAAAAGTTATGACCCTTCGAATGCAAGGACTTTTCGATATTTTTTTCTCAATTTCGAATGTTTAAATGTACATATCTCCCATAGTTTTGGAGATTTTTCAACAAAATTATATATCCTATATCAGAGCACCATATTTAACATTTCCGCCAAGTTTAATCAAACTCGGTGACCATCTGGCAATTTGTAGGTACAATTACCATGGTTCTCGCCATTTTAAGCATTACAGAAAACACCTGTGGCACAGTAGGATATAACAATTAATCAAATAGGTAGGGACTTTTGTATAGGGGCTAGTACGGCTGTTGACGTTGTGTATATTTCCGGATATGAATGAACTCGAAATACTAATTTCAGCCCTATTAGTTGAAATTTGTGGTCTCCATGTTGTAAAGAAGTCAAATAGGAGAGGAGCTATACCAAATTTCATTTATATATTGCAACCATTGTAAATTATAGCGTTATTGTAAAAGACGGGCAATGCTTAATCTACTTGGAATTTTTCTGAGCGATATTCAATAGCCTCGATGTTTATAGGAACAACTATGTAGCTTCTTAATTATTTTTCCTTTTAGAAGATAATCAATGAAAATTATCCCAGGCCCAATCCCGGCTCCAAAAACTCCCTGATCTTGCCAGCAGATGGAACCGGTTTCGTCTTCTTGGGCATGATTCGCTCATTCTTGTCCATTGATTTGACTATTGCTTTGGCTCACCCATGGTTATGAATCGACGCAAAAACTCTTCTGCATTGCGGTGAAAGATCGACGCTGTGTTTGTTCGATTGTGAGAAAACACGGCACCCATCTCACATCGCACAGTTTTCGAATACTATATTTGATTTTCATAATCATTTCTGCTCTCACAGGTTAATTGGTAGGCCACTACAGTGTTTGTCTTGGCAGCTCGAATGACCGCGTTTAAACTCTGCCACCCAATATTTAATAGTCCTAAACGTAGGAGCAGACTTTACCAGAGTAGAATCAAGCTCAGCTTTAATATTGGTTGGACTGAGACCTTTCAAATGAAAGTATTACTTTGCATAACGGTTAACAATTTTTTCCATGGATTTTTCATTTTTAACACATACAAAGTAATTCTCGAAACCTATTTTTATGGAAAAATCGAAAGAGTCGGCTATTCAAGTATTCTGATTTTTTGAGTTTTTCAAAGTTTTTTTTCAAACTTTTTTTTAAAATTCATGTTTTTTGGAAAAAAATCTATTTTTGGATTTTTTATTTCCACATTTTTCAATTTCTTATCTTTTTTTGGATCAAAATTGGGAAAATGTTCAATAGGCTAGACGATAGCCAGTCACACAAAACCCTAAAATTAAAATTGACTTTTCGAGTTTTTTCTATATTTGTTATCTAAAATAAAACTCGAAACTTTTTTATACTCAAAGTTTGTGCAAAGAATCCTAGGATATACCCGTAAGTCCAAATTAATGTTCAATATGTTGAAGCCACTGTTTTCTTTCCAAAAAAAAAATAATTCCAATTTAATTTAAAGTGCGTTGTACTGCCAATTCTATTGATATAGCGATCAAAAGATTTAAAAAAAATCCCAACCTTTCCTTTTTTAAAAAATTCCTTGTCTTTATAAGTATACTAGCTGGACCCGGTCCACTTCGTTGCCCCAGACTTCAGATTTCCGATCCCGTTAATTTTTGGACTAATTACATTGATCTCTCTAACAAATTGCTCAAGATATATCAAACACAAAATTTAATTGGCTTATATGGGCGGGGCCACTCCCATTTGTCCGACCCTGCCCATTTTTGGACCAAGCACGTAGACTGCCACCTAATATATATGCACAAAATTAGAGTAATCTCGCTAATAATTTGTGCGAGTTATGTCAAATTTGTGCGAGTTATGTCAATTTCAATTGGGTTTATATTGGCGGGGCCACGCCGATTGGTCCAATCCCGCCCATTTTTGCACCAACCAATTAGACTACCACCTAATACATATGCAAAAATTACAGCACTCTTGCTAACAAATTGTGCAAGATATGTCAATTTAAAATCTTTGTTTATATGGGCGGGGCCACGCTCATTCGTCCAATTCCGCCTATATTTGGACAAATCACGAAGACTACCACCAGATACATGGCACAAAATTACAGCGCTCTCGCTAACAAATTGTGTAAGATATCTCAATTTCAAAATTTGGCTTATATGGGCGGTCCACGCCCATTGGCCGATCCCGCCCATTTTTGGACCAATTGAGTAGACCACCACCTAATACATATGCACTTACAGCACTCTCGCTAACAAATTGTGCAATATATATCAATTTAAAAATTTGGTTTATAAGGGCGGGGCCACGCCCATTGGTCCACTCCCGCCTATTTTTGGACCAATCACGAGGACTGCCACCAGATACATATGCACAAAATTACAGCTCTCTCGCTAACAAATTGTGCAAGATATCTCGATTTTAAAATTTGGCTTAAAGGGGCGGGGCAACGCCCAGTAGTCCGACCCCGCCTATTTTTGGACCAATCACGTAAGTCGCCAACGCTTATATGGGCGGTCCACGCCCATTGGCCGATCCCGCCCATTTTTGGACCAATTGAGTAGACCACCACCTAATACATATGCACTTACAGCACTCTCGCTAACAAATTGTGCAATATATATCAATTTAAAAATTTGGTTTATAAGGGCGGGGCCACGCCCATTGGTCCACTCCCGCCTATTTTTGGACCAATCACGAAGACTGCCACCAGATACATATGCACAAAATTACAGCTCTCTCGCTAACAAATTGTGCAAGATATCTCGATTTTAAAATTTGGCTTAAAGGGGCGGGGCAACGCCCAGTAGTCCGACCCCGCCTATTTTTGGACCAATCACGTAAGTCGCCAACAGATATATATAAACAAAATTACAGCTCTCTCGCTAACAAATTGTGCAAGATATCTCAAATTCAAAATTTGGCTTATATGGGCGGTGCCACGCCCATTGGTCCTATCCCGCCCATTTTTGGACGAATCACGTAGACTGCCACCAGATACATATGTACAACATTACAGCACTCTAGCTAAACAATAGTGATTACAGCTCTCTCGCTAACAAATTGTGCAAGATATATCAATTTCAAAATTTGACTTATATGGGCGGGGTCACGCCCATTCGTCTGATTCCGCCCATTTTTGGACCAATCACGTAGGTCGCCAACAGATATATTTACCCAAAATTACAGCTCTCTCGCTAACAAATTGTGCAAGATATCTCAAATTCAAATCTTGGCTTATATGGGCGGGGCCACGTCCATTGGTCCGATGCCGTCCATTTTTGAACCAATCACGTAGAGTGCCAGCAGATACATATGCACAAAATTACAGCTCTCTCGCTAACAAATTGTGCCAGATATCTCGATTTCAAAATGTGGCTCAAAAGGGCGGGACCACGCCCATTAGTCCGACCCCGCCCATTTTTGGACCAATCACGTAGACTGCCTCCATATATATATATGCAAATTTCTAGTTCTCTCACTAACAAATTGTGCAATATATCTCAAATTCAAAATGTGGCTTATATGGACGGGGCCGCGCCCATTGGTCCGATCCCGCCCATTTTTGGACCAATCACGTAAGTCGCCAGCAGATATATATACACAAAATTACAGCTCTCTTGCTAACAAATTGTGCAAGATATCTCGATTTCAAAATTTAGCTTAAAGGGGCGGGGCCACGCCCATTAGTCTGACCCCGCCCATTTTTGGACCAATCACGTAGACTGCCTCCAGATATATATATACAAAATTTCAGTTCTCTCGCTAACAATGTGTGCAAGATATCTCGATTTCAAAATTTGGCTTAAAGGGGCGGGGCCACGCCCATTAGTCCAACCACGGCTATTTTTGGACCAATCACGTAGGTCGCCAAAAGATATATATAAACAAAATTACAGTTCTCTCGCTAACAAATTGTGCAAGATATCTCGATTTCCAAATTTAGCTTAAAGGGGCGGGGCCACGCCCGTTGGTCCGATCCCGCCCATTTTTGGACCAATCACGTAGACTACCACCAGATACATATGTACAAAATTGCAGCACTCTCGCTAACAAATTGTGCAAGATATCTCAATTTTAAAATTTGTCTTATGTGGGCGGGGCCACGCCCACTTCATATATCGAAAATGCAAGTACCCTATTTTCACCACGCCCCACACATGTACATTCTGTGAAAATTTCAAGAAGATCGGTTCAGTCGTTTAGACGTCTATACGGTACAAACAAACCAACAAACAAACAAACACACATTCTTCTTTATATATCGTCGGCTTAATGCTATTTTGGTCCATACGCCATTTTTGTGTTTTTTGAGTTAGGAGTTGATAATATGGGTTCCAAGCATGCTCTTTCAGAATCTGCAATCATTTTTTTCCTATCTCGCCTAGTTTTCGAGATATTGGTAGGGTAAATTTGTTTTACTCTAAATAACGGGAAATAATTTCGATATTTTTGTTCTATGTCTCAATTTTTCTATCGCCCTATATTTTTCACTCAGTATTTTACGTTCTTTCGATCACAATATGTAAATTAGTGTCCATCCATACCGACCCTTTTTGTGGTCCATGTAATACAAATACGAAAAAATAGTAAAATAAAAGTGGATATGGACCAAAATGCCAAGAACAAAAATTGTTATAACTTGCTTATTTTTGGATGTAATGGCATAGAAATGCATGAGAATCATACAAACACTGTTGGGAACCCTATGAAATAAAAAGTGTGTAACTCTTCAGTCCCGTTTTTACTCAAACAATAAAATGCGTTTTTCTCCGTTCATACAAAATGGCGTATGGAACAAAATAGCATTAAGCCGACGATATATAGATTTGAATAGTGTGTACATACTTTGTTTACACAAAAATTTCTTTTGGACTCACTGTGCAACAGATAATTTATGCTTAAAGAATTGTAATTTTAACGGTTTAATGCGTCAAACGCAAAGAACAGCAAAAAAAAAGAGAAGGCAAACAAAAAATAAACAACAACAATAACAACCACAAATCATCACAATCATGACCACCACAAGAACAGCAACAGCAACACACACACAACAGTGAGAAGAGATTACCATCAACAATAACAACGATAGCAACACTCTCAGCTGTGGTTGAGGTTCTCTTTGAGTTAAGCCAAGAACCGACATCAACACATCATGATGGATGGATGACCTCCCAACCCAACCCACCCCACCATATCTCTTATGCTCATGCAAACTCCACAAACAACTGACCGACCCAGTCAAACGACCAGTAACCCTCCACACTCACTCGTTCGCTCGCTCAACTCACTGTTATTCTCTGTTAATACATAACATGAATTGCATTTAACTGTTTAATCAGCTGTTCTAATTTGTCCGGACAGCAGCAGCACAGAGAAGAATCACTCATATTTCATGTCAAACAAACAAACAGCAACCACAGCAGTAGTAACTAAAACAATAATAATTTGCTTTAATTGTTATGGACAGACAAGGCACCACACCGCAAAGCACAAGAACGAACACACGTTAGTTAGACACAATTTTGTTTCATTATTTCCATATAAATAAAATTCACCTTTTATATTTCTGCACAATTTATTTGGCTTTTATTTTCTTTAGAAATTTCTCAAAAATTTCTTAAACAAAAATAATTTTTTTTGTTTTGTTTTGGTTTAATAATTTTTTTATTAACACTTCAATTTGTTTAGAAAAACAATTTTATTTTTTGGCAATTTCTTTTTGTCGTTTTTTTTCGCTTATTTATTCATATTTCGCATTTCTTTTACGTTATAATACCACAAGTCGGCAAATACTATAAAACTTCACGAAAGAAAAAAGAAAGAAGCCGCCGTCTGACAACCGTTCGCTTTGAAACTCGTTTTAAAACTGAGCCATCGAACCCGAACCGACTACCTCACTCACTCGCTACGATAAAATGATAAACAACTACCAACGAAAAGGGTAGTCGGTCGGGTAAACCGAGTATGTACATACATACAAACTTATTTAAAGTATTTCACAAGCAACGTTGCTAATTTAACATAAACAACACCGGTTTGTTTGTCAACCAATAACATTTACTGTTAACACTTTGAACGAACTGCAATAAAACAGAAGAAAAATGTAACGCAGCTGTAATGGTACTGCTAACAGTAGTTCAAAGCTTTATTAGTTATAAACTGTTGAATCGGTCTGTAGACTATTCGACTGCTAAACTCTTTTACTGTTAATATCCATTGCTCTTGTTGAGTTTCTTTATATCCACCACTAAACTGAGTTTAATTATTGTGATTACATTATCGCGGCTCTAATAGCTTTATGGATATTATTAATCAAACGTTTACGAAACTTATAAAAGAAATTATTCAACAAAATAATCTATATATATAAAATTGTTGCGTGACTGGCTGACTGATTGACTGACTGATCACAGCCCAGACCAAACGGCTGAAGCTAGAATCATGAAAGTTGGTGGGATGTTAGCCCTTGGGATGTAGACGAGCAATAAGACGGGATTTTTCGAAATTCGTACTATTACCGGCACAATGAGGCAAAAAGGGATAAATATGGTACCACCGCCAAATCTAAACGGAATGAGCCAGAATCGTGAAATTTGGTGTGAGGGTAACCCTTATGAAGTCGACCCAGAAATTGACTGGAGTTTTTTAAAAATCTGGTACAACAGCCAAATCCAAATGGCAAAAGCTAGAATCGTGAAATTTGCTGTTAGAGTAGCTCGAGGGACGTAAAATTTTAAAAAAAAATTAGGGGCACAGTGGGACAGAAAGGGATAAATATGGTACCACCACCAGCTTTAACGTCTACAATTAGAATGGTGAAAATTAAAGCGTGGGATGTCCTTAGGACAACGGATCGGGGTTAGCATTTTTTTGTAATCGTACTTTTCGGGGCACAGTGGGTCAAAACGTGTAAAATAGGGTACAGTGGTTTAAAAATGTTAGATAAGGACCCATGGTTCTAGGGTAGCTTTTGTAACATAAACTAGACATCGGAAGTGATTTCTAACTTTAAGGAGAGAGGAAGGAAATTCTAACTTTAAGAGGCTCAGTGGGGCAAAACGGGTTAATTATAATGCATTGGGGCAATAATGAATCAATCTGGCAAAATTGGAACTTAAACTTGAGATGTGAAGCGCACAGTGGGTCAAAAACATTAAATATTGTATAGTGGTCAAAAATGGTACAGTGGATAAAATGTGATTAAATATGGTACAGTTGGCGTTAAGGGTTAAGAATGGTAGAGTGGGGACAAATTTTAAATACGGTATAGTGAGACAAAAAGTGTTAAATATGGTACAGTGAGACAAAAAGTTTTAAATATGGTACAGTGGGTCAAAAAGGGGTTTTAAGTATGGTAAAGTGGTGACATTTTTTAAATATGGTGCAGTGAGACAAAAGGGGTTTAAATATGGCACAGTGGGGCAAAAAAAGGTTAGCTATGATACAAATAGTTAAATATTGTAAAGTGCGACAAAATGGATTAAACATTGAACAGTGGGGCAAAAAGGGTTTACTATGGAGCAGTGTGACAAAAATGTATTAACTATGATACATTGGGACGAAAAGGATTAAATATGGTGCAGTGTGAAAAGATTAACTATGGTACAATAGGTCAAGTATGGTAGTACTTAACCCCTATTTGACCTACTGTGCCATAGTTAATTTTTTCCCACTGTAGCATGCGTGAAAATTTTTAAGTTTGTGCAGTGAGACTAAATATGTTAAATATGGTACTGTGAGACAAAAAGTGTTAAATATGGTACAGTGAGACAAAAAGGGTTAAATATGGCACAGTGGGACAAAACGTGTTAAATATGGTACAGTGAGACAAATAGGGTTAAATATGGCACAGTTGGACAAAATGGATTAAATATGGTACCTTGGGGCAAAAATGTATTAACTATGATACGGTGGGGGAAAAAGGATTAAATAGGGAACAGTGTGACAAAAATGGTTAACTATGGTACAGTCGGTCAAAAAGGGACAAAAAGGTGTTAAATATGGTACAGTGTAGCAAATAGGATTAAATATGATACAGTGGGGCAAAAAGGGTTAAATATGTTACAGTGAAGCAAAGGGTTTAATATTGCACAATGGGACAAAAAAAGGATTAACCACAGTACAGCGGGGAAAAATAGGTAATAATGGTAAAGTGGGACAAAATGGGTTAAATATGGTACAGTGGCAAAAACACGTTACCTCGGAAACAGCGAGGCAAAAATGTGTTAACTATGGTACAGTAGCACAAAAAAGATTAAATATGGTACAAGGTGAAAAAATTATTGACTATTGTACAGTGGGTCAAAATGGTTAAATATGGTACAGTGGGGAAAATGGTTAAAAATGGTACAGTAGGATCAAAATGGTTAAATATGGTACTGTAGGGCAGAAAGGTGTTAAATATGATTCTGTGGGCAAAAAGCGTTACACATTGGGCAAAAACATGGAACATATGAGTTAAGAAGTTCTTTTTTCAAATGTTATGCTTTTAGTTAAAGTTTAAAATTATGGTGCAGAGTGGCTAAAAGGTGTTAAATAGGGTTGACTGTAGCAAAAAGGGTTAAATATGGTACAGTGAAGGGTTAAAAATGGTAAAGGGTGGCAAAATGATTAACTGTGGTAAGTGGGGGAAAAATGTGTTATATGTTCCAGATATGCATACAATTTCGTACTGTAGAAGAACAGTGGAATAATTAAATAATGAATTAGGTTAAGTAGTACAACGATTCATGGCCAGAGTGCGAAGGTTCTATGCGAAGGTTCTAAGTTAAACGTGTCACAGATATGAAAGATAAAGGGTAAAATACGGCCTAAGGATGCGAATATGGCTCTTAGAATATAAACTATGATGTTATCTAAATGCACACTTTTAGTGACAGTGTTGGGGCACAAAACTATTAAGTGTTGTACAGTAGTGCAAAAATGGTTAATTATGACACATTGGGTTAAATGTGGAACAATGGAGAGAAAATGATTCAATATGATCCCAATGGCAATTGTTAGTCTTGCAACTTAAGCTGGGCATTCATTTTACCTTTTATTAAATTAAAACTTTTAAAGACACCGTGGGGCAAACATTGTTTTATATTGTATCAGGGTGTGAATGTAGCTATTGGAATATAAACTACACGCAAAGAAAAAATTCGTTTCTGTGAAACGAAATATTAGACAACTACAATTCTCGTTTGCCGGAACTGAAATTTCGTTTATTGTGACAGAAACTAATTTCGCGTAAGCAATTGTTTGTTCTGTCCAAAAGAATTTCAGTCGTCGTAAACGAGAATTGTATTTGTCTAATATTTCGTTTCGCAGAAACGAATTTTTTCATTGCGTTTAGGGGAAAAAGGCAAAATATGATCCAAATAATAGTTTTTGACATTTAGAGGCACAGAAGGGAAAAGGGGATAAATATCGTACCTTGATGCCAGGAACATAAACAAGAAATTAATCGGAGATTTTCGTATTTTATTGTACACATTAATTTTTCCCCATTTGGAATAGTCATTTGTTTTTACATATTCTGCAGTACCCTAAACAGAAAATAAATAAATGATGGGGGCTGCGAAGCGCACCGGGTTAAAGCTAGTATCAAATAAAATTACTCAACAAAAACTTCGTAGGAATGGGATATGTAGTCTCGAAGTTAATAGTAATAGAGAAGGAATATTTCATTTAATTGTAACGCTTTGCGAATGAGGTTCTGGAAGGAGTGGACCAATATGGCCCATCTGAAACTAACCTGAGATAGAAAAAAAATAATATCATATATATGAAATTTAAAGTCAATCTGTTACTCCTTTCGTGAGTTATCGTGCGCTCCAGCCAGCCAGGCAGAGGGACGGACATTGTTCAAATGACTTAAAATGTCCTAAAACGGATTTCCACCTACCATATTTGAGGTCTTAGGTCACTACTTCGATGTGTTACACTTGCATCTAGAGATATTAACAGCGCCCAAATATTCGTAACCCGTTGCCTTCGAAGAATATTAAAAATCTAGGGTCAACCTATGTCAAAGAACACACCAAATTTCGAAGAACTAAGATCTTCCGCCGAAAATTGAGTTGGTTCCGCACATCTTGAGGAAACCTGATGGCGATGTAACCATATCTGCAATTGAGTGGAAGCCGAAGACAAGGTCGTCATGCACCTACAATGCGACGCCAAAAAGAGAAAGAAGCTACTGCTCGAATGGTAGGAATTAAAGCTATTAGCATTTGTAATGGCCCTATGATTCTTATAAAATCTAAAGGAAATAATAAAAAAAAGGTGGCAGCTGCAGTTACCAGCTCACATATGTATAGCTATTGAGGACCCTAGTTCAACCACTTGCCCACTTGGCCCTCATCGAAACCAATTTGTTTGATACACAAAGTTATCAATAATACGATACTCGTACCGGAAAGATCTGTTAGACTTCCTAGAAAGGCCGACACCAGTGTACACAGACGTCGTTTACTAAATGCGGGACAGTAACAAAGCAGGTGTTCAATGCTTTCAATTGCCTTCTCAACTCCACAGCTTCTGCGGAAGTCATTGGATCCAACCAACCCAAAGCTTTCATGTTGATAGTGGCGCACCAATATATGCAAATTCTTCGAGATTCTCAGGTTTGCTAATCTGGCATCACCGAAAGCCAAGAGCTTTATTTTACCGGCATCAGGCATCCTGCATCGTTGCAGATTAGTGGTGGCTCGGCATCTCTCTGAAGACAATGAGGTGTTCCTCACATCCTCACTGTTTCTTTCTGTAACAGCCATCACTAGACTCTCCTTCGTCACTTTATTTTAGGGATTGGTGAGTGACCTGTTGATGGAGACATTATGACCTCTAGCCTTTTTCGAAGGCAGGGGTTCGTCAGGTGATCTGATTATCGAGGCGTTAACACAGCTGAAGCTGTGGCTTTTTCTGCAGACTTAGGAGATTTGAAAGCAATTAGGTTGCCCTGAGCCTAGGTAAGTGACTCTTTTCGTTTTTCGATAAGCGTCGAAACCTCAGAGCCACCAACTTCGTTACCCTCCAACTCTGAGGAGGTTGACGAAGATATCTGCTTTTGAAAATGTATTAATTAATTTTTAATTTTATTCCCATTATTTTAAATCAAATTTCATATAATATTTAAAATACATTTTAAATATTATATGATATTTAAAATACACATTTCTTGTAATTCTAATGATTATAATCTAAATAAATACAAAATTTCTAAGAAATTTTCTAGAAATAAAACATTTCTCAAATATTTTCTATAAATAAAAAATTTCTAAGAAATTTTAAAAACAAAAAATTTTTAAGAAATTTTCTATAAATACAAAATTCCTAAGAAATTTTCTATAAACAAATAATTCCCAAGAAATTTTCTATAAATAACAAATTTCTAAGAAATTGTCTATAAATAACAAATTTCTAAGAAATTTTCTATAAATAACAAATTTCTAAGAATTTTTCTATAAATAACAAATTTCTAAGAAATTTTCTATAAATAATAAATTTCTAAGAAATTTTCTATAAAAAAAAATTTTTAAGAAATTTTCTATAAATAAAAAATTTCTAAGAAATTTTCTATAAATAAAAAATGTTATATAAATTAAAATTTTCTATAAATACAAAATTGCTAAGAAATTTTATATAAATAAAAAATTCCTAAGATGTTTTATATAAATAAAAAATTCCTAAGAAATTTTATATAAATAAAAAATTTCTAAAAAATTTTCTATAAATAAAAAATTCTAAGAAATTTTCTATAAATCAAAAATTTCTAATAAATTTTCAAAAAATAAAAAATTTTAGTATGTTGACTTAGTTCGGCAAAATACGGGTTTGGTTAGCAGTTCTTGTTAAATTCAATTTACTGCTTCCTCAAGTATTTCAGCTGATTTAAGTTAAAGACATACACTATTGCTACTGAATTCTGAAGATGATAGAGTGGTGTCTATCGAAACTGCAGTCAATTCTACCAAGCAATTAAAACTCTCTACCAATTTTTGTATTTGTTTCTATTACTTTCTTGGAATAGACAGAAAATAAATGGAACATATGGTCTCAAACCAAATAAATTCTGACTGAATAAATAAAAAATTCTAAGAAATTTTCTTTAAATATCAAATTTTTAAGATATTTTCTATAAATAACAAATTTTTAAGAAATTTTTTATAATAACAAATTTCTAAGAAATTTTCTATAAATAATAAATTTCTAAAAAATTGTCTATAAATAACAAATTTCTAACAAATTTTCTATAAATAACAAATTTTTAAGAAATTTTCTATAAATACAAAATTTTTAAAAAATGATCTATATATAAAAAATTTCTAAGAAATTTTCTACAAATAAAAAATTTCTAAGAAATTTTCTATAAATAAAAAATTTTTAAGAAATTGTCTATAAATAAAAAATTTGTAAGAAATTTTCTATAAATAAAAAATTTTTAAGAAATTATATATAAATCAAAAATTTTCTATTAATACGAAATTTCTAAGAAATTATATATAAATCAAAAATTTCTAATAAATTTTCAAAAAAAAATTTCGAAGAAATTTTCTATAAATACAAAATTCCTAAGAAATTTTCTATAAATACAAAATTCCTAAGAAATTTTCTATAAATAAAAAATTTCTAAGAAATGTTCTATAAATAAAAAAATTCTAAGAAATGTTCTAGAAATAAAACATTTCTAAGAAATTTTCTATAAATAAAAAATTTCTGAGCAATTTTCTATAAATAAAATATTTCTAAACAATTTTCTATAAATAGAAAATTTCGGTAAATAAAAATTTTCTACGAAATTTTCTAAAAATAAAAATTTTCTACGAAATTTTCTATAAATAAAAATTTTCTACGAAATTTTCTATAAATAAAATATAAACAAAATTTTCCATAAATTAAAAATTTCTAAAAAATTTTTTGTAATAAAAAAAATTTCTAAGTAATTTTCTATTAATAAACCAGTAAGGAAAGGCAGAAAGTCGGGCGGGGCCGACTATATAATACCCTACACCTCCCTAACAATGCGATAAGGGTTATTGCGATAATAATTTGGAATAATTGGTAAATGGTTAAGAACATATATATGTGGATATATCTAATTCTGAACCGATAATCGCTAAATTAAGCAATATTCGTTCCTAAATTAGGAAACATCTTTCTGGAGAATTTTGTAACGATCGGAAGTAAAGTACAACTTCTATAGCGCTTTGTAACCAAATCAGGAGGAACATATATATGGAGCTTATATATAAATCTGAACCGATTTTCCCTGAACACTCATTTATGTAAAATAGAAACCTCTTTCTGTCGAATTTCGTACTGATCGGATATAAAATACAGTCTCTACAGCGCTTGAATGTCAAATCGGTGCTAACATATATATGGGGGCTATATCTAAATCGGAACCGATTTTCTCCGAATTTGGCAGTATTCCTTCATGTAATAAGAAACCTCTTTCTGCCGAATTTCGTACTGATTGGATATAAAATGCAGTTTCTACAGCGCTTACATGTCAAATCGGGGGCAACATATATATGGGGGCTATATCTAAATCTGAACCGATTTCCCCCAAATTTTGTATTGTATCTAAGTGTATCACGAGACTACTCTCTGTCAATTTTTGTACAAATCGGTTACAAAATGTTGCTTATACAGTGCATATATGCCAAATCGGAGGTACATATATATGGGAGCTATATGTAAATCTGAACCGATTTTAACCAAATTCAATAGGGATCGTCCTCGGGCCTAAAAAAAGATATGTGCAAAGTTTCGTTGAGATCGGACCATAATTGCGACCTGTACTTTGATTACAAGAATACATCTACAGACAGACGGACAGACGGACAGACATACGGACATAGCTAAATCGACTCAGAAAGTGATTACAAGTCGATCGGTATAATAAACAATGGGTCTATCTCCTCTCCTTTTGGATGTTACAAACAAATGCACAAAGTCATAATACCCTGTACCACAGTGTGGTGTAGGGTATAAACATTTCTGTCTATATATTTAGAACATTTCTTCGAAATGTGGTGTATATAGTTTCTTCAACATTTTTTATATACATATAGATTTTGTTTGAAATTTTGTATTTATTAAAAATGTCTTCAAAATCTTCATAATACGTCTTCGTTAGAGTGAACTGCAACCCTGCGGACATAATTCGACGAAAGCTAAAACAAGACTGACCTCGCTGGTCGAAAATATCTATTATTGCACATAATAATATTGGGTAGCGTTGCCGACTTTTAGGCGTAAACTTATTAAACTTAAATGTCACAAATGTTAAGTAGTAGTAGTTTAGTAGATTAATCTAGTTAGATAACAATTGTTATCTAACCAAATAAAACATGTCTAATGTGAAGCATATATTTTGGCGCAATGGAGTTAATACCGATGGTTTTTACTTAAGTACAATAATGCAGTGTTGCCAGATCTATTGGGCAAACAGAGAATCCACAGTGGTTCAGAATCACTTTTCATCGATAAACATTCTCTAACTTTTGTTCTAACGAACAAATTAAATTCTGTCAAAAACCAATTGTAGATAGGGCCCAAAGGAACATTATTCAGTCCTGAAAATTCTCATTCGAAACTAAAATAAAAATAAGGATTTTTCCCATTTTTCATAAATTTTCCTGAATAAACTTGTTTTTTTTTTCCAAAAAATAAACATTTTTTTTAAATCCTTTGCCTATTTTCACTTGAAGTATGGGAAATTTCCTCAGAATTGTAAAAAAATAAATAAATAAAAATCCGATTTTTTACATATTTTTCTATTTTTTGAAGCAAAAAATTGTTTTTTATTTCCAAAAAATAAACTCAATTTTCTAAATCTTTGCCCGCAGTTCCTAAAATACCAAACAAATATTTTCTAGGATTTTTGTCCAAAACGCAATTTCCAAGTGAATTGTGCGAAATTCCACCGAAATATCTGATATATCAAACCATTGTTTTGCTATTAAATAATTAAATAAAAATCCAATTTTCTCAAAACTAATTTTCCTGTAAAAAAAAAATAAAAATCCGACTTTTTTTTTAATTTTATGCTTTACCAATGTTTTATTCAAATCCTTGAGAATATTTTTCTATTTTTTGGAGCAAAAAATTGTTTTTTTTTGCCAAAAAATAAACACAATTTTCCAAATCTTTGCCCAGAGTTCCTAAAATACCAAAAAAAAAAAAATTTCTAAAAATAAAGAATTTTTGTCCAAAAACCAATTTCCAATTTCCATCGAAATATCTGATATATCAAACAGTTGTTTTGCTATTCAATAATTAAATAAAAATTCATTTCGTGTTGCATTTTTTATGTTACTAATCTTTTATTGAATTTCTTTATTATATTATTAATAAAATGAAGATTTTCTTGTTGTTTTTCAGTTTCATTACATAACTAATTAGTATTTAAGTATATTTGGGTTTGGGTTTCTTAGTTTCTTCATATCATCAGTAATTATTTTATTTTTTTTTATTTACTAAAATATTTCTCATAGAGATAATAATTGCAAAATATTTTTTCTCTTCTCCAAATAATTTCTTCTTCTTGTTTTTTATCATATTTGTTCGATTTTCTTCAAAGCTTAAAGATGAAAATTTGATTTTATTTATAATTGCAATGAAATGAAGATTATTTATAAGTTTTCGTTTTGGTTTCCGTGTTTGTTCGTTTTTTTTTTTTGGAAAAATATTATGAAAATAAAAAATGTATATTTATAGATTAGAATGATTTTTTTAGATAATTTTTCTTTTGTTTTAAAGTAGTGTAAGAGTCATTTATTGTTTTCAAAAAAATCTGTGTTTGTTTCTTAATTTATTGCATAGTTTTATGTTATAGTAAAATTACTGGACTTATTTAGAAAATTATAGAAATAATGTTTTTTTTTGTTAAATAAATAAATTAATTTGTAGCTAAATCTTTCCTTCAAAGTTTTCAAAAAGAAAATAGTCTTTAAATATTCAGTTTGTAATTTGAAGATTTAGCTTTAATGTTGTTTTGTTAAAATTCATTTTATAATTTGAATTAAATTAAATTAAATTGTTTTATTTTTAAATAATTTAGATTTATATGGACTTTACAAATATTCGGACTTAATTTGTATAATTTCTTTTTATATGATTCTTAATTTTTTATTGATTTTAAAAATTTAATTATGGTGCTGTTTTAGTTTAATCTATTAATTGATTCAATTTCTGTTAAGAAAAATAAAATATTATTCTTTTTTTTCTAAAAAAAAATATTACCAATTTTTTGTTTACTTTTAAAATTTCTAAGGCATATTTAAAATTTTTTTATGAGACTTATGGTTTTGTGTTTTCAATATTTTTTGTTCAAATCTAATTTTTTTTGTCTGACTTTTTTCTGGACAATTCCGTTTAGTTTTTGTTAAAGTATGGTGGTTTTATAAACAAAGTTATGGCAGGAAATTTCTCAAGTCTATTTAATGTGCAATTGAGATTTGGATTTTCTAGTTTTAGTTTTTTTCGTTACTTTCATTTTGTATTTGGTTTCGTTTACAATTTTTTTATTTTGGACAAGCTGTGTGTTATATAGATATATATTTTTGGTAAAATATTTTTATACAAAATACAACAAAAAGAAAAATAGTATGTAGTTGTTTTAAAAAATCTGACAAAATTCTATTTTTTTAATTATCAACCCAATATTTAGAATTGTGGGTAATTTATTAACAATTTGTCAGATACTATTAATTTCGAAAAATTACAGAAGAAATAACCCTAAACGAAATTTTTAGGATTTTTTACCATTTGGAGAATATTGATATATTTTCATATTTTCTATTAATGAAATAATCATGTCTGGGAAATGATACATACATCCACCCGGAAGGGTGGTATAATTTGTATACCTTTTTTCTAATAATTTTGCTCGAATATGTAAGAATTTGCAAAATCCAGTATTTTTTAACAGAAACAGAAAGATTTGTGTACAATTTTTATGCCAAAATATCAAATTTGTTTTTATTAGTGTTTCATTCGTGATCCTCTTTAACTCGTTCTAAGGTCTGAAGCACGAGTGCCAAAAAATGACTAACATTTATTATTCCCCAGCAAACTTAGTGGCTGCATATCTCAAAACAAAAGAGCTAACATAGAAAAACAGTTATTACCGCTGGATTAACCATACTCGAAATAGGCTTGGCTATAGGATTTCTTTTTTTCTTTGATACTCCTGTGAAGAGTTAAGCCTTAAAAATATTTCAAGTCATTTGGAATATGTCCGTCCGTCTGTCTGATTGCGATATCTTTCAAAAGGAGGAAAATTCGAAAGAAGAAAAAGGAAATTACTTAAAATTTTGTATGGGATTATATTTTCATACATCTCAGGCTACGTTCCAAGCTTGAAGAATTGTAACCCTTAATGAAATATTGAATCCTTAATAACGTAAATACTTCTCTACCTAATCATCCATTATGTTACATATTACAATATTACTTATAGTAATAGATAGTACTTATTGTAATACATACATATTTTTTTTGCTTAGCTGCCTCTCTTACTTTAGCAAGGCATTTTGCGAACTTAGATGAAAAATGGTCTAATACAGTATACACTTAACTGCACAAGTTCACTTAAATGCACTTATCCCATTCACATATCTGCCTTATTTGCACTTAAGCGAAATGTTGCTGCTGATTCTGCATACAATTTGATCACAGCGTAAACAAACGTTAGTAGGAATTTAGTAATAAACTTTGAACACGAAAAACATAGAGATCTAAAAAGCTAAATATAATACATTTGCCCCTAAGTGACTGAAAAATGCTTTTAACTGAGTTGTGCACTTAAACAAAATACACGTAAACGGAATACTTTGTAATAAAATCGAACCAACATGCAAACAATTTTTACTTTTGTGCAGGTAAAGACAAAAAAGCACTTAAGTGCTATGCAGCTAAGCGAAAAACACTGTAGTACTTATAGTAATAGTAACATATCAATTCGAGAATGGCCGAAAATGACATTCCCTTTTGGCAACCCCCACGATTTCGTACCTATTACGAGTATGAAAGTATTTAAAAATAAAATGCTGGAGGGCTCTAACGATAGCCACTGTGTTTTTCCACCCAAATATAAAGCAATCACACTATCACGCTTGAATTCCATCACGAATAACTTTTGTTCTGAATGCAATAGATCAAAATGCTTTTGTAAGCTTGTAAACAATAAAATGAACTGCCACTGAAATAAATCTGTCAGCTATCAGACTAGCGGTTTAGAAATGATAGCAACCTGAAGTTGGTTGCAATACAATCAGCCACCCTGTATGTACAGTAATTTGCTTTTATAGTACTTATAGTTCACTATAGTACTTATAGTTCACAATAGTACTTATAGTTCACTATAGTACTTATAGTTCACTATCACTGATCTATTTAAATGAGGAATGATTGGTAGCAGTTCAACGTATAATGCCACAAATAATGTTGCTGCAAGTGTCATGTCTTCATAAGACTGCATCAGAGAAATTTACTACTAAGAAGGCGAAAAGTTGGGTTGTCTCCTTGATATACGACATGTTGAGTTATCTACTCTCTAGTTTAAGAAAGAGTTGTATTATCTACAAGTAATAGATCACCCGTTGGATTGGATTTCCCACTCCTTAGTTGACTACCCATTAAGTTATCTACTCCTTTGTAGAGGACCAGTTGTTTTATATACTTCTTAGCAGCTGGCCGTATGGGTTATCTTCTCCTAAGCAGAGCACCATTTGGATTATTTACTCCTTAGTTGACAACAAGTTGAGTTATCGACTCCATGGTTGACGACCAGGTGGATTATCTATTCCGTAGTAGAGCACCAATTGGGTTATCTACTTATTTGTAGACGACGACCAGGTGGAGTTATCGACTCCTTGGTTAACGACCAGTATCTTAGAAGAGGACCAGTTGGGTTATCTACTAATTAGTTGACGACCAGTTGGGTTATCTTCTCCTTAGTAGAGGGCCAGTTGGATTATCTGCTCGTTAGTTCACGACAAGTTGAGTTATTGACAACATGGTTGACGATCCGGTGGATTATCTATTCCTTAGTAGAGTACCAGTTGAGTTATCTACTCCTTAGTTGACGACAAGTTACGTAATCTACTCCATAGTTGGGTTAGCTATTATTTAGTAAAATGACAGATGCTTTATCTATAATCCAATTAGGTTATATACTACTTAGCGGACATTCAAATGAGTTATCTAGGCGGGAAGTTGGGTTACATTCTCCTTAGTATAAGGCCATTTGGATCATCTACTCGTTAGTAGATGGTCGTTTGGTTTATCTACGCCTTATTTTCCTTAGCAGAGAACCAGTTGGATTATCTACTCCTTAGTTGACGACCAGGGGGATTATCTATTCCATATTAGACTACCAATTGTCTTATCTACTCCTTAGTTGAGGACAAGTTGAGTTACCGACTCCATGGTTGACGACCAGGTTGATTATCTATTCCTTATTAGAGTACCAATTGGGTTATCTACTCCTTAGTTGACGACCAGCTGCATCTATATCTTAGAAGTGGACCAGTTGGGTTATCTGCTTATTAGCTGACGACCAGTTGGGTTATCTTCTCCTTAGTAGAAGACAAGTTGGATTATCTACTCCTTAGTTGACGACAAGTTGTGTTATTGACAACATGGTTGACGACCCGGTGGATTATCTATTCCTTAGTTGCCGACCAGTTGGGTTATGTACTCCTTAGTTGACGACCAGTTGCATTATCTATAACTTTGAAGAGGACCAGTTGGGTTATCTACTCCTTAGTTGCCGACCAGATGGGTTATGTACTCCTTAGTTGACGACCAGTTGCATTATCTATAACTTTGAAGAGGACCAGTTGGGTTATCTACTAATTAGTTGATGACCAGTTGGGTTATCTTCTCCGTAGTAGAGGACCAGTTGGATTATCTACTTCTTAGTTGACGACAAGTTAGGTTATCTACTCCATAGTTGGGCTATCTATTATTTAGTAAAATGACAGATGGTTTATCTATAATCCAATTAGGTTATATACAACTTAGCGGACATTCTCCTTAGTATAAGGCCATTTGGATCATCTGCTCCTTAGTAGATAGCCAGTTGGTTATTCTACGTCTTATTTGACGACAAATTGGGTTATTTACTCCTTAGCCGAGTTGTCGCATTTTATGATATAAAAGTCGCATCTTTATGCCTTGAGAGTATGCATTTGGAAAAATTTCATTTTATTGTATTTTATTCACTCTCTTCTCTGTCCTAACACCAAAAATACTACTTCCATAAATATATTTGATTTTTTTTAATTCTGATAAAACGTGCAATATATGGGGCTATTGTGTTGTTTCATTATAACTACTTGTACCATAGCTGTACCTTTTTGTTCCCTTCATTTGGTCTCGTTCATGTTAATGCTCTATGTGTGCCCCTTTTTGCCGTAAAAATAGGAATACAAAAAAAAAAAGAAATTACAGTATTATTTCAAATGTGAGAGAAGGTACAATATTTGGGGCTTTTTTGGTTAACGAACATATTCACATATTTGAGTTAAAGTCATCATAATTTCTTCTATTAGAAATTAGGGAAGAATGTTATTAGGGAAGAATGTAAATTTCAATACGAACAGCAGGCTCTTTTTGTGCTCTTAATTTTATATCTGATGGCGGGAATCTTCCAAGGTTTATAATCCATAGATTTTCCAAAATCTCTCACAATTTATAACTGATCTTCTGTAATATGTGTGGTTGGATAATATAACCCTTAGTGGGTGAACAGATGGGGTATTTATTTCTTAGTAGGAGAGTAGTTGTGTTATCTACTCTTACTAAACGACCAGTTGGGTTATTTATTCCTTAGTAGAGAGCCAGTTTGGTCATATATTCCTTACTACCAGCTGAATTGTCTACTCCGCAGTAGCGGACCCCAACTGGTGTGGGTATTTAATTCGTAGTAGGCGTGCGGTTGGTTTATCTATTTCTTAGTAGTCAATCAATTGGGTTATCTATTCTTTACTAGACAACCAGTTGGGTTATCTATTCCCTAGTAGAGAACCATTTGAGTTAATTATTCCTTAATAGGCGGCCAGTTGGGCAATCTAGTACTTAGTAGACAACCAGTTGGGTTATCTACTTCATAGTTGACGACCTGTTGCGTTATCTTCTCCTTAGAAGTTGAGTTAAATACTACTTAGAAGAATGCCAGTTGGGTTATCTATTATCCAATTGGGTTATCTCCTCCTTAGTAGAGTACCAGTTAGGATTTCTACTCCTAAGTTTGCTCCTTAGTAAAGTACCAGTTAGGATATCTATTCCCAAGTTGACGAGCATTTGGGTTATCTACTACTTAGTAGAATGCCACTTGGCTTTAATTTGTCTGTATTCTTCTTGGCCACAAGCAAAACATTTCTCGGATCACAGAAACTTTTCACATAGTCTGTTATTGGAGATAATTTCCAGCAGCTTGAGATATGTTTACTCAATTAGTCATGTACTGAGGAAATGTATTACAAATAATATATATGTCTTTTACCGCTGATCTTTTGCAGACGATTAGATTATTATCCTCCTAAGTCATAGATGTATTACAAACATCTTACATCGTATATACTCTACAAAAGGGAAGCAAAGTAATGCTTCTTCGTGATAATGAAAAAACTGTCTCGTGATCTTTTAGCCTTTAGTGGTATTTTTTACTACTTAGCTGCTCAGAGTTTTAGTAATGCAGAATCTCATGTTACAGTAGATCTTCTGCAATAGCTGACCAAAAGAAAGCAATTATAGTAATCAGACCTGCTGTGCCTACGGATTGTTACCTAACAGTTGTTTAAGATCTCCGTATGTTTTGGATTATATCAGTAAATCACAGATATTCTATTCTATTTTATATCCTTTTTATTATAGTACTTCTACTATCATAACTGCTACTTCCGTTGCAAACCCATGATATTATTGTCTCCACTGTTCTTTGATGGGAACCTATTTAAATTGGAAGGAGTTCTTTTAAAGCAGATAATCTAATTTTATTAGAATTGATGGGAATTTTAGGTTCATGGTCAGGTAATATTTTATCAGGCTTCCATAAAGTAAATCTTCTATTAAATCAGGCTCAGTTTTCCTAACATAAGATCTTTTGTTCAGCTAATAATTTCCTGCTTCAATAAGCTCCTGTGTCTTTCATAATGTAAATACAATTTTATTCCTTGGATCTATAAATAAAGCTTTTCTATTACAGGAGACCAAATAGATGTCCGGTATTTAAAATTTAAAGAAAATGTTTCTTAGAATCCTAGATTAGTAAAATCTCGTGGTAAAATACTATTTATTCTCTATTACTGTCCCTGGACAGTTAAAATGCTCAAACTAACTGTCACGACGAAAAGTCAGAGCTTCTTTTCTAGAATTTCAGTATTCCATACGCCACACTCGATATTAATTTGTGGATCTTAATATATCTCAACAAACAAGTCCATACACATAATAAGCGATAACTTAAATTTCTCAATCATTCAAAATTTTCACAAAATTCCTCTCATCAACCTAATCCTTATCTCCCTCTCCTTCACTCTAGAGCAACTTAATTGACCTTTTATCTAATTAGGTAAAAAAATTGTTTTGAACTCTATTCTGTATATTCTTAGTACATCCAAAGCCTTATTCTAATAGTAAATCAGTTCATTATGAGAAATTTTCACATTTGTGTTGTTTGTTTTCTCTATAAAAAATGAAAAAAAAAACAATGTAAAATAAAACATTCTTAATAAACACTACGAATCACTACAAATGCATTACTAGTTGAACTATGAACTGGAACCGGAATAAACAAAACTGGACTGGATTACATCACAAGATCGGTTTTGAGGTGTACAACAAAAAGCTCAGTGCTTGACGCGGTGAATCTTAAGATGCCACGAGCTCGGAAACAGAATTGGAACGTCTACGTTTTGTAATTTGTTTCCAAAGGCGACGATTCAAAGACGGTTTGTCCTGCAAATGAGAGAAAAAAAGAAAGGCATTTAACATAAAATTGCGAGTCAAAACACAAACAATTTTTATAGGATTTATTTTTAGAAATTTGTCGAAAATAATTTAATTTTTGTCAAAAATTCTGGAACAATTTATTTAGGGAATCCATTATTCTTTCGGTTTAAAGTCTGCAATTTAATTCTCAGAATTTCCCTTGGTGTGGTTGAAATTGGGGAAAAAAATTAACGTCAAGACCATCATGGTCACATTATCAGCGGATCGGTCTTTTTTGCTCTGCGCTCCCTCTTTATTACCTTTTTTAAACGCCAAGATTTATAGCAATTTCCTCAGTATCATCCAGTCAGATCCTCTGAGATATGTTAGTTCCTAATAGACGGCCAGTTGAGTTATTTAAGTCATAGTAGACATCCCTTTGAATCATCTGCTCTTTAGTTAAGGACAATATGGGTTATCTACTGCCTAAAGAGGACCAGTTGGATTATCTATTCTTTAGTAGAACACAAGTTGGGATATATACTCCCTAGTAGATGACCAGTTGGTTATCTACTTCTGAGATAAGGACCAGATGTGTTATCTAATTCTGAGATAAGGACCACATGTGTTATCTAATCCTAAGTATAGGACCAGATGGGTTATCTACTTCTTAATAGATGACCAGTTGGGTTATCTTCTTCTTAGTAGACGAACATTTGGGTTATCTACTCCTTAATAGAGGATTAGTTTGTTTATCTGCTCATAAGTAGGCGACCAGGTGCATTATTTACTCCATAGTAGATGACAAGTTGACTTATCTATTCCTTAGTAGAATAACAGTTGAGGTATTTACTACTTAGTAGGCGTGCAGTTGGGTTATCTACCTAATAGTAACCAACCGGTGGTTATCTGCTCTTTAGTTTAGGACCATTTGGGTTATCTACTCCTTACTAGAGGACCAGGTGGGCTATTTACACTTTAGTTGACGATAGTTTGTGTTATCTACTCCGTAGTACTCGTAGAGGACCTGTTGGGATATTTACTAATTAGTAATAAACTACCAGTTGGGTTATCTATTCCTTAGTAGAGGACCAGTTGGTTATCTACTCTTTAGTTAAGGACTAGTTGGGTTATCTATTCTTTAGCAGAATACCAGTTGGGTTATCCACTTCTTAGTAGATGAACAGTTGGGTTATCTACTCCTTAATAGAGGATTAGTTTGTTTATCTGCTCATAAGTAGGCGACCAGGTGAGTTATGTACTCCATAGTAGATGACTAGTTGGCTTATCTATTCCTTTGTAGAAGACCAGTTGGGGTATTTACTACTTAGTAGGCGTGCAGTTGGGTTATCTACCTAATAGTAACCAACTGGTGGTTATCTGCTCTTTAGCTAAGGACCATTTGGGTTATCTACTCCAAAGTAGAGGGCCATTTTGGTTACTTACTCCTTAATAGAGGATCAGCTGGGCTATTTACTCTTTAGTTGACGACAGTTTGTGTTATCTACTCCGTAGTAGAGGACCTGTTGGAGTATTTACTACTTAGTAGTAAACTACCAGTTGGGTTATCTATTCCTTGGTAGAGGACCAGTGGGTTATCTACTCTTTAGTTAAGGACCAGGTGGGTTATCTACTCCTTAGTAGAGGGCCAGTTGGGTTATTTACTCCTTACTAGAGGATCAGTTGGGATATTGACACTTTAGTAGACTACCATTTGTGTTATCTACTTTGTAGTAGGGGGCCATTTGGGCTGCTTACTTCTTAGTAAGTCAGTTCTAGTAATGCGTCGCACTCGAAATATCGCAATATTACATAGCATCAAAAACTACTTGTTTTCTGTTTCTTAAAAAATCCTGGAGTCATTCTGTCGAAAATGTATATTATCTTTTTATTATGAAGTAGCGATTGATTTTCTTAGGAAAACACTTTTCCTATTCTTTGAGAGTCCAAAAGACTTTCTGTCGAATATTCGCTTTCCCTCATAAGAACTTTGACTCCTCTAGTTGAAAATAAGGGCTTCACAATATTAGGAATTTATCCTTTCTTTTTGTAGAATCTCCACGATTTATCTTTCCGGAAAGTTAAAAATTCTTTCAGTCGAAAGAATTGTGAGTTTCTTCTTAGGTACTCCGACTCAAAACTCTGCGGTTAGTTTTCTTAGGGAAACGACGATTCCTTTTTTCACAGTATCCGCCACGAATCTGCAGAAAATCTCCGACAAATATTTTCATTACTCGTAGATCCAAGGATCACAAAATCGAGGATTATTTTTCTTAGTAGAACCACTATTGACCATCAGAAAATATGCGATTCATTGTGAATATACGAAAATCACAGTGAATTTGCAATATTCTAAGCGTCTTGCAGGATATTTGTTATCTTTTGCAGATGTAATCCACGACTCTTCCTATGAAAATCGAAGTATATCTTCGATATCTTTGCTTAGTGAATCTACTACTTTTCTTGCAGACATTTTGCGATATTTTTACTGAGGGAATCCTCGGCTGTTCCTGTGGGAACAGTCGTGATTCCTCTTAGGGAATCCACGACCCTACTGCAGAAATATGCGATGTCTTTGAATTGAAGGGTTTCCACGAAAATCTGCAATTAATTTTCTTAGGAAATTCACAACTATTTCCGCATAAAGGCATTGACATCATTCTTGCGACATTTCCAGCTGTAAACCTGCGGTATCTTGGTTTAGGAATCTACGGCTTTTCATGCAGAAAGTTTTAGAAAATCTGCAATTTTTTGCTTAAGGAATACACTATTTCTCTATTCGTATATGCGAGTTATTTGCTCATGAAGTCCACAACTCTGCCTGCCGAAAAACTTCGATTTCTTTGCTTAGGGAGTCCACGATTCTGCCTGCCGAAAAACTTCAATTTCTTTGCTTAGGAAATTCACGACTCTTCCTGCCGAAAAACTGCGATTTATTTTTTTATGGAATCCATGATTTATTTTCTCAGATAACCACCATTCTTCACACAAAATCTTTCCGATTATTTGTATAGCCAAGAATTTTTCTGCATAAAATTTCCGATTCATTTGTGTAGCAGATCCACACTCTTCTTGCAAAACTTCTAGTAGATCCACGACTCATCGTGCAGAAAATTTGCGATTAATTTTCATAAGGAATCCTCGACTCTACGTGTAGAAAACATGCAATTTCTTTGCTTCCACGACTCTACCTAGAAAATCTGCAATGTTTTTCCTCTGGAAAATCCGCGATTCATCCGGTAGATAGGTTAGGTTGGGAAGAAGAGGTAGATTACCTTGCCTGATATCCTTTGACATACACATACGCCAGCATTCGGCCTGTTGTGCCGTCTAATTGTTTCATGTATTAGTCGAAGTTGTTTTAGGAGCTCTGTGCTATCGACATAGTCTTTAATTGTTTTCCAGTCTACGTCCCTAAGTTGGGTCAGTTTGGTAAAGAGTCATTTCCCAAGAAATGGGATTTTTTGATTGCGAACTCTGCGTACTGTCAGAGGAAGTGCTCCAAAGTTTCGATGTCATCCGGTAGTAAAACTGCGATTTCTTAGCTAAGGCAGTTCATAACTCTGCTTTGCTTAGGGAATCCAAGACTCTTCCTGCAGCATATCAGCTATTTCTTTGCTAAGAAAGTACGACAATTTCTCTCGAACATATGCCATCATTCTTCTTTGAGAATCTGCGACTCCATATGTAAAACATTTGTGATTCTTTTTCATAGGAGATTCGCAACTCTTTCTACTCTTCCTAAGAAATCTACGACTCTTGTTGATGTTAGACATCTGCGATTCATTTTCTTGGGAAGCTCTTGAACATCTGCGTTTCTATCGAACATCTGCGATTCTTTGCCTTAAAGAATCTTCAATTCATTCTGCCAAACATCAACGATTTTTATTGGGGAATCTACTACACTTTCCTTCGAACATCTGCGGTTCCTCGTCTTAGGGTATCCACGACTATTTTTGTCAAAAAATCTGCGATTAATTTTCTTAGAGAATCCACGCCTCTTTCTATTGAACATCTGCAATTATTTTTCTTAAGGAATCCTCGATTCCTTCAGTCGAATATCTGCGATACCTTCTCTTAGTCTCTTAGAGAATCCACGACTCTTTTGGTCAAACATCTGCGAGTGTTTTTCTTGGAGAATCCTCGACTCTTTCTGCCGAACATCCGTAATTTAATTTCTTTGGGAGTCCTCTGTTGTTTCTATCGAACATCTGCGATTCCTTTTGTTTAGAAATCTACGACTCTTTCTACTTAACCTAAGGGATCCTCGATTTCTTCAGTCGAATATCTTCGATTCCTTTTCTTAGTCTCTTAGAGAATCCACAACTCTTTCGGTCAAACATCTGCGAGTGTTTTTCTTGGAGAATCCTCGACTCTTTCTGCAGAACATTCCTTTTCTTATGGAGTCCCCTATTGTTTCTACCGAACATCTGCAATTCCTTCTCTTTAGAAATCTACGACTCTATTTATCCTAAGGGATCTATGGCCCAACTGCAGAAAATCTGATATTCCCTTCAAACGTCTACTATTCCTTTTCATAAAGAATCCTGGACTCTTCGATTCCGAACATCTGCGTTTCCTCTCTTCAGTGAATCAGCGACTCTCTCCGCTTTTCTAAGGAATATACGACTTTCTGCGATTCCATTTCTCAGGGAATCAACGTCTCTCTCCGCTCTTCTAGGGAATAAACGACTTTCTGCGATTCCTTTTCTTAGAGAATCCACGAATATTCCATGGTTTTGTAGGTGCATCACAACTCTTTCTGCCGAACATCTGCGCTTCCTTTCTTAGAGAATCCTCGTTTCTTTCTGTTGAAGAAACCTACAATATCTATTTTTTGGAAACTGAGTATTCATGCTTCCATTATGAACTCTCTGATTTTCTATCATTGAAGTGATAGACAATTTAATTACTAAGTAATCTCTACTTACATTATCCTTGCGTGGCGACATTGGTGGCTGTTTGTGCTGAGGCGTGCTACTGGAATTGGAATCATTAAGCGAGGTTTGTGAGTTGTTGGCGCTTTGCGAGGGTACTTCGGAATTGCGACGTTTAATGAAATTGATTCTGTCCAAATAAAATCGAATTAAAAATAATAAATAAGTATTTATGCAACACAAAGGGCATTATTCATAAAAAGTTATGGAAGAATTATAGAAATGATTTTTAAACCTTCAATAACATTTTATGAATATAGTCCTATGTCTTTAGAACTTACAACTTATTAGCCTTGCCAGTTTCCATTAGAGCCGTCTCATCACGGCCCACTTTACGTTGTCTATGGCCAGATTTTGACCCACTAACAGTCTCTTCACTCGCACCGGCCATCGAAGTAGTACTCGTCGTCCTCATCAGAGGATTGTTGTAGGAATTGTCGTCGGTCGTCATCATTGTCGTGGCCGTGGCCGCCGCCCGCATTGTCGTCGTCATCTTCGTCGTCTTGGCTCGTGAGCCACTCCTCAATTGAGACATGCAGTATATCTTCTCGCGTCTCGCTAAGATTTCGAGATCGCTTAATTTGCTGTCGTCGCTGTTGTTTGCGTCGCTGACGTTCCCGTCTCTGTTTCGATCCGCAGATGCAGAACTGCTCCATGTATTTCGATTTGGCTGCAGGTGTTGTGGAGCGCCGGCGACACGTGCCGAACCAGCGAAAGGCATTGACGATGCTGGAGCCGCTGTCATCACCGCCGCCCCCGACCCCGTGGCCATTGAGGTCACAGCGCTGGCCGCGCTGCCGTTGCTGCTGAGATGAGGTCGTGGCCTGCGATTCACTGTAGGCGTATCCATCTTCGAGTTTCGCTGTTGAGAGTACGATATGACAGCCTCTTTTGGTTGCACCCGATTCATGGCCGAGCGATTCAATAAATCTCGTCCCGTCAGACGATGAAATGTGGAGAGGTCGTGCCTAAAATGAAGAGGGAATGAATCTTTGATCTGATTTTTTTTGTTTGAATAAGCACTTACACCAGAATAGTCGTTAGATCTGGTCCAGGATCGTAGCTTATCAAGTCTTCGTCTCCCATTATATCCTGATTGAGTGCTAAACGCATCTCTAGGCGAGGACTTAAGGCCGAGCCAACTACTCCGGGCTGTGCACAAATCAATGTGGAATCTTTTCCTTGTTCTCGTTCCATCCATTCCAGCTCCAGCTGTAGTTCCTCCTCCTCCAATTCCCTCCTCGTTGTTCGTGAAGCCGTTCGTGTCGAGGCCCTGTGCTCTTGCTTCGCCTGCATTCTCGCCTTCGTCATCGAAGCTGTTGTTGATGATGTGCAGTGTGGTCTGCTGCTGCTGCTGTTGATGTTGTCCAGCATGCTCAGCAGCGAGGTCTCGATTATTGTTGACGATAGTCGTTGTTGCTGCTGCTCCTGCAGCTCCTGTCGTTTCGTTGAGTCGGACACAGTCGTGGCTTTGATGTTTGCGGAATAATTTCTGATAACGCAGACATCCTCCGCCCCGGCCGGACCTTTCGGTGTCGCTGTCGTCTTCGTCATCGTTGCTGTGCGTTGAGGCGCGGGTGTATTTGCCGTGGGAATAGCAGGGCTGGCGGCGCAATCGTCGCCGGCGGTGACACCCACGGAAGATCCACTGTCAGCAAAAGCGCCAGATTTTCGTTGAGGTTGGGGCTACGGAGGAGAGAGAAAGCACGAGAGAGGAGTTAATGCACAATATATTGATGAAATATTAAAAACAGAATTGAAATAAGATTTTAAGAGTATATGTGGGCACATCTCTTGATAATAAGCTTTCCTTAGATGTATATTTGTTCTGAATTTTGCTAAAGTATGGGCCTTAAAAGTGTACCACAAAACTTTTGTGCGGACCTTTTTGAAATACATAAATTTCCGGTCATCAATAAAAGCTTAAACCAACAATTTTTCTGATATATGTTTATGGATAATGGCCTACTCTTTGTGTACAGTTTGTCCTTATAAGGCCTGAAAGTGTACCACAAAAATGTGCGTAGCCCTTTTGAAATAACATTCCAGTGGTTTATAAAGAATTATTAAAAATTTTCCCTAATGGCTTTTAAAAAGTGATATATGTTAGCACATCTTTGGGAAATGGGGTTTCTTGTAATGTATATTTTGTCTAAATTTTTTGCACTTAAAGGCCCCAGAAGTGTACCACACAAATTTGAGTGGTCCTGTCTTTTCTGAGCTTTAATAAGGAGTACTTTACAAATTTCAGCAAACTATGTAGAACATGAGTATATTGGCTTATCTTTGGGAAATGGGCCTTCCTTTGATGCTTAATCCGCTTAATTTTTTTCATCGCGAAAGGTCCTAACACAAAAGTCTGTATAAACTTTACTAAATTGACTTACCGCCTTTGGTGGTGATTTTGTAGCCGTTCCACTTGTCTTGAGATTTGTTTGAGTCAATAAGAGACGACGTGGCGGCGGTGGAGGTGGTATAAATTTCGCTGGTCGTGGCAAGGTTTTCACTTCGTTCTTCTCCGAGGCCGTTGCCGGCGCCACCAGCACTTTGCTGCTGGAGCTGGCGCCTCTCTCGCTCCTGATAGTGTCGCTCTCGCTGCTGGTTGTTGTAGATGCCAACGAGACTACCGGATTCGGTGTTGTCGGTATTGTTGAGGCCATCAAAGAACAACTCGTCATCGTCGTGGTCGGCGAGGCCATGGTGGTCGTCGTCAACGGCGTCATCATCGTCGTCGTCATCGTCTTCATCATTGTGGTCGACGAGGTTGTCATGATTGAGGCGGTACTGACGCTGATAGCACTGACGGTTTGTGTGGGTATCATCTTCATCGTTGATATGGTATCCACCATTGGTGAAGGCTCTGTGGCGGTAGTCACTGTGTTCGAACGTTGATCCAAGAGGTACTCGCAGGATGAGGCCTTCAGTACAGCTGGAGGCAGAGCGGCTGCTGTGGGACCAGCCAGAGGTTTGCTCAGCGGTCGAGGACCCAGAATGGTGGTTTGTAGCTGGGGTTGTAGACGTTCCTCCGTTGAGGTCACATCCTCGTCCTCCTCGTCGTAGTCCGCTGTATTCACCTGATCCTCCTCCTCCTCCATCTCCTCCTCGTCCTCCTCCTCCTCGCTGGAACTTCCAGCTTCCGAATCCTCTAAATAGTGGCCATTTGTCGTTGTTTCCCCCTACCAATTTTTTGGAATAGAATTCAACTAATCAATTCTGGTTTAAAGCAAACAATTTTGTATGTTTGATTTTTTTTTTGGCCATATTTTTGTCTTGCAAAGCATTTTCAATATTTTTGTTTGAGTTGATTATTTGAATACATATTTTGTGAATGAGAAATGTGTATGATTTGAAGTTTGGTTGTGGTCTAGAATGGCAGTTGCCTGCTTTTGGTTGCTGTTGTTGTTGATGGGGGTTAGTCTTTGATGGGTTTTTATTTTTTGGTGATTTTTAATAATTAAAGCAAACTTTCAAAGCACTTTTTGTTTGATGATGATTTTTGAGGATGATTTCATATCAATTGCTTTTGATGTGTATAAGTTTGCAATATTGAACGTTTTGCTAGAGTTTCACTAATTTCACTACAACTTTCTATTGGTGTGATATGATAATACAGAATGTGTGTTGTGATTATCACAAATACAGCAAAACATACAATTACAAATTTACACGTACACACTCAACACACATAGATAGACACACACAGATATGCATATATAAAACATAAATTTATGTTATACATAGAATAGGCAACATGATGAATGTGGTTTCGAATGTCAACAAAATGTTTTCAAACATAGATGGCGTTCATAACATGAAAGTAACGTAGAACGATGAAGAACAGAAAGAAAAGAACAAAAAGAGAAAAAATATGATAAATTATATGCGAATGGATGTGAGTGCTTGAGCGAGAGAAAAATATATGATTAAGTAAGTTATATGAAAAATAGTTGAAGTTTGCACAGTGGGGGATATTGTTTGTATTTTCCCAACCAATTTTAACCTTAATTTATTGAACTAATTTTCCCAAGGTCTTTGTGGTAAGGGCATATTTTCAAACTGAAAGTACTTCGCTGCGATTTTAATGATAAAATATAAAAATTTCGTATTTAAAATAAGGACAATTTACTAAATTTTATGGTACATTGTCTTTATTTTAGTGCAACATGTACTTGTTTTATGTCTTATAATCCCAATTTTAAAGATATTGCGCCAAAGATGTTTGGTCATTAAAATAAGAACATTTCAGAATTAGAAAAGTAAGATTTTTTAAATATTAAGAAAATTATCTTCATATTAAGTACATATTAATTATGTTAAACATTTCACGCCAAAGGCATCCTAATTATTAAAATAAAGACACACCATATATAAAAAAGGTACATTTAAAAAATAAAGACAATTTAATTTATATTAAGGAAATTTTCTTTATTTACAGTACAAATGTACTTGTTTTAAACATTAGGGCGTCTTATTATCCTTATTTCGCTAAAGATATTTAATCATTTAAATAAAGACATTTTATATCACAAATAAAGAAAATGTACTTAATATTGAGAAATTTGTCTTAATTTTATATGCAAACTTATTTTTTTAGGATCAGCGTCTTTTTCAGACTTAAAACAAAGACAATTTATTCAATGTTAAAGAAATTTTCTTAATTTTAAGTACAGATTTCATATTTTAAAAATGTTGCTCAAAAGACATCCTAATCATCAAAATAAAATAAAGACATTTCATATACAAATTTAAAAAAAAAATAAAAAACAATTTATTGATATTAAGGAAATTCTCTTTATTTTCCGTAAAAATTTACTTGTTTTAAACTTTTGTCTCATTATCCCTATTTTAAAGATGTTTCACTAAAGACACTCAATCATTAAAATAAAGACATATCGCACCACGAATACTTTTAGTGTAGGGAATTGCCTTCATTTTATATAAAAAATTCATTTATTTTTAAAATCGGAGTCTTTTTCAGACTTAAAATAAGGACAACTTATTTATTATTAAGAGAATTATCTTCATATCAAGTACACATTCCTTATGATACACATTGTGCACCAAAAGATTAAAATAAAGAAACTCCATATACGAGTATGAAATAAAGAGCATTTCATATATAAAATAAGGACAATTTAATAAATATTTATGAAATATTCTTTGTTTTTAATGAAAAATTTACTGATTTTAAGCATTAGGGCGTCTCATTATCCCTTTTTTAGAAGATGTTCGCAAAAAACATATAATCATTAAAATAAAAACATTTTATATCACAAATAAAGACAAATAAAGATTAATGGAATGTCTTCATTTTATAAACAACATTCAGCTATTTTAAAGATCCTGGTCTTTTTCACAATTAAATCAAGGACAATTTATTTAACATTAAATAAATTATCTTCCTTTAATTTTCAAACATTGGGGTATCTTATTATCACAATTTAAAGATGTTTCGCTAAATACATTAATTCATTAAAATAAAGACATTTCATATCACAATTGAAGACAATTTACCTAAAATTAAGGGTATATAATAATTTTTTCTTCATTTTTTATACAAGATTTGCATAGTTTAAAGATCAGGTTCTTTTTCCGACTTAAAACAAGGACAATGTAGTTAGTATTAAGGAAATTGTCTTTATTTTAAGTACATATTCCTTATTTTAAAACTGTTGTTCAGAAGACATCCTAATAATAAAAATAAAAACACTTCATGTATAAAATAAAGATATTTCATATATAAAATAAAGACAATGATATTAACCAAATTGTCTTTATTTTCAGTAAAAATGTACTTGTTTTAAACATTATTGCGTCTAATTATTCTTATTTTAAATATGTTTCGCCAAAGACATTTAATCATTAAAATAAAGTCATTTCATATTACAAACAAAGACAATTTACTTAAACTTAGGTGAATTGTTTACATTTTATAAACAAAATGTACTTATGTACTTTTAAGACTTAAAAAAAGAACAATTTATTTATTTAAAAAAATGTAGCTCTAAAGTTATCCTGATTATAAAAATAAAGACACTTTATGTATATAATAAAGATATTTCATATATAAAATAAAGACAATTTAATTGATATTAAGGAAATTGTATTTATTTTCATTAAACATGTGCTTTTTTAAACATTAGGGCGTCTTATTATCCCTATTTTAAAGAGGTTTCGCTAAAGACGTTTAATCATTAAAATGAAGACATTACCTATCACAAATAAAAATAATTTGCTTAAAATTAAGGGTATATAATGAAATAACTTCATATTATATAAAAAATGCATCTACATGAGGGTCGCTTTAAAACTTAAAACAAAGACAATTTATTTAACATTAATGAAATTGTCCTCAAATTAAGTACAGATTCCTTATTTTAAAATTTTAAACATCAGGGCGTCTTATTATCCTTTTTTCAAAGATGTTTCGCCAAAGAGATTTAATCATTTTAATAAAGACATTACATATCACAATTATTGTCTTCATTTTATATACAAAATGCACCATTTTTAAGGATTATGGTCTTTTTGTTCTAATTTTAATAATTTTGAAGCAAAGACGTGCTAATCATTGAAAAAACACATTTAATAGTAAAAATTAAGAAAATTATCTTAGTTATAAATACAAAATGTACTTGCTTTAAAGATAAGAGCGTCTTATTATCCTTATTTTAAATATTTTGCGCTAAATATGTTCTAGTCATCAAACTAAGCTCATGGATAAAATGAAGAGATTCAGCTTAATATTAAAATAATTATCTTCAGTTTAAATTTTTTTATTTAGGATATTGGCTTTATTGTAGCTATGAAATGTGCGAATTTTATAAGTAATGTTTAGAATGTATTTATCCAAAAATTAGGATATTTTATACATAAAATATAGAAAATTGATTAAATATTAAGAAAATTGTATTCATTGTAAGTAATAATGTACTATTTTTAGACATAAGGTCTTATTTTTTCACCTTTTATAGTTGTCCTAATCATAATAATTACCACCTGATAGTAGTAAAGCTATCCTCAGTTGGAGTATTATTCTAAAGATTGGGTAGATTGTCTTTATTTTAACTATTAAATGTACTCATTTTAAAGAATAAGATGTATTTGCCCTAATTTTAATAATTTTGCATCCATAAGTGCATTTCATAATTAAAATAAAAAAAGTACATAATCTTGTTTTTGTTTTATTCGATCTGCTTTCATAGTACATATTTTGTTTTTGCGCTTAGTTAGGCTCAAGATCGTTTTTGTTGTTTTCAGTATATGAAAACAACTTTGTTAAAAATTCAAGAAGAATTATGTGGCATGTATTGTCACGTACTTGCTACATGCCACTTACTTCTTCTTTAATTTTTAACAAAATTGTTTTCTTATACGATCTTGAGCCTAACTAAGTGCAAAAACAAAATATGTAAAAGTACATAATATTAAGACAATGGTCTTCATTGTAAGTACAGACTATAATTATTGTAGAGATTAAGTAGGACATGTTCTGATCCTTATTGTAAAGATATTTGCGACAAAGACGTCCTAATCATAATAATAAGGACCGCACATAGTTAAAATGAGGACAATTTAGTTAATATTAAAAAAATTGTCTTCAATTTGCATATTATTTAAGTATATTATTAAAGTTTTATTTTATTTTAGCTGTGAAATATATATAAATATATTTGCGTTAAAATATCCTAATCATTAAAATAAGGACATTCCATACGTAAAATAAAGAAAATGTACATAATTAATTTACGGAAAAAGATCTACAAAATCACAAAATTCACTTGCCAAATTTAATTTGGAATTTGGAAAAACTTCCAAACTCCATTACATTCCATTTAACGCTCCGGTTATGTAGGGCGTATGAGTATTCTGAACATTGATTTAGAATTAATAACAATTATACGCCACAATGTCCCCAAAATTATTAATTTTAAGTTATATATATTAAAATGTTTCTCCTAATTTTTGCTTAAAATTTCCCCCACTGTGCAATGCTTGTTTTTATACGCCACAATGTCCCCAAAATTATTAATTTTAAGTTATATATATTATAATTTTTCTACTAATTTTTGCTTAAAATTTCCCCCACTGTGCAATGCTTGTTAATACTGTTGATGATAAGATGATGATGATGAGATCCAGTGATGCATTCGATCGATCGTAGCACATGAGAGAGTTACAGACAGAGAAAAAAACTTAAGCGTTGCGCTGTTCATGCAATTTTTGTAATGGCGACCCACCTTTTTTAATTCTTCACTTTCCTGTTGTGTTTTCTCTTCGTCACTTTCCGTTTCCTCTTCGAATAATGGTTCTAGCCGTCGTCTGATTTTGGTTACCGTTGTCGTTGTTTCAAGGTATGTGTGAATTTTTGCAATACATTTCAATACGATGATTTATGTATGGTTGTGTTTATGTTTTTTTTTTGGAAATTTGAAGAAAATGTTGATCGTTTTCGTTTTTGTTGTTGTTGGTGTTAAAGTTGATGATGATTTATAAAAATGATGTTTTTTTTAAAGATGGGGCAGATGATATTGTTGTTTGAGCGAGTGAGAGCGATTTGTTTTCGGTTTGATCGATGATGATTGATGAAATTTACGCAAAAAAAAAAACAACATAATTATGAAAATATTAAACTACTGATTAACCAACTTATTCAATTTGTTTACAGTAAGTAAATGATGGAGATGAGAAGAAATGAGTTTTTGGAAAATGAGACTAAATAACTTGTTTGTCTATAGCTAATCGAATATTAGAGGGAAAAAAAGCTAAGCTTAACTAGTCAAAAAAGCCGAGTTGTTATCTGAAACTAATTCCTATAAATTGACTTGGTATTCTATAAGTATTTGTTCTAAAGTAAATTTCAATATACGGTTAGGTAGTTATATTAAAAAATCTCGTAAAATATAGAGAGCTACTAAAATTTATTTTTTTTATTTTAAATTTCTAACCAATATTTAAATAAATATTTAAATATCTATTATATATTTTTCTAAATAGTCTTTGTTTACAAAATATAAATATTTTCTTTGCAAAAATATGTTGTTAGGAGTTAATTCCTTACAAAATAAGTTTAATACTTTTTATTTGCAACTATCTGTCCATCCCTCACTTCATATCGATACCTTCATCAAAAAACATGCATTGCATTTTTGGAATTCTAAATATTCCAAACTATATTATGTTAAAATTTGGTGTTTATTTATCTATCCTACGAGGTCATTCGATTTACCTTATAAAGGAATTTCATGCAAATTTAAAAATTTCATAAAACTTCGATCGCCTCTTCGACTTAGCATACTTGGAAATGGATTCCATGTATCCATTTTACACATCTATAAACCCAAATGAGCTTCCATTTATTCGTCTGTCCCTTACGTTAACCGTCCATTACATACATTCTGAAGTTTATATGTTCGTTCGTTTATCCATAACTACAAACGTTCGTCAATTCCATCCGAGCTTCATTCATAAGTCTATCCATTCACACTTCGATTCGTCTGTCAGTAAACTCATCCGTCAATCGTCAGTCCAACTACTAATTCGCCCACCTCTTCATACATAAGTTAGTATATATGTTCCTCCATCTACATACTATATATTCATTTATTTATACTGTCATTCATTCTTACTGCTATTCATATATACCTAGATCAACCATTCCGTCCGTCTGTCAGTCAATTAATCCGTGAACCGTCGAACTAATTACTCATTTACCCGTGCCCCTCTACATATCTTCAGTCCACTTAAGGTTCGTTATTATATTTAGAATATCGATGACCTTTTTAGGACCACTGATAAGAATCGATTTATATGTCTGTCTATTCATCAGTGCGCCCATAAATCGCTATGCCCGACCATTTATCATTTTGCATATCCATCTGTTCTTCGTCCATCCGCCTATAAATCCTAATATTCGATTAGTCGTCGTCTGTTTATCCAAAGGTCAGCATATCCGCCTATCTATACATATTCATAAGTCTATACAACCCATTCATACATCTATTCATCCATAAACTTACGAGTTTCCGCCCGCCCGTATTTAAGTTCATTCTTTCCTGAATCGTTAGACCATTTACTCAATTACAGATTTATCTATTCGTCTTCTGTCCCCTAATGTTTATTAGAATACACTGTGCAACAAATGAACACTTTTTCGTCTTCGGTTCTACTACCATATGGTGACCAAATTTTTTTTAAAAAATTTTAAAAAAATTCTGCACTTCGGCAAAATGTGTCATCAGTTTTTGTCCAACAGCTAGTTCAGACTTTGTGATACAACTTAACTATATTTGGCAATAATGTGGATAAGAATATGCTGAATAAAGTTTGTTATCATTTTATGCCAAAGAAAAATTAATTTCTTGCACTTTTTTTTTTGAAAATTGAATGAAAAAATATTTTTCTTTCACTTTTTTCAGCATAACTTACAGAAACTCAGAATTTGTCACAGTGAATCTGAAAAATTTTTGTGAACATATCAATACAATCTTAACGTGTCAAGGCACCCTAAATAGCTCACAAATACCACATTGCACCTCAAAAATGTTAGTATTTCACTATTTTGCAACTATAAAACAAATTTTTTTTTAGTGTGGGCTTCGTTTAGCAAATTTTTGGAAAATATTAAGGCCAATAATTTTGTGGGATATAATAATCCTCTAGCTGTCCCACATAATGGTAATTTTTGGCACTTTTTTAAGAAATAACACCCTTATTTTATACTAAAGGGTCCGCCAAATAACTTTTTTTTTGGAAACATAGAGTTTAGCTTCGGCTGCGTGGCACGTAGCGCCGTCCTGTTGAAACCAAATGTTGCCAATATCATCCTCTTCAATTTTTGTGAACAAAAATTCAACATGGCCCGATAACGATCGCCATTGACTGTAACGGCCTTTCCTTGCTCATTTTCGAAAAAATGGCCCAATTATGCCTCTGGACCAAAATCCGCACCAATCAGTGACTCGTTTTGGGTGTATCGGCTTTTCAATGTATGCGTGCGGGTTTTCTGTGCCCGAAATGCGACAATTTTGCTTGTTTACATACCCGCCAAGATCAAAATGAGCTTCATCTGAAAAGATGTTTTTTTTTGGCAAAGGGCCCACTTGTTCAAGCGTATACACAACCATATTCGTTCAGCGGAAGGATAAAACAAATTTTTTGTCAAATCACACATGAGCTAATTGGTACCATTCCGAAATAAGCACTAGTTGAAAAAAAAAACTTTAGATGGCGGAGCCTTTATATATGTCAGAACACACCCACACAATTTTACTATATGTGTCAGAACACACCAAAGTCCAAAACATAACACAAACACCAAAAAGTAGCCAAATTTCAGTCAAAAATAACCTTTTGAAATATTCGTGCAGCAATGTTATTCATACGGCCCAGTGGTCGAAGCAATATAGATGCCAGTACAGAGGGGTTTAACTGTAATATGACTATTTGTGGGTGTTTGTGCTAAGTTTTTCCGTCCTGTATATTCTTCCATTCATATATAGCTCTAAGGATCCATCTATCCATCCATCCACCAGCCTGTCTGTCTAGAGTTCGTAGTTATAGCCCGAATACCAATATCCTCTTTTGTCGATCAATAAAAAATTGGTTCATATGTCAATGTGTTGACCTATAAATCCCTATGTACTTATATTCACACTTTTGTCCATCTACGAGTATACGCGCATGCCACTCCAGTCACCATTTTATCTGTTTGTGCATTCATCTGTCCGATCTATTGGCCAATTCATAATAATAATCTTCTAATCATGCTTATATTCATAAGTCTATATTTTTCCACCCATTTATGTATCTAATCATAAATATCTCTACTCGTCCGTGCATCTGTTGGTCCATGCAACAATTTTCCATTTATAAAGGTCTGTATCCGTCCAATAAATCTTTTTTCCTTTTATACGTCTTTTCATCCGTTAGTACATCAATTTCTCCATCCATAAATCCCTATATTTATTCCTTCACCTACTTGTTCATCTACATAACTGTGGTCACAAGGCATAACAGCATATGTCTGTTTTTGAAACTTTTCTTGGGAGAACTTTAAAGGTTTGTATCGATAAATAATCCATTAGTAATGAAGTGACACAGTGAAATATGCTGTCTTAGGGAGCGATCATGACCAAAATGTGTCACAATATGTAATCGAAGATGGGGGACATTGTGGCATTCCTATCAACATTCACTCATCAATTCCTTCGTCGTACCCATCCGTTCATCAACCCACATAACCCTCCCATCTTCTACTCATGCTTCTATTCATTAGTCTAAATGTCCATCACTTCATGTTTCTAATCATAAATATCTCTACTCGTCCGTCCACCAATTTGTCCATATATCAACCTGTTCTCCATATATAATGCCCTGTATCCATCCACTGAACCATTTTCCTTCTTTCCATCCGTTAGTTCATCAATTCTCCGTCCATAAATCCCTATGCCCATTCATTTATCTATTTATCCATATATACGTCTATCTGTCCATCTACCCATCAGCTCATCAACCTACATATCCCTCCCATTTTCTGCTCATGCTTTTATCAATAAGTCGATATGTCCATAAATTCAGGTTTCTAATCATAAATATTTCTTCTCGTCCGTTAATCTGTCCTTCCATGTATCCGATCTATCAATTATTTATATTCATTTATCCAATCACATATATATTTTTAGTCTTTTATTTATATAGGTTTTCTAATTAAGGAGGTTAATTTTAAAAACTTGACTATTCCACTTTGGACAAAACTGATTTTTTATTTTCTTTTGTTTGGTAGTATTGAATAAAATTGTGCGAAGTTTCGGGTTAAATACATAGGGCCATAGTCAAGTTTTGAAAAGTACCTTCTCATTTATAATATCTATGATCTCACTCGGCAACAATTGATACAAATCTGTTTTTAAGTCAGTCTGTCTTACGATAAATCCTTCATTTTTTCTTTCATTCCTTTATCCATTAACAAGTCTCCGTCCGACTGTTAATCCACCAATAAAAATCAGCTTTTATGTCCGTCTGTCTTTCCCCAAATCCGACCTTTCTTCCCTTTATCCACCTACAAGTCTATCAGACTGTCTGTTAATCCATCCATAAATGGACATTGGCATCCATCCTACAGAGTGTTTACCTGTACTTCAGATCAATCATAAGCCATAATGAACTTCGTCGCAAGGTTGGTAATTTCAGCGAATCTCTTGGCATAAATACGTCCTACAGGTTAGCCGACACTTGCAGCGTTTTCCAGGCGGAGATCTTAGCTATACTCCAAGCCTTAAGTCTATCCGACTGTCTGTTAATCCATCCATAAATCAACATTGGCATCCATCCTACAGAGTGTCTAGCTGTACTTCAAATCAATATTAAGCCATAATGGGCTTCGTCGAAAGGTTGGTACTTTCAGCGAATCTTTTGGAATAAATACGTCCTACAGGTTAACCGACACCTGCAGCGTTTTCCAGGCGGAGCCCTCAGCTTGATAAATCGACGAAAACTCGGACAAGATGATCACATAACAGTCTATGTTGAGAGTCAAGCTGCTCTGAATGGACTGAAGTCAACCACTATTAAGTCAAAGGTGGTTAATGAGTGCCGTTTGGAACTACAGCAATTGGCAGACATACTCAGACTGTGCTGGTTCCCCGGACACTGTGATATCGCGGGGAACGAGAAGACTGACGAACTCGCGCGAAATGGATCAGCGATGGATGCTGCAAGGATTGAGCCATCACTATATCCCCCCTTATGCGAATTTTTCAGTAACATAGAGTGTTTCTACAAAGACCTGGCAAACCAGAAATGGTGGAGCAGATCTGACTGAAAAATCACTAAATCTCCATAGCCAGCCATATCGAAATCTAGGACCAAAGATCTTCTTAACCTCACAAAGAGTGACATTCGTTTAATGATAGGCACGCTGACTGGCCGCTATAATGTTAGATCTTTAACATCAAGGTGGCAGAGTGATTCTGCCGACTACTGTCGACTCTGTGAGGATGAGGAGGAACTGGAAACAATCGAACACCTTGTCTGTCAATGTCCTACTCTATCAAGATGAAGACATCTCTACCTAGCTGATTACACGATACAAAATCTGGAATCTCTATCATCCCACGATATTGATAGAATCATGGGCTTAATAGGTTGCTTGAGATGGATGGATTGATATCAACTCATCTAAACTTCTGCTAAAAAGCCATCTCTCCTCTCTCTTATCTATACTCATCACCTCATTCATTTACTACGATCTCTCCCTCTTCTTTTACTCATATTTTCAGGATTAACACAAAGGACCAAGTGAAGTGGTGCACGCCAGCAATGGTTGGGGTGCCGCGCGTTCTTAAGCTAACCTAACAATAAGGTTATTAATTATCGCACATAAAAAATAGTTGTAGATTCTGTCCTATAACCCTTTCATTTTGTCAAAAAGTTTATAGATTCCTTGCCAAATACCAAGTCAATATCTACTCTATTCAAAAAAAAATTCTTACCAATTCTATTTTAAACTGATAAAAAAACTAGACCTACAACTACACTGATCTATTTCTGTTACTAACACTTATGTACTAAAGATTTTAATGAATGAATATTTTAATATGATTTAACTTAATATGCGAGTACTTATTTATATATATATATATAGAGAGAGAAAGAGATACAACAATTTAAAGCAGTTTATAACATTAACCTGTAAAATCTACAGAAAAAAAGTATATGAGAGGAAAAAAAATGGAAGAAATATTTACGAAATTATTACATTTAAATACTTTACCATTATCATTTAAGAAAACACAATGATTTGAAAAAATACATAGTTTTTTTGTTTGTTCACTGATATAAAAAGTCTAACTAAAGTTATACTCTAGAATAGTTAGGAAAATTTTTATGAAGAAAGAGTTTAACCCTAAACTACATATAGAAGGTGGGAAATGTTTGGGACCCTCAAGATTACACTATGTCAAATCGTTTTCGAAGATTTATCTCTCCATCTACTTACCGTGGCAATAGGCCTCTTATAGTGCTCGCCGACATCGGTGGTGCCATTAATAGTTCATCCATCATTAGTTCCGTGTCATCGTCATCATTCAAGGAATTGCTGGATTTTGTGGGGGACTGTAAATTTTTGAGGATAAATGGTTCAAAATCAGTATAACTAATAAAAATTTTAAATCCCGTCTAGATAACAATAGCAGAGCGTGGACCTTTCCAGGGCCAAAAATATCTGAAATGTTCACAATCCCTGACTGAAGTCCATGTATTTCGTTGCCTACTAGGCTATTGCATATACATATAGTAGGTAACAAGGTCTGTTCATGTCGCTACATACTCAAGATCCTCCAGGAGCCAAAATAATATGTTATCTTATTAAGGGGTCAGGGAAGATAAAGTCAATTCTTTAGTACATAAATACCGGCTCCAAGAATTTTATGACTACTTGAATATTGGACAGTATTTATCTTTACAGGGATTTTTGTAGCATATTGAGTAGTAGTGAAGGTTGCCTTCGGAGTACACCGTGAAGAACTTAGTTTGGATATAGCTCACAGACTACCAGATACCTGCAGTGTCTATCAAGCCAAAGCAATATGGGAAGTCGCCAAGTGGCTGAGTCGCAACATAGTGTAACCAACACGGGCGTTGTAATTTACTCGCACAGCCAGGCTGCCATCAATTCCCTGGAAGACTGAGCAGTTTAATATACACCTCATATGGGTGCCTGGGCATAGGGATATCCCGGGGAACTGCAAAGCCGGTGAACTTGCTAGGAAAGGGACGATATTACAAATTCTCGAAGAATTTGCATATATTGGTGAGCCACTATCCACGTGCAAGCTTTGGCTTAGGCAAGAGGCAATCAGGCAGTCCAACGAAAGATGGACAGAAATCGGCACCTGCTGGGTAGCTAGACAAATCTGGCCAAGGTATGACCTGAGAAGATCAAAATATCTCCTCGCACTAGAGAGGCAAAGATTGTCTACGTTAGTATCAGTTCTGTGGGGACACTGCCTGATCGACGACACGCCAGAAGATTGGGTATTGACTCCAATGACTTCTGCAGAAGCTGCGGAGATGAGGAAGAAGTGGAGAGCATTGAGCAACGTGGCAACGACGACTGGACATACTGGGGTCGGCCTTTCTAGGCAGTGTAACAGATCTTTCTGGTACCGATGTTCGTACTATCGATAAATTTGTATATCAAACAGTTTGGTTTCGACGAAGGGTATTTTAGCCCGTGCGGTCTATGTGAGCTGAACGAAAAAAAGAAAACGGCTGCCACCCTAACCTAAACCTAAACCTATCACATGTTGTCTTATAGTAGTTTTCCCGCAGTGTGAGTTTGTGGCTTATGTTAGAGGTACTCGTATTCCCACAGACTGAAAGTCCCATGGAAGGTATAAGATTATCGCTGAAGTGAATTTTAAACGGATCAGTTATCTCAGTGAGTTCAGCAAAACAGAATTTAGGAACTCCTTGGCTGTTTAACTATGGAAGCGGGCTATGCAGTACTGAGCAAACAAATCTGATTGCCGTTCATAGCTGAGCGGAAGAGGCTATGATAGGTAAGATATGCAGCATTATCAACATCTTTACTATAGGACTTGGGTCCTGTAGAGGCCTCGGCAAGGCTAAGGTAGTAAGTAGCCTTCTCCTAACAAGAGGAAAGTGATGCCCACATAGAAATGCTTCGAATTGGAACCATTGGGATAGGCTAAAGATGAGAAGGGAGCTACAACTCTCTAAGTAGATTACCCGGTTAATTATCCAGGGGCTCTGGTTAGGGCCTTCTCGGCGGAAACCGCAGCTGATATTAGTATATTATAATTCAGTTATTATGTCCAAGATTTCAGAAAACTCAACAGTGAATCCACGTTACCATTAAACTTGGAGATGGCAGGACACAGAATATTTTATATAGATTCCTCATCTTCTATGACACCACATGGAAGGACGGAAGGTTAGGTTATGTTAGGCCACACCTCACCCACTCGACTCAGAGCAGCCTTACTGGTCTACTGATATGGCATCACCGATATATAAGAGCTCCCCTGATGTCATCCTTCATCGTTGCAGATTGGTGGTTTGCCCGGCATTTCTCTGCGGACACCGAGGTAATGAGCCATAACCACCTTTTAAAATTCCAAGATTTGGCAGATTTTAACATTAGCCAAGTTTTCTAGTCCCCAAAAAAATTTGGGAAAGGTTAGCCCACCGCCTTCTAGAGATAGCGGACGAAAGACACAGTAGGTGTTCTATCAATTCATTCTCTTCTTTGTAACGGCAGCTCCTGGAAAAGTAATTTATTTTCAATACTTTAAGAGCTTTATTCATAAAAATTTAATGAATCATTTATCGTGTCTGTCATTTGTCTTGTCTTGATGACAACAGAGGTGTGTTCCGAGTTTAGGAAGGGCCACACAAGCTTGGAATCTACGCAGGTCCTGACTAGTGACCTCCTGCCATAGGGCACTATCTTCCAAAAAGAGCTATCAGGTCGACAGAGACTCCCCAACAGATTCCAGATCTTTGGGAGCAGGTAAGGTAGTGCCTAGCTTTGCAAGCTCATCTGAGCTGCTGTTCCCCGGGAGGTCCCTATGGCCCAGCTCCCATTAGTTGGATTTTGAACTGCTCAGCCATCTCGCAATCTCCCTCTGAGAAATCTGCGACAGTCGAGGACAGTTTTTGAATTCAGGAATACACTTTATAGCAGCATGAATTTCAGAGCAAATGTTGATACCGACTTTGTTCAGAACTTTAAATTTTAGCCATTATGCATCTCTTTAATAGCTAAGATTTCTGCCTGCATACAGTGATCCGTCAGTCTTTCTGCAATGGATACCTCAAGTTCCTTAGAAAATACCGGTCGCGGAAATATTGAAGCTTTGGCTTCGCGAGGGCCAAGCTGAAGGCCACCGGACGGGTCACAAGTTGCGGATAGTGAATGGCCTTTAGATATAAAGGTTAGCTGCGAATAAGTGCTGTAGCTCAAATAAGCAGTACCGGACAATCAGCGGTCGATAGCACCCTATGCATCATCGACATCAGGTAAAAGGTTTATTCGAGGTAATTCCCTTTCACCATGGGCCACCTCTATAGTTACATATGCTAGATATAGTATTGATACTCTGCTATAAAAGTATTCCCCCAATGTCGAGGTGTTATGCGAACTTGTGCCTATCGATGTTTATTAAAATTTCGTAGTCGGGGGTAAATGACTATGCCTCATAGAGTATTTCTAGGCTTTTTCGCTAAGTCCTTACCATAGTAATGGGGGCTATGCTATGGCCGACCTCTCTTCTCCTACACTCGTGGGACCAAATTATGAACTCAAATAAAACAATAAAAACAAACACAACCATTATAACTACAACAATTAGCAGTAGCATTGGGGTGTCATCCCAAACAATGCCTAATGACTGTCTTTCTGTTAGTCCGATCTCCATTTCTATTTGCTCCAGTCCTCTATCTAGCAGTTCTTTTGCGCGTCCGAATATAGTCTCCGTCAAAACGTTACAAGTCCGTCACCTCTGAATCTCGTAATGGATGAGATGATGCGAAGTGAACAAATCCGAGCTCAGGGACATCGACTCGCTGAACAGAGAAATTTCCGCCCAATATGGTGAGCTCTGTCAGCAATTGTCAGAATTGGTGAGTGATGGATCTCTCATCGGACTCAGTCAGGAAAGAGTGCATGCGGGATGGATGGATGACCTCACCCTCTCGGATGAGGATAGAGAAACTACTGTTATCTCTGCCCCGAAATTCGATAGAGTTAGGCCAGACAAATGTTCGCCGGTGGCCAACAAGGCTGTAATCGCGATCAATGCCAACGCTAATTCACCGACTCCACCTTCCGTGGTGAACGAGCCTTCTAGTGTCGGTGGCTTGACTCTGACGCGGCTAGGAACTTTAGACTTAGGATCTCCTGTGAGTAAAATCCCCAAAAGCGGAAGAAGTAAATCATCTGCAAAAAAGACTCGCGATGCCTATCACAGGGCTTGTTCTTATCTTCGCAAGTTTGAAGGTAAAAGCAAGACCGATATAACGATGAGAGAAAAGGGTTTCATAAGAGGAAACTGGAACACGATTCTTTAACATGAGCAACGACATCCCGCCAATGTGAAGAGATCAGTTCTGTTGAAATCCCCGCAGAAACCTTCTTCTCTCACTTCCCTGGTTGAGACTGCAACTCCTACGACCTCTGTGGTAGTGGTGACAGCAGCTCCCACTATATACCTCCAAAGGTACAGATCAGTGTTGGCCCACAATAGACCACACATACTAACAAACAAGATACTGGCAGTAACTTTCTGCCTGTTTTCGAAAGTCCCTCAAACTTACGGCAAGCTGCGGACTCAATACGATCTTCTGCTTTACAGAATACTGTGAAACGGACGAGGTCGAACGAGGAGTCGCACCCGGCTGCGAAGAAGCGTCAGCATGTGACCGCCGAAAACGAAGCAGGAAAGTTAACACCTAACCGTCAAGTCCAACAGAGCGTAATACCTTCTGGTGGTAAAGAACCTTCAGGGTCTAGACTAGCAAGGAAGGTGTTTAAGCTCTAGAAACCGGATAGACCTCAAGGTAGGAAACCGGATATCCCTTCCCAGAAAACATTAGACCAGCAGGTGGTGGTAGTAGATCTCAATGCGGTGGTGGTGCTCAATCTAATACTTTAAGATAGGTGGAGCAGTAGCTATGTATGTAATCTTCGATGGAGTGCAATGGAAAGATGGTATTAAGCTTATAAAATATGCCAACAGTGAGTCCATGTACTTTCTTCGATGGGCCGTAGATAACGTGAAAACCCCCTGGCCTGGCGCACAAATCAAAGTTCTGCCTCCTACTGCTTTACCTCTTCGAACGACAGCGACAGCTTGGATCCCAACTGAATTAATTCAGACTGATCAACTGAAACAGCTCGCGAAGCAGAACGCCGGTCTCAGTACAGCTCTTTGGGCGATACAATCGACTAAGGAATGCGCTGAAGGTGGTGGTCTGATCTTCATAGTTGCAATTGACAAAAAATCAGAAGAGTACATTAGAAAGAGAGAGGGGGTAAGGTAAGATGGGGATTTGTTATCAGCCACTCCCGCATTCAAACCTCAAAAGGCAAGCTGTTCGAGTAAGCTAAGAGTAGTGCAGATACATAAATCTGCATCACTCTATAGCAGCCTCGAGCGAACTTCTAATTGCCCTCTTTAACTCTTCAGTTGACATTGCTCTAATCCAGGAACCCTATATCGTTAAGAATAAAGTAACTGCACTGAGCAAAGTAAATTTTATCACGTACTCACCTACCACTTATGATAAGGTGAGGACCTGTATTGTAGGTAGGAACAAATTAAACTTAATCCTTCTACATAATTACAGCAATGGTGATCAGACAGCTGTGAGGTTAGAAATGAAAAACAACCAACCGTTACTACACGAACCAGTTTATCTACCGTATGAGGAAATCAACCCGCCAAAAAGTGCTATACATCGCATATTGACGGCAAATTTGATGATGAGCAAGATGGGTGCCGCGTTTGCTCACAATCAAGACAATGCACCAGTTCACACATCCACTATTGCGATGGCCAACATTAATGACTAAGAGTTCGAATTGCTTCAGCATGAACCTTATTCGCCAGATTTAGCTTCTACGGATTATTTTTTGTTTCCAAACTTGAAATGTTTTGCTGTCAGAAGATTAGCCAGCAATGAAGAGGTGACCGTTGCGGATTCCCCACGGTAAAATCTAGACCGGATTTAGTATTGGTTGGACTGAGAGCTTTCAAAGGAAAGTATTGCATTACATATCGGTGTTAAATTTTTTCCTTGTCTACAAATTCACAGAGATCGAAACAACGTGGCGCCTTGAAACTTAAAGCATAGGTTTTAGAAGGTTGCCACTTTTCATGAATGTACTTTTTTTCAAACTACAACCAACATCTATATGTCAGGTCGGCTAATTTTGTGATCGCCCCTTTTATATGGTCACTATCTCTCACGAAGAGCTTGCAGGTTGCTAAAGACATGTTTGCATATTATATACAGTTCTCCTGCAGCATATGAGGTAGTCTCTAGTCCCCTAGCCCTATTTACCTATAGTAGTTCTATTAAAGGCCAATTCCACAATCTCCGGTTATCCTAGAGCTAACCTACAGTTATAGCTATCAAATTATATGAAATTTTTATTTTTTAACTGTGGCTTAGCTCTAACCGGAGATTGTGAAATTGGGGTTTAAAATATTAATTGTAAACGTGTCTTCAAATTTTAGAATAAAATTCTACAAACAAAACGAAAGTTCTAATTACAAACAAACTACTCACCGAATGTGTATTTTCCGAATTGGCCATATGCATATCATCATTATCTCCCCCACTGGTCGGCGTGCCCCAAACCTCCTCACCCGATGTCGCTCCCGAGGTGCACTCATCCATTTGTTCCTCCGGGTCCGAGGTCAAGGTAGGATTGGTGTTATCCGTTTGATCCTGATTCCATCTACCCAGGTACTTATCAATAAAAGCTCGAGACTCTTCGAAAAAGGACATTTTGCCCGAAACAAAAGTTGACGCACGACTAGTCCAAGCATTCGCCGAGGAATTTGAAGCTGAAGAAATGCCAGGCTCTTCGTTGGAGTAGATGGCTTTGGTCACAACACGAATTTCATTATCCAGTTCTATGTTATCAGCCCGTGCTTTATCCATTAATTCTTCATCGTCATCATCATCATCAGCCTCCACATCGTCGTCGTCGTCATCGTCTTCATCATCATCGTAGTCATTATCCAGACGATCTTCAGAAGGTAATTTCTCCAGGCTGGACATAGTACCATAACGCCTTAAGGTATTCGACATGGGACGATAGGGTGGCTCCTCATCTAAGGGTGATTCATCACAGGAATCTTCGGGTATATTTTCTATGACAGCCTGATGACGGGGTATATTGCTGATGAGTAGATTTGTGGTATTCGGCGAACTAGTGCTGCTCATATGAGAGCTATTATCCCAGACATTGGTGGAGGTTTTGGTGAGCACCGAATCGGGTGTGGCTGGAACAATGGCTATGGTTGGGACAAAACCATTTTCGCTGTAGTTGGTATAGGCATGAGTGGGCGTGGGTAAGGGAGCCGTGGGAGTGGTCATATTTAAAAGTTTGGCTGTGGGTGTTAACTGAGCCAAACCAATGAGCATAAGCGAAAGATCATCATCTTCTTTCTCTTCGGCGGTAGAGGCAGGTGATTTTTCCGGTTGTCTGGTTTGAGTGTTACAAGTACAGTGACAAAATCTGTGAGGGTCTGCGGGGAAATCTTCTCTATAATTCTCTTTCTCCTTTTCCCTTTCCCTTCCCTTTTCCATTGTTGTTTGGGATTTTGGCATTTTTGGAGATTGTTTGGGGGATTCCAACATTTTGCAGGTCTGCAACTCCACCTCCTCGGGACTTAGGGTGGTATTGGCAAAATCTTCGGGCAGACAATTACAATTACAGGCCACAAATTGTTTGGATTTTGTCGAGCTGCTGTTGGATCTATCTGATTTGGGTGTGAGAGGTGTTTTAGGAGATTTTGGGGATTTTGGCGTTTTTGGTGAACGTGGACTTTTCTGCGGTGTTGTCTGGGGACTGTGGTCTATTTTTACTATCTTTGCTGTTTCTGTTATGGTAACACTCATTTTAAGCATTTCCCGTCCTTCACCCTTCGGTTCCGCCTCCTCCTGGATTTGTTTGGCTTTTTTGGGGGATATATTAATGAACTTTCTGGGTGGCGGTTGCGGCTTAACACGTTCCCTACTACTCGAGTTTTCTTCTTCTTCTTCTGCGTCGTCTTCCTTTTCCGTACAGTGACCATTCGTGAGCAGCAAAGCTTCATTCTGTTCGTCTAAAATTCGTAGATGATGGATCCTTCCGGTGAGTCGGTCGGCGCCGGTGAAACCGGTGTCGGTGTCCGGGTTGGTGGTTGTGGCGGTCGCTTCCATTTGGGTGCTGCTGATGCTGGTGGTACTGGTGGTGGAGCTGGTGGCGGAACTCGTTGTAGAACTGGTGGCGTCCTCACTGGGTCCTTTTGTCTGACCAGTTGTCGCGGCAATCCCATGGCCCTCCTCATCCACTGTCGTTTCCGAATTGCAATTATCATCGGTTAGTAATTGGGCCACATCACTTTCGGTGTCGTCTACATCACGATTGCTACTACGACTACAAGCCGGATGGGCGGCGGCCACAGCGGCAGGTTTCTCTCCCGTCACTGTGCCGGATGATATGCTAGTTATGCTACTGGCTCGACTGTTACTACCATTGACATTACAACAACGATGAGGTGAGGATTGGCTATGTTGAACCTTCAGCGAATTGCAGACCAGACTCGAGGCTGCTGCCGCCTTTTGCAGCGATGTCGGTGAGAGGGGACAACTGCTGGTGGTGCTGGTCTGGGCTAAGTTCGTATGATGTTCAGTCATGTGTGTAGGAGATGTTTGATGTTGTTGTTCGCTAGTATTGTTGATGTTGGATGCAGCTAAAGCATTTTTCGAATTTTTCTGGCAATTTTTATGACAATGACGACAAACGGCTAATTTGTCTAAGACAATGGGACTTGAACGAACGGTGATCTACAAAAAAAAAACACGAAACGAAGTTCCAAGGCAACAGGATGAAGGGAAATGATAGTGATAATGCAAATGATCTATTGATAATTATAAAAGAAAACCTCCAAAAATTTACCTGACTATCGGAGGTGGTGCTATGGGACTGACTTATTTGACTCAAAGCCTCGCAATGAGAGACATCGCTCATGCTCAGCTCATCGACACCACTCAAACGTTTGCCCCCAAAATTAGGCTTAGCCGATAGGTTTCCATTTTCCTTGGCCAAATTTAATTCCTGGGTGCGTTTCTCCAATTGCTGGCGGGTCCAATAGGTAATGCGTTCATCTCCCTGCTCGGTCTGCGTGGAATCCTCTTCTTCCGGTCCATTTTCACTCTCTCCACGTTCAGGTATAAATCGAGCCACCACCAAACGGGCCTGTTCCTGTTGTTTGTCCAATTGACCCTTCATCCAATTGGCCAAATGAAGAGCGCTGGATTTGGAGGTGCCCGTCTTATTGAGTATACGGCATTTTTCATCAATCAATTTTTCTATTTGTTCCGAGACCTGAGGAGTCAAACGATTGTTCTGTAAAAAATATTTGGAAAATATAAAATTTTAGTTTTTTTGCTAAAGAAAATAAAATTAAAAAATTAAGTCACAATTTTTTTAGAAAAATGTTATCTATTATCTTTAATTTTTAAAGCTTAAAGAAAATTGTGATGGGCTCATAATAAAAATTTTTAAAATTTTGTCAGATTTAGTAAAAAAAAATTTTTTTATACTTTGTAAAATTTTTGTAAAAAAATATATTTTTTTCAAATATTTAATTAAACAAAAAAATTCTTTGTTTATAAAAACGCTTGTTTCGTTCTATATCTATAAATATACAAAAACGCTTAAATCATAATTTATAATTTATGAATTTAATTTTAGTAATTTGAGGCCATCACTAAATTTCTTTAAATCCTCTTTAGATTTTATAAAATTATTAATTCGTATTTTTTTAATTATAACTTGGCTACCGATTTGTGACTTAATTTTTTAACATTTTCTGTTTTTTTTAATTTTTAATTACCGCATTTATTATAAATTTCTTCGGAGAGTTTTTTTACTTTTTTTTGGATTCAAATAATAAACTTACAAGCGTTTTTATTCAAAGAATTTTTCCTCTTTATTTAAACTAATTTCTTTCGTTTTCTGTTTAATTTTTTTCTGTTTTTTTTTTTTGATAAAATATACAAATTAAAAAAAAAACAAATTCCAGTTACTTTTGCTTTCAAGGATTAATGGATTTTGGCGATATTTTGTTCTAAAAACTATTTACTAAATATAAATATATATTGGGATAAGATGAAGGGGAAAATTAGTCTAGGTATATATATATAGTTAGTTATTTAAAAAAGAAAAATAAATCAAATACTTATAATTAATTTACTCTAAATATTGATAGTTTGTAAAAACCGTTATATTTTGGCCAATTTGTTTTAATTACAAGAAAGGAAATATCAATTTGGCAACTTAGCTAATAGAAAAAAAATTATTTTATAAATTTCGAAATAATATTTTCAAATCAGGAAATGCTAATTACAATATATTACAAACAACTAAACTAAACTTAAGTATATAAATCTAAAAAATTTGCCAAAGCTATACAGATTATCATTTTGATTGAAATTAAAGAAATATATAAAGTCAAATGTTTGGCATTTTCTCATCAGAGGATACAAATTAAAAACAAATTATAAAAAGAGGTTTTACGAAAACCTCAGATTTTTAGAACACTTTTGAAATTATTTTCAAAATAACATTTATTACACCTTAATTAGGAATGTTAAAAATTAATAAAAAAAAAGTAATGATACCAGAAAAATTGAACATAACTAACATATTATATTGAAAAAATAAATAATAAAAAAATAAAACAAATTTTGCATATAAAAATTGTTCTGTAAGAAAAAATATAATTAAAAAAAATAGTAATACCGAGTTTTGAATATTTAGAATATTTGGGATAAAAATTGTACAAATATAAGTTGCATTTTTATAAAGAATGTTTAAAAATTTAACAATAAAAAAACAATAAACATTTTAATCCAGAACTTCACCAAATAAAAATAATAATTTTTAAACCAAAAAAAAAATAATACCGTGTTTAGAATATTTGTTATAAAAATTAATCTAATAAATATAATATTTCTAATAAGGAATATTTAAAAATTTATTAATAACTAACAAATACTCATTTATATCTAGAAAAAACTTTTACTAAATAAAACTTTATAAAATAAAAATAAAATCGTGTTTAGGATATTTTTGATATTTTTCAAACTAACATTTTTTAAATTCTAATTATAAATGTGTAAAAATGAAATTATAAATAGAATTTATTGAATAATAATAATGAAAATGTAGCATTTCTAATTAAGAATGTAAATTAGAACTTTTCTGAAAAGTAAGAAAAAATACGTATTTTTATCGAGAAAAAAACTTTCACTTAATAAAAATAATATATTAGAATATTTTGTATATTCTTTTCAAATAAACAGTTTTAAATTATAATAAAAATTTATAAAAAAGCACTGATAAATAGAAATTATAAAATAATATCAATAAAATTGAACATTTCTAATTAATAACACTGTCCAACAGCATTTTTGGAACAGAATTGCGACCGTACGAGTATAATTCTGAAAGGGCATGCTGAGAAGATCATTTTTGTAGAATAAACTTATGGTCCACCTGGTCTGAGTTTTTTTTTACAGTGTGTCAAAGTTTTCATTTTTGGTCGAAGGGAGAATTATACTAAATGAAAAAAGTGCTGTAAGTTAATGTCTGAGTGACTTCTTATCGTCAGAGTTACATAGTGGAATTTTATGAGGATCATTTTTGTGGAAGATCTTAACCCTCTAGCTCCCCTATTAACGGGTCAATTTGGCCTTTTTTTCGAAAAAATTAAAAAGTCCTTCCCAAAAGGATATTTAAGGATTAAAATATTTCACATATAAAATTCCACTATGTAACTCTGACAATGAGAAATCTCTCAGACATTAACTCACATCATTTTTTTTTCATTTTCTAAAACCAAAATATAATAATGCTACCTTCAACCACAAACTGAAAACTTTGACCCACTGTAGAAAAACTAAGACCAGCTGGACCATATGTTTATTCTACAAAAATGATCTACTCAACATGTCCTTTCAGAATTATAGGGCCGCTATTCTATTCCAATCAAAAAGTCTTAATTTGTTGGACATTGTAATGTTTAAAATTTTATTAAAAAAATTAAACAATAATTACATCCAGAAATATATAACATTTTCTAAAACCAAAATAAAACAGAAATTACAATTTTGTAAATCAGCTTTTGTTCTTCCGTGCGTATGATTTAGATTATTTATATTAACAAAAATCATACGCCACCTTTAATAATAACCATTATACGCCACCGCGGAAATTAATCTAACAAAAATAACATTTCTAATAAAGAATCTTTAAAAATAAAGGTATATTAAAAAAAACAAATACATACTCTTTTTTATGTAGAAAAACTTTTACTAAATAAAACTTTATAAAATAAATTATCAAATCCAGTTCAAAATATTTTTGACATTTTTTTTAAATTAATATATATTTTTTTCGCATTAACATTTCTAAATTCTAATCAATATGTATAAAAATGCAATAGTAAATATATATTTTTAAATAATATCAATAAAAATGGAACATTTCTAATTCATACGGTTTAACATTTAATTAAAAAAAAATAAAACAAAAATTAAATCCAGAAATATAAAACATTTTCTAATACCAAAATAAAACAGCAGTTAAAATTTTGGTAAATCAGGTTTTGTTCATCCGTGCGTATGATTAGTTTATAAATATTAAAAAAATCATACGCCACCATCAATTATATCTATCATACGCCACCGCGGAATCTCAAAAAGAAGCAGGCATCGCATAATGATTGAAATACCTATACATCTTGTATGGAACGCAGGGAAAAGCATCCAAATCAATCTATGATCAATAAAATTTACAATTTCGTTCTGCCGAACGAAATTGTAAATTTTGGATAATAGCGCAGGGAAAAAGCTTCCAATCCAATGTATGATCAATGAAACAAATAGTCAGCCGAACAAAGTTACAATTCTGATCAAAAATATTGAGACATACATAGTAGCAACAAACTAATAGTACTTATAACACAGTACAACACATGATTTTGGGACTAAATTCTGAGAACTGGACGTGAAGGTAGCCTCAAAAATATGAATTTCTGCATCATTCGTTTAGTCATGTTGGCTTAAATTAATAATTTAATGGCCATACGAATTTTTTTGCACAAAAACATCGAATTGTAGGTAGTCGGAGAAGCTCAAAATTTAATATTTAAATAAAAAATTAATCATTATCAAAAATAATAAAATTAAAATTTATCATTAACAAAAACTTTTTAACCAAATAGTAAAGGAACAAGTAAGAAAGTTTCAGTCGGGTAAACCGACTAAGGTATACCCTCACTTTGTGAGTAATGTAATATATAACATTACACCAATAAATCTGTCAATTTGTGTGGGAGGTACCAGAAGGGGTTTTCCAACAACACGTATTTTTCGGTAAATACATTGCATTGTGGTGAACTATAAGCGTTTATGTGCACTGGTATATTAAAGTTACGAGCTATGTAATTTTGGTATGATTTGGTCATTTTGTGTGGGAGGTACAAAAAGGGGCGGGGTGATAACGCCCACTTTTTACAGGACTATAGGCACTATAACAGCATTACACTGTACAAAATTTCAAGTATTTGTATGCACCTGTATTAAAGTTACAAGCCGTTTACTTTTGGTACGAAATGGTCCATTTGTGTGGGAGGTACCAAAAGGGGCTGTACAATAATGCCCATTTTTTACCGGACTATAGGCGCTACAAAAACATTATACTGTAGAAAATTTCAAGTATTTTTATGCACTTGTGTTAAAGTTATAAGCAGTTAAATTTTGATGCAAAATGGTCCATTTGTGTGGGAGGTACAAAAAGGGGCATGCCAACTTCACCCATTTTTCTCGAGTTAATAGCGACTAATATACTAATATTATGTGCAGAATTTCAAAAGATTCGAGTAAGTAATATAGAAGTTATTAAAGAATCAATATTTCACTAAATTTTAACCCTTTGTGTGGGAGGTACCAGAAGGAGTAGACCAATATGGCCCATCTTCGAACTCATCCGGAGATAGATCAAAATATTACCACATACCCAATTTGAAGTCACTCGGTTACTCCTTTCGAGAGTTATCGTGCGCACCAGCCAGCAGACACACAGACAGACAGACAGACAGGCAGACAGACAGACAGACAGACAGACAGACAGACAGACAGACAGACGGACGGACATTGCTCATTCGACTTAAAATGACCCAAAACGGATTTCCTCCGAACATACTTAGGGTCTTAGATCACTCCTTCGATGTGTTACACTTTTTTCCGTAGCAAATGATATATACCCTCGTCACACTAAAGTGAGGGTATAAAAATAATATAGTAAAAGTTGTTACTCTTTGACAAAAATTCAAAATCTTAAAAAATTAATTTAATCAACCTATGCCAATTCATTCAAACTAAATTCAAAAATTATAAATGTTAACAATTCTGACGGAACTCAAGGCCTAAAACTGTACGACTTCTATAAAATCTAGGATTATATATGGGTTAAATACGTTTACCATTAACAAAATTAATAGTATTTAATAATGATAATAATTTCTGATAATAGTTATATAATAGGTATACGAATTTTCATAAAATTTGACATTTAATTAATTCGTTCTCTTTTCGTTCGTTCAAATTGATTCTAAAACAAATTGGTGTTTTAATAAAAAATGTCAATTACATTTCGTTTTGCTCTATACGATAACAACAAATGTTTACATAAATACTGTTGTTTTGTCATGATTTGCTATTTATGAATTTTCTTTTCATTTGCAGTTTTTTAAATATTTGTAAATCTGTATACTTAAATACTAGAAAAAAATGTAAGCTAAGCAACAACCATACTTGTGTTTTCTTTTAATATTTATTTCAAATTTTTTAATGATTTAATAACTCTTCAAAAATTTTTTGTTTTTTTTTTCTTGATTATTTCAAAATACTGGTATTTTTTAATGAATAAATATATTATAATGTGTATGTACTACTTAAAATTTGTATTAAATGTTCATTAATGTCTCGGTATATATATATATATATGCAATATGAATTTATGAACTCAAAAATAAAACTACAAAATATTTTACATTTAATTTTAGATAACATGATTAGTGGCAATCTGTAAGTGATTTTTTTCTAATTGAAAAAATTGAGCATAATAACTTGAAATAAACGTTTTCTTAAAAATACTAAGCAAATACTTTGAGTTGTAAAATAATAAAATTTATTAAAGAAATCAAAAAGAAATCGAAGTATAGAAAAGTAATTAACGATGATCTTTTCATATAGAAAAGTCATTAACGATGATCTCTTCGTATAGAAAAGTCATCAACGATGATATTTTCGTATAGAAAAGTCATCAACGATGATCTTTTCTTATAAAAAAGTCATCAACGATGAACTTTTCTTATAGAAAAGTCATCAACGATGAACTTTTCTTATAGGAAAGTCATCAACGATGAACTTTTCTTATAGGAAAGTCATCAACGGTGCTATATTCGTATAGAAAAGTCATCAACGAAGAGATTTTTTTACAGAAAAGTCATCAACGATGATCTTTTCGTATAGAAAATCGTTGATGTCATCAACGATGATTTTTTCATATCGAAAAGTCATCAACGATGAACTTTTCTTACAGAAAATTAATCAACGATGAACTTTTCTTATAGAAAAGTCATCAACGATGAACTTTTCTTATAGAAAAGTCATCAACGATGAACTTTTCTTATAGAAAAGTCATCAACGATGATTTTTTTCGTATAGAAAAGCCATCAACGATGATCTATTCGTATAGAAATGTCACCAACGATGATCTTTTCGTATAGAAAAGGCATCAATGATGATCTTTTCGTATAGAAAAGTCATCAACGATGATCTTTTCGTATAGAAAAGTCATCAATGATGATCTTTTCGTATAGAAAAGTCATCAACGATAATCTTTTCGTATAGAAAAGTCGTCAACGATGATCTTTTCGTATGGACAAGTCATCAACGATTTCCTTTTCATATAGAAAAGTCAAAAACGATGAACTTTTCTCATAGAAAAGTCAACAACGATGATCTTTTCGTATAGAAAAGTCATCAACGATGATCTTTTCGTATAGAAAAGTCATCAACGATGATCTTTTCGTATAGAAAAGTCATCAACGATGATCTTTTCATATAGAAAAGTCATCAACGATGATCTTTTCGTATAGAAAGGTCATCAACGATGATCTTTTCGTATAGAAAAGTCATCAACGATGATCTTTTCGTATAGAAAAGTCATCAACTATGACCTTTTCGTATAGAAAAGTCATCAACGATGATCTTTTCGTATAGAAAAGTCATCAACGATGATCTTTTCGTATAGAAAAGTCATCAACGATGATCTTTTCGTATAGAAAAGTCATCAACGATGATCTTTTCGTATAGAAAAGTCATCAACGATGATCTTTTCGTATAGAAAAGTCATCAACGATGATCTTTTCGTATAGAAAAATCATCAGCGATTTCCTTTTCATATAGAAAAGTCAACAACGATGACCTTTTCGTATATAAAAGTCATCAACGATGACCTTTTCGTATAGAAAAGTCATCAACGATGACCTTTTCGTATAGAAAAGTCATCAACGATGACCTTTTCGTATAGAAAAGTCATCAACGATGATCTTTTCGTTATCAACGATGATCTTTTCGTATAGAAAAGTCATCAACGATGATCTTTTCGTCATCAACGATGATCTTTTCGTATAGAAAAGTCATCAACGATGATCTTTTCGTATAGAAAAGTCATCAACGATGATCTTTTCGTATAGGAAAGTTGATGACGTTTCTATACGAAAAGATCGTTGATGATCTTTTTGTATAGAAAAGTCATCAACGCTGATCTTTTCGTATAGAAAAGTCATCAACGATGATATTTTCATATAGAACAGTCTTCAATGAAGACATTTTACTATGGTTCATAAAATTTCTTAAAAATTCGCGAAAATAATGTTCTATGTCATTTTGTAGGAGTTTTTAATTTTTTTTGTTTCAATTTTGAAAAATCTCTCCAAAATTTTTAGATATAAAATTTATTTGAATTCTTTCTTTAAAAAATGGTATCATTTTCTACAACATTACTTCAAAGTATTTGGTTTCCTAAGAAATATTTTCTAACCAAAAAATATAAATTATTATAAAACAAAACCGTTAAAACTTAATATTGGAAAATAACAAATATATTTTTGTAAATCTATAATTCATCTAAACAACCATTGAAATTCATGAGATATTTTTCTTTCTTCTAGTGTCACTTAGAAATAGTTAACTAAATATTAGCTTATGATAACTTTTTCGGTAACTACAAATTATTTGACGAACAACTTTTTTAAACATAACAAAAATTAAAAAAAGTTCTACAATTTCAATTTCTTTTGCACAATAATACAAATCCTTATATGAGCACATCATTTCTTTAACGAGGTAGCATAATTTATTGATATATGTACTACACAATGGTAAGTTACCAATATAAATATGTATATAGAAATTAAAATTATCTTGAATTAAAAAAGAACAAACTTTTCTGAGTAGTAGATTTGAGATCAGTTTTTCTAAATGTAAGGTGGACTGTTATAAATTATTGCAGAGTTTTTATAAATTATTTTCCATAGGAAAGCTTCACATTGGTGAAGATTTCCATAGGAAAGCTTTCCTATGGAAATCTTCACCAATGTGAAGCTTTCCTAGGGAAATCTTCACCAATGTGAAGCTTTCCTATGGAAATCTTCACCAATGTGAAGCTTTCCTATGGAAATCTTCACCAATGTGAAGCTTTCCTATGGAAATCTTCACCAATGTGAAGCTTTCCTATGGAAATCTTCACCAATGTGAAGCTTTCCTATGGAAATCTTCACCAATGTGAAGCTTTCCTATGGAAATCTTCACCAATGTGAAGCTTTCCTATGGAAATCTTCACCAATGTGAAGCTTTCCTATGGAAATCTTCACCAATGTGAAGCTTTCCTATGGAAATCTTCACCAATGTGAAGCTTTCCTATGGAAATCTTCACCAATGTGAAGCTTTCCTATGGAAATCTTCACCAATGTGAAGCTTTCCTATGGAAATCTTCACCAATGTGAAGCTTTCCTATGGAAATCTTCACCAATGTGAAGCTTTCCTATGGAAATCTTCACCAATGTGAAGCTTTCCTATGGAAATCTTCACCAATGTGAAGCTTTCCTTTGGAAATCTTCACCAATGTGAAGCTTTCCTATGGAAATCTTCACCAATGTGAAGCTTTCCTATGGAAATCTTCACCAATGTGAAGCTTTCCTATGGAAATCTTCACCGATGTGAAGCTTTTCTATGGAAATCTTCACCAATGTGAAGCTTTCTTATGGAAATCTTCACCAATGTAAAGCTTTCTTATGGAAATCTTCACCAATGTGAAGCTTTCCTATGGAAATCTTCAGCAATGTGAAGCTTTTCTATGGAAATCTTCGGCAATGTGAAGCTTTCCTATGGAAATCTTCAGCAATGTGAAGCTTTCCTATGGAAATCTTCAGCAATGTGAAGCTTTCCTATGGAAATCTTCAGCAATGTGAAGCTTTCCTATGGAAATCTTCAGCAATGTGAAGCTTTCCTAGTGAAATTTTTACCAATGTGAAGATTTCCTATGGAAATCTTCACCAATGTGAAGCTTTCCTATGGAAATCTTCACCAATGTGAAGCTTTCTTCACCAATGTGAAGCTTTCCTACGAAAATCTTCACCAATGTGAAGCTTTCCTATGGAAATCTTCACCAATGTGAAGCTTTCCTATGGAAATCTTCACCAATGTGAAGCTTTCCTATGGAAATCTTCACCAATGTGAAGCTTTCCTATGGAAATCTTCACCAATGTGAAGCTTTCCTATGGAAATCTTCACCAATGTGAAGCTTTCCTATGGAAATCTTCTCCTGTGTGTAGCTTTCATATGAAATCTTCATCAATATGAAGCTCTCCTTAGGTTTAATAAATAATTCTCACTAATATATTAATTAATACGAAGATTATGTGAAAAAACTAATTAATTAATAAAAAATAATCCATGATATCATTTTTGAAAAACTGTTCTAAATGCTACTCAGCCAAAATTTTTTTGCAAACTATTATAAAACAAAATAATAATTTCTAAATAATAAATAACAAAAAAAAATTTACGAAACTACTAATTAATAAAAATCTTTTGTATTATCACACTTTCACACACATAGTATACAGATATTTACTAATACCACTGTAACGATTTTGGTTTGTATTTTTCTTCTAAAAAGTAGACACCGATGGAAAAAATTCGTTATAACCACATTTAGAAAAAATTTTGTTAGAAGAAAAAAATTTAAGTGAGCGCATTTTATTTCGTATAACTAATATTAAAAAATATTTTTTTAAACAACAATTCCTAATGCTGGCGCTGTTTTACTTCTATAATTCCTTGACTTTATTTCTATAAAAATCTTTCAAAAAGTAATTGATTTTGTGATATATATATTTTTTGGGTAAAAACTTATTTTGATATAGGCTGAAAGAAAAATATTTGTATGTTTTTTTATAAAAAAATGTTATGGAGAAGTTACTATGGCTAGGATTGAGAAAAAAATCGTGTATGAGTTGTTTTGATGTTCGGGAAGCATTTTTAACTACAAAGACTCTTTTTTAGCCTACTTTTGGTGTAAAATAGTGTTTTTCAGCGCAATTTGCTGATGGCTTTTCAAAAGTGCTTCTGATATAGTGAGGTTTTTTTTAGATTATGTGATTGATTACTATTTATTCTGGCGATATGGTGTTAGGTTTGTTTGGGAAGAATTTTTAAAGATTGGGAAAGCTACGACGAAAAGTTGACTATATAGTAGAGTCGATCGCTGTTATTCTCCTCTATAGATTCGATAAATGTGATTGTCCTATATACTAGAGTCGAGCACTGTGATCCTCTTATATAATAGGGTCGATCACTGTGGTCCTCTTCTATACTGAAGTCGATCACTGCGATTCTCCTTTATACCAGAGTCAACCACTGTGATCCTCATCTACGAGTATACTAGAGGCGATCACTGCGTTCTCATTTACCAGAGTCGATCCCTGTGATCCTCCTCTATGCTAGAGTCGATCACTGTGACCCTCCTCTATACTAGAGTCGATCACTGTGATCCTCTTCTATACTAGAGTCGATCATTGTGATCCTCCACTATAATAGAGTCGATCACTGTGTTCCCCCTCTATCATAGAGTCGATCACTGTGATCCTCCTCTATCCTAGAGTCGATCATTGTGATCCTCCTCTATACTAGAGTCGATCACTCCTCTATACTAGAGTCAATCACTGTGATCTTCCTCTGTACAAAAGTCGATCGCTGTAATCTTCCTCTATATACTGGAGTATGTGACCTCCCTCAAAATATTACTAAAATATATTTCTAAACGTTGTCTCTATTTCCTCCTTTAAAACTCCTTCCTCAAACAAACCTTTCAAAATATTTTTGTGATCTTTAATTTACCAGGAAATCTGTTAAAAAATAAATTTTAAAAACTATACTACTCTGCTGCTGCCTTTGGCTGCTTGCCATCAAAACTAATACCAAAAATCAAATCACAGATCTAAAGAGTCTGGTGGTGTGGGCTTTGTAGGCAATACCCCAAAAGGATCGTCCACCATATGCTGATGAGCTCTTTCAATAGCAAAACTTTCTTCATCCTCTTCCATGTCGTCCTCATCATCATCATCCTCCAGACCGACAACATCTTTGGCATCACCATGAAAAATATACTCCTCCACATCGGTGTCATAGCAGGTGTCCAAATCAACTTCATGAAGATTTAAATCCATTTCCAGTAAATCCCAGGAACCACCAAATTGAGCCAAAGGTATGGAAGATTCTAAAGATTTTTTCGCATTGCTTTGATTCTGTTCTGAGGAGGTAACAAAATCATTGGAAAAAGTATCAGGTTCTCTTATGGGATTTGAGTGTAGCGAAGGAGATAAATTTGGGGTAGGAGTATCCGGGGTGTTTAGAGAATTTAAGACTGTAGAGTCCAGAGGTTGACCAAATTCATTTTCATCTATAAAAGAACGACCCACTGAACTTAGAGAGAATTCCAAAAGTTTGGATGATTTTGCCGAGATTTCTTTTCTAGGGATACCTGCAGAGGTGGGTGGTATTTGTGGAGCATCCACACGAATATTGCCATTACCATGACTATGACTATGGCTATTGCCATTTTCTGATCTTATATTAACCAGAGAAGCTGTTGTTACACAGTATCTTCCCTCTCCATCAATTAAAAGATAACGCTCCTGGCCATTGCCGGCACAACTTTGTGTTAGCATTATGGCTTTACAGCCCTCGGCTAATTGACAATCATTCCCTGTTTCTATGGCCGCTTCCGGTATAGCCGTCAGACATTTACAGGCCATCATATGATCCCCGGAACATATAGTCTGGGTATTAAGGCTACTGCCGCTGCAGGTCAATAGAGGCGATGAATTGTTATTGCTATTATTATATGCTCGGCAAGCCGACAGAGGACGACCACTATCTAAGGTTTGCGCTAACAAATGCTTACGGCCCATGGCCAGCGACCTCAAAGAGGTGGCACTATCGCCCGGGGGGCCCAAAGCCCCAGCCAGAGTTCTCCTATAAGTGGCCGGTGAATTGGTTTGTGACGAACATGATACCGAGTGGTTATTGGTGGTCTGTGTCATACGTGTGCTACATCGTGAGGCTACTAAAGTGCTGGCCAAGCGCTGTAGGTTCTCGAAAGAACCACCGCCACTTTCGCCCGAACCTGTCAAGGCCTGACTGCGCATTAAACGAACCTGTTGATTATGCTGCTGATTCTTCAAATTGATGCTATCCATAGACGAGAGTTTTATGGATCCAATTGAGGCCGAAGCAATACCAATATCGCTCAGCGGTACTAAAGTATTGAGAACGTCTGGAGAGTCCAAGGGACTGGATAAGGGTGTTGAACCTAAAGCGGCATTAACTAGGAATCTAGGAAAAAATCAAAACAATATTAGACCGCTTCTTTAAGATAAATTAAAGGATCGTACATTTGTCTTTGCAATAAATTTTGCCACACAGCCTTTAGTTCCAAAGAGGGAGCTCTTAAAACAAGACTCTTGCGTCGGGCTCCCTTTTTAGGGGTCTTTGTTAAGTCGGGTGCACAATAGCCGGTGGGACTTTCAGCTAAACGCCCATTGGGATCTACCGTCAGGCGGAATTCTGTAGCTGAAATAGATAAATAGATAAATAGATAAATAGATAAATAGATAAATAGATAAATAGATAAATAGATAAATAGATAAATAGATAAATAGATAAATAGATAAATAGATAAATAGATAAATAGATAAATAGATAAATAGATAAATAGATAAATAGATAAATAGATAAATAGATAAATAGATAAATAGATAAATAGATAAATAGATAAATAGATAAATAGATAAATAGATAAATAGATAAATAGATAAATAGATAAATAGATAAATAGATAAATAGATAAATAGATAAATAGATAAATAGATAAATAGATAAATAGATAAATAGATAAATAGATAAATAGATAAATAGATAAATAGATAAATAGATAAATAGATAAATAGATAAATAGATAAATAGATAAATAGATAAATAGATAAATAGATAAATAGATAAATAGATAAATAGATAAATAGATAAATAGATAAATAGATAAATAGATAAATAGATAAATAGATAAATAGATAAATAGATAAATAGATAAATAGATAAATAGATAAATAGATAAATAGATAAATAGATAAATAGATAAATAGATAAATAGATAAATAGATAAATAGATAAATAGATAAATAGATAAATAGATAAATAGATAAATAGATAAATAGATAAATAGATAAATAGATAAATAGATAAATAGATAAATAGATAAATAGATAAATAGATAAATAGATAAATAGATAAATAGATAAATAGATAAATAGATAAATAGATAAATAGATAAATAGATAAATAGATAAATAGATAAATAGATAAATAGATAAATAGATAAATAGATAAATAGATAAATAGATAAATAGATAAATAGATAAATAGATAAATAGATAAATAGATAAATAGATAAATAGATAAATTGGTAAATAGAGAACTTACTCTTTTTTCTCATATGAAAACATGAATCCACAATATTCGCTATCGGTATCGGTTCTTCGGTGATGAATAGCACCCGATCTCGACTAACCTTGGCAAAGACAATAATATCACTGAACAATAGAGTCCAATAGGGTTTCACCGAACGTCCTTCCACCCGTGATAGATCACCACCAAATATCCATTGTCTGCCCTGTACGGCTAAGGTAAAAGGTTTACATTTCGTAAAAACCATGCGGGACTCTAAATCCTGCAAAGTTAACAAAGGACGACCTTCGCCCAAAGGTTCCATAAGACCCGAAGACATGGTAATTTCGCGATAGGCTGCCTGCAGCTCATTTATAACGGTATTAAAATTCTTATGCTCCTCAGTGTCCACATGACAATTGGAGGCCAAAAGCTGCATTAGTTTAAGGATCTCCCGGAAATGCTGCAAAGGACGGTGTATAAACATTGTCAAATCGGGTCGTTTGCGAGGCACTGGGGGTTCGGTAATGAAGGCGACAAAATCGGAACCGGTTTGGCGGGATTTGTTGACCTGTTGAGGAAATTTGATCACAAATTAACAATCAAAAATTTTCTAGTTTCCCGAATAGCACTCCCACTTACCAACACACAATCGGCCCTTTTTATGCCATTGCAATATTTCTTATAGGCCGCACATATTGCCGTTGTCTTCGATAGATATACCCGGGAGGCAAAATTCATTTGTGGCTCTTGATCATCATGACACAATTGCTCTAGGACATCTTCTGATAACCGCAGCAATTCATCCATATTTTGAAATAATGTTCGATGATCGTTCGGTGTAATGAGATCCTTTCTCTCGCCCAAAGGCTGTACGTATCGTTGCATTCCAAAGTGTAAAGCGGACATGAAATTCTGTTCACGTGATATTAGCTGCAGAAGACATCTTCGACGATTATCCGTGATGGGAGCAATGCTCTGCGTTGGCGGGGGAGGAACAAATAAATAATTTTAGTGTTTGTTTTAATGACATATTTGGAAAGAATTTTAAAAATTTTGAAAAAAAAAATTTAAATAGATTACACATTTTTAATTGAATTTTCCATATTGGCAATGCTTTTGGCATATTTCAGACATTAGGTTACTTCAAAAGATTTCTTTTGGCGAATAGATTCGATTGATGTGAGCCTCGTTTTAAAACTACTGACTTTGATTTCCAAAATTAAAAAAAATATGAACATTTCGATTGTTACTGATTTTATGAATTTGTAACTTTTCTTGCTGCAAATGCTGGACCCCTGGTAATTCTTGTCGACAAAATAAGCAAAATTGGATTTATATTTTGCCTTTTGCAAATTTCTGAAATTGTAACTCTGGACTTATCCTATTAATATTATAAAATCGTTTGTTTGTCTGTTTGTTTGTTTGTTTGTTCCAGCATCACGCCTAAACGGCTGAACCGATTTTCTTGAATCTTGGTGGACAGATAGACCAATGCCTGGAAGTGCCATAGGCTACTTTGATTTTCGATTTTCCGCCAAGTGATTTTCGACCACTTGACCACAGAGGCTCCTGTTAAATCTAGAGAGCTGAAATTTTGCACACACATAGACTGGAGTGTTGTATAAACTACGGACTACTCGCTTAATAGGTATTTCGGCCAGTGGTAAGTTGTAGCGCTATCAAAAACTTGCGTTTTGTTTTTGTCGTTTCGGAATCCTCTTATAAGATACAAAGTTAAAAGTTTGTATATATGAAGAACTAAACCGCAAATATATGCGCGAAAAATTATTTTGAATTATCTGAATGTGGTCAGTTTAACTGTGACCCGAACAATTTTCATTATTTCTCTGATTTTAAAAGTTCCTTAAGAGCCAATGATTTACAAATTTATATGTACAGACTGATCTCAATGGACATGCGAAAACAACAATTCGATGTCCAGTCTGAGGTCAAACCGGACATAAAACCGCGTCTTAAAATTTTTAAAGCCTTTTCAAAATATATCGCTTACCACTTACTGTGGTAAAACATTGTTAATTCGGTCACTTCTCCGACTGTGGTCAGTTTAGCAGTGACCAAATCAATTTCCACACTTTCTGTACTTAATAGTCCTTTAAGAGCTATAATCCTAATAATTTATGTTTATACTGATCTCCAAGGGATGCGATTTTACACCAAGCGACTTTTGACCGCTTGACCATTACGGTACCTTTAAGAAGTAGGAAGCTTTAAATTTTGCTTTGGTATAGACTTGAGTGTTGTATACCCTTCGGACTATTCACACAGTCGTTTTTGACACGTAGTCAGTTGTCGCGCTATCAAAATTTTAAATATTTTTTTGTAGGTATTTCAGAAGCGCCTAAAATGATACACAGATAAAATAATATGTAGTACTATACCCGAGAAATGCAATTTTGAATTCTACGATTGTGGTTAGTTAAGCAATGACCAAAACCATTTTCAATCTTTACTGGCTTTCAAGATTCTTTAAGAGTTTTTCATTCTTTAAATACATTAAAAATCCCATAAATTGCACTCTCATAGACATGAGTGTTGTATAAACCACGGGCTACTCACGTAGACATTTTTCGGCCAGTGGTCAGTTATAGCGCTATCAATTGTTTTTTGTCCTTTCTGAAGCCTCTTATGGGACACAAAGTTAAAAGTTTGTAAATATAATAATTTTGAATTCTCTGACTGTGGTCAGTGAAGAAGTGGCCAAAACAATGTTCACTATTTTACAGATTGTAAAAATTCTAACCCCTGTTCAAAATATATCTCTCACCACTTAATGTGGTAAAATATACATATATAACATTGTCAATTCGGCCAAATCTCAGACTGTGGCCAGCGTAGCAGTGACCAATTCAATTTCCACTCTTTCTGTACTTTAAAGGGCCCAAAATGGCAATGTTAATACTAATTCAAGCGACTTTTGGCCGCTTGACCGTTGCGGCTCATATAACAGGTAGAAAGCTAGAAACTCCAGTGTGGTCAACTCTCGTGCTTAAATTATACAAAGATAAAATAATATGTAGTATACACAGGAAAAAAAACAATTTTGAATTCTAAGATTGTTGTCAGTAGTGACCAAAGCAATTCTAATTCTTCCACTACATTTCAAAATTCTTTAAGATTTTTTCATTCTTCCAATAAAAATCCCATAAAGATCAGTGGAGCTGCACATATATGTGCATAAAACGATCTTCAAGGAAATGCGTCGTCCGGCCTGAGGACAAGAGGTACACAAAAACGGAGACATAATGTTTAAAAGTCTTTTTGAAATATATCGCTTGCTATATACACCGGTAATATTTAAACAAAAATGTATACGAGTATATCGAAATTTGAAACATACATAGTATATTATGCATTTGTTTCTCAGCCACTTATTTGGTGACCTCTTGACCACTGACCCCATATAAGTATTAATTTGAAAGTTTGCACACATATCGTACATTTGAGGTTGTGCCTTCATATTTACAGAATTTTTTACTGCTGTCAGTGAATTTCTTTGAGTTTTTGAGAGCATCTGGAGTTTGATAGACTTTCAAGTAGACTGATACTGGATGTTAAACAAATTTTTAATAAATTTTGCTATAGCAGAAATTTTCTATAAATAAAAAATTTCTCAGAAATTTTATATAAATAAAAAATTTCTCAGAAATTTTATATAAATAAAAAATTTCTCAGAAATTTTATATAAATAAAAAATTTCTCAGAAATTTTATATAAATAAAAAATTTCTCAGAAATTTTCTACAAAATAAAAAATTTTTCAGAAATTTCCTATAAATAAAAAATTTCTCAGAAATTTTCTATAAATAAAAAATTTCTCAGAAATTTTCTATAAATAAAAAATTTCTCAGAAATTTTCTAAAAAATTTCTAAGAAATTTTCTATAAACAAAAAATTTCTGCGAAATTTTCTATATAAATAAAAAATTTCTGAAAAATTTTCTATAAACAAAAAAATTTTGAGAAAACTTCTATAAACAAAAAATTTCTGAAAAAATTTCTATAAACAAAAAATTTCTGAGAAAACTTCTATAAACATAAAATTTCTGAGAAAATTTATATAAACAAAAAATTTCTGAGAAAATTCTTGAGACCAAAAATTTCTGAGAAAATTTCTATAAACAAAAAATACCTACGAAATTTTCTATAAACAAAAAATTTCTGAGAAAATTTTTAAAAACAAAAAATTCTGAGAAAATTTCTTTAAACAAAAAATTTCTTAGAAATTTTCAATAAAAAAAATTCTTAGAAATTTTCTATAAATAAAAAATTTCTAATAAATTTTATATAAGTAAAAAATTTCTAAGAAATTTTCTATAAATAAAAAATTTCTTAGAAATTTTCTATAAATAAAAAATTTCTATGAAATTTTCTATAAATTAAAAATTTCTAAGAAATTTTCTATAAATAAAAAATTTCTATGAAATTTTCTATAAATAAAAAATTTCTTAGAAATTTTCTATAAATAAAAAATTTCTTAGAAATTTTCTATAAATAAAAAATTTCTTAGAAATTATCTATAAATAAAAAATTTCTTAGAAATTTTCTATAAATAAAAAATTTCTATGAAATTTCTACGAAATAAAAAATTTCTATAAATAAAAAATTTCTAAGAAATTATAAATAAAAAAATTTCTAAGAAATATTTATAGCAAATTTCTAAGAAATGTCTATAAAAAATTTCTTAGAAATTTAAAAGAATATGTAAAAAGTTTCCAAGATATTTTCTATAAATAAAAATTTTGCAGGAAATTTCCTATAAGTAAAAATTTTATTCGAAACTTTCTATAAATAAAAATATTCTAACTACTTCCATTCTGTTCTCATATACGAGTACACTGATTTCCTTTATTTACTCCTGTTCGTTTCTTACATTCACAACGCATTTCTGTTTTATTTAATTAAAGAAATGTAAGGTCACACAATTTCTCTCCAGAAATTACATTTTTCTCTGAAAATATATTTTCCAGAACCTATAATTTCTCAAAATTAAAAGTGGAATTCAGTATTGCTCAAAGCGAGTTGCCCTAACAGATCATATTTTATGCATTGTACTTATTTTTAACATTAACAGGAATTCCTACTGCAGTCAATATTGATATATGCACACGGAGCAGACGTATTTGCGAAATATATGAGCATTTTTTTCTGCAATTTATCCAATGTTTTTTTTTGGGAAATGTTATATTACAAAGACCGCTTCAGTTTTACTTGAGAAATTTTTTTTTCCTGAATATGCTGGGCGCCTGGTACTTCTATTCGGAAAATGTATCAAAACTAGGATTTTGATTTAGCCTTTTGTAAATTCTAGGCCACTGGTGTTTATTTCTATTCCGGAAAGTGGAAGAAAACTTGGATTTTTATTTTGCCTTTTGTATATTTGCGAATTTGTAAAATTGTAATTTTGAGTTTGTACATTTGCTTGCTGGAAATGCTGGGGCCCTGGTACTTTTAGTCGGAAAAGGAACCTGTATTATGATTTAGCCCTTTGTACATTCTCAAATCTGTAAAATTGTAAATATCAATTTGTAAATTTGCCTGCTGAAAACGCTGGGCGCCTGGTACATCTAGTTGGAAAATGAAGCGAGGATTGTATTTAGCTTTTGTAAATGTGAATTTGTAAATTAGATTGCGAAAAATGTGAGAAGAGTGGTATATTTTGTCGGAAAATTAAGCAAATTTTTAGTCAAATTTGTAAATTAGATTGCGAAAAATGTGAGAAGAGTGGTATATTTATTTTGTCGGATAATTAAGCAAATGATTTTTAGTCAAATTATTTTAAAAAATTCAAAAAGTGAGTAAAATAAAAAAAAAATGTCCCTGATCTTGTCAAATTATTTTAAAAAATTCAAAAAGTGAGTAAAATAAAAAAAAAATTCCCTGATCTTGGTGGTTGATACGGTGTCGCTCTCTCATCTCCAGAAAATCTTTTTCTTCGCGTTTCGAAAAAACTTCCCTTTGTTATTTAACTTTTTGCAGTTTTAAAATATTCATTTTCTACAAACTCAGTTATATTTTTGCAAATAAGTAACAGCAAACAACTCAATATTAAAAAAAAATAAAAACTTTGTTTTTTTTAAATTTTTATAAACAATTTATTGTCTTTATAAAAAATAAACTTAATGAAAATGTACAAAAACAATAATTTTACAAATATAAAATAAAGTTGTAGCCATAGTACAAAGAAAAATAACTTAAAATTATAAATGGAAACATAAAAATCTAAAATTAATTAATAAACAATTGGTATGGGAAAGTTAAATGCAGTTTTTAATAGAAAAAGTAACAATTTTAACATAATTATGATAAAAACAAGAAATTATAAAACTTTATGTGTTTTATTGAAAAAAAATATTCATTAAACATTTCTTTGAAATGGATTAATTTAAAAGATATAAAAAGTAATAATTATGAGGGACGTAAAAAGAAATTATATAAAATCTAGCAATTTATGGAGATTTGGGTATTGAAATATTTGTTTTTTTTTTTTATAAATTTATGTTATGTGGAATACAAATATGCAATCGTCATAATAATATTTTAGTTTAAAACAAAATTAAACGAATACTTGACCTCTCCTTGAGATATATGATTTAAATTTTTCGTTTAATTTTTATTTTTAAAAATTGAAAATAATTGCTAATTTGTATTACTCAGTCCTATTATTTTTTTATTTAATATTATTTATACGCCTCAGAGGCCAAAAATATAATAAAAATACTTATACGCTTCAACGTTCTACGGAGAACCTTTAGAATATTAGTCATACGCATCGGAGACATTTGTCTGTCGTACCGTTTTAGTGTACGACAGGCAAAAGTTAATTTTTGAATGATGTTTAAAAACCAATGTCCCTTTTTAACTCATAAATCTACAATTCACTGTATCCTGTGGATGTCTATCCTTCACTCCCCAAACAAATATGCATTGTAAATTTGCTTGCTGAAAATGCTGGGCACCTGGTATTTCTAGTCAGAACAAGAAGAAAAGCTTGGTTTTTGATGTAGCTTTTTGTAAATTAACGAATTTGTAAAATTGTAATTTGGAATTAGTAAATTTGCTTGCAGAATATGCTCGATACCTGATATTTCCATTTGTAGCATATTGGTCATACGCCTCCAAGACCAAAACGAAATTAATGATATTATTCATACGCCTCCAGGTTTTACCGACAAACGTTAATTTTTGAAATATTTTTAAAAACCATTGTCCCTTTTTAAGTGAAAAATCTATCGTTATTAATTCGCAATAATTAAATGTTGTTTTCCCATATTATACAGTAGATCTGTGAGTTATTCCTTTATACTAGAGGGAATCTAAAAACGGGCATTTTCAGAAAACTTATCCATAAAAATGGAAATTTTTACCATTTTTGTAATTTGAGGCTTTTTCAATACTAGTGTTGACCTTTGAGGTCTTCTCCTATACCAGAGCTGATCATAGAGGCCTTTCCTTTGACAAGAGACCACCTCTGGGATACTTTTTCTATAGTGGAGTCGTCCTCTTATATAGTATCGTATACTGGAGTGGACATCTGAATTCTTCCCTATACTAGGGACGACCTCTGAGGGGTTCTCTTATACTATTGTATACAATTGAGATCTTATCCTATATTAGTGTCGGTCTCTGAGGTCTTCTCATGTACTATGGTCGACTGTTGTCTTCCCCTATCATACAGTGAATCTCTGAGTTCTTCTTTTATATAGCGTGATCCATTTCGAGGTTCCCTACTTATTTAAAGAAAAAAAAAACACAGAAAATTCAAATTGAATGGGGAACGTTTATTATCATTTGCAAGAACATTCTTTGGCATTTACTTTTTGCAGATTATGTCTATCAAATGTTGGCCGCGGCTTCGTCTCAGATGGTCCATCCGTTGAGTCCAATTTTCGATGACTCGATTATGTTGACCATAAGTTGAGCGAAGTGCACGAAACACATTCCTCACAGAACGTGAATTTTCGTAATAAAGTTGAACGATTTGTAAACGTTGTTCGGGCGTAAGTCTTTCCGTGATGAAATGCCAAACAATACTTAACAAAAATAGCATGACACGACTCACACGTGATCTGTCAAACAAAAGGCTATTGAAAAAAGTATCTCTACTTGGATCACCCGTTACTAGGGGGATCTAAAAACGGACATTTTTGGGAAACGTATCAACAAAAAATAAAATATTGAACTTTTTATAATTTTAGGCTTTCTCTATATTAAAGTCGAACTTTGAGATATTCTTTTATATTAGAGCTGATCTCTGAGGCCTTCCTCTTTACCAGAGTTCATCTGTGGGTTTCTCTCATATGCTAAAGTCGACCTTTGATACTAAAGTCTACCTATGAGATTTTCTCTTATACTAGAGATGTCCTCTGTTATTTTCCCAATAATAGAGTGGATCTCTGAGGTCGTCCTGCATACCAAAGTGGACCTTTGAGGTTTGCTCCTATACTAAAGATGGCCTCTGAGATCTTATTCTATACTATAGTCGACCTCTGAAGTCTTCCCCTATAATCGAGTGGATCACTGAGGTCTTCCTTTATACTAGAGTTAACCTTTGAGGTTTACCTCTGAGATCTTATTCTATACTATAGTCGCCCTTTGAAATATTCTCCTGTAATCGGTCCTATAACATTCTCCTTTGAGGTTTTCTCTTATACTACATAGAGTCGACCTCTGAAATCTTATTCTACAAGAGTCTCCCTCTGAAGTCTTTCCCTATAATAGAGTAGATCACTGAGGTTTTCCTTTATACTAGAGTTGACCTTTGAGGTTTACCTCTGTGATTTACAATGAGACGATCAAACAACGCAGAGAAGAGGACACACAAACTGATAAGAATAACAAACGTTTTAAAGAAGCAGAACAACCTTCTACTCCGCAGTCTGACACTTCTGAAATTAAATCTGATATAAAAGATATGAAGGAGTCTATGTCCCAGATGGTTGCGAACATGAGAGAAATGACCCAACAATTTCAAAACACTCTACAAAGTATAAACGACAACTTATCAACATTAAGCAATCAAGTGAAAGAACTTCAAAAATCAAACACAGAAAAAGAGCAACAACTTTTTCAAATGGATGCTCGCATAAATAAATTGGAACAAAAGATAATCGAAAGGAACATCGAAATAAACAACATACAGGAGAATGAGACAGACGCATTAAATGTTGTGAAGAAAATTGCTGCAGCCATATGTGTTGACATAAAGGATAGCGATATAAGTAATACATATCGAACAAAACACAACAATAGAGTAATCGTTGAATTTTCTTCTATCTTAAAAAAGAGAGAATTAATGGCGAAAATAAAACGACATAGGATAGAACTATCCACAAGTAATGTTCTTGCCACAGGCAACAGCAGCAACTTCGTTTATGTCAACGATCAGCTGACACCACACAACAAACGCCTTTTGTGGCTAGCTAAAACAAAGGCTAAAGAATCCAATTGGAAATACGTTTGGGTCAAAAATGGATTGATATTTGCGCGAAAAGCTGAAAACTCGTCTGCAATAATTATTAAAAATTCGTCTGATATCGAGTTAATATGCCAAACTATTTAATTTGATGGTGCTAAAAAATTTAAACGAACACAAAAATCTTTCAACGTCGTTAAAGCGAACAAACATTAATCTTTTTTATTACCTCTCTTTTTAAAATAAATTCTCTCCAAGAGTCGCAAAATACACTTATACATACATACATATATTTATTTATTTATAATTAATAAACATGAACTTAAACAAAACAAAAACGTATGAAAATTTTTATCAAATTGATCCTAATTTTTTTAAACATTTATCCTTAATATATATGAATATCAGATCCCTACGCAAAAATTTCACTGCACTACTTGCTTCGCTAAACAAAATCTTAAGAAAAATTTATATTCTAATTTTGGTGGAAACTAATATAACAGATCACGAAAATAACTTGTACTCCATAAATGGATTCAGCTCTATTTTTCTCAACCGTGAGGGAAGGGGTGGCGGAATTGCTGTGTACATCAGGGAACGCATAAACTTCACTACAACGCACTTAAACACCAACTACTTCGAAACACTTAAAATCGAACTGTCAATAAGTGAAAACATTATATCTCTACTCCCCGTATACCGACCCCCTTGCCAAAACGTAAACCGGTTTGTTTCAGAATTAGAGGAAAACATAAACAACATAAACACAAAACAGACACTCATCGTTGTAGGAGACGTTAACATTGACATCTCAAGTGAGAACAGAACCACAAAGAACTATGTTGATGCTCTCATGGCAAGCGGATTAGAATGTGTCGTAAACGAAACAACAAGAGAAGACATAAACAAAAATACAAAAACCTGCATCGATCATATGTTTGTGCGAAGTGCGAAAAAAGTAATGTGCGTACACTCAGCTGTTATAACAACAACAATATCTGACCACTACTCTCTTTTTGGGAGTGTGGAATACGATAAAACAATAATCGATAATGATAATCTAATAAGTCAGGGTACGGATAATATCGATAGATTAACCACAACATATAGTACTTGTAAAATAAATCGATTTTTAAAAGCAATAAATTGGAATAGTATTATAAATCAACATACAAATACCGATGATCTGTTTTATGCAATTCACAATAATTTCAATGAAATTTACAAAAACTCAATAAAGAATTCAAATAAAATTGAAAAAAGAAAGCAAAATCCGTGGCTAACTGAAGAACTAATACAATATTGTAATGCTCGTGATAAACTCTATAAAAGGTGGAGAAACAATAAAAATAATAAACAATATGAACAAGAATACAAAAAATTTAGTAATAAATTAAATAAGAAATTAAACTACACTAAAAACTCCTTCATTCGAAATGAATTTATAAAAAATAGGAATAATATGAGATCAACATGGCAGCTGGTTAACGAAGTAATTGGGAATAAAACTAAGAGTATAGACGATACTTTGAAATTAAACTTTAAAAACACAAACCTAATTAATGTCACTAATAACTTCGCAACAAAATTTCACGAAAACGTACAAAATATCGTACATAAATGTAACATCAAAACAATAAAATACAGCGAAACTAGAATTCCAAATTCCATTTATATGGCACACACCGATGACAGTGAAATCTTCAATATCCTAAACACATTAAATATTAGAAAAGGCGCTGGAGCTGATAATATAAGGCCACAAGATGTCAGAAACAACGCGCAACTACTAACTCCAGTCATAACAAATTTTATAAATATGAGTATGGATGAAGCTACTATTCCGAAAATCCTTAAAACATCATTAATTAGACCTATATACAAGAATGGTGAGAAGAATAACTACAACAATTACAGACCTATATCGATTCTGCCTATAATTGAGAAGGTTCTGGAGGAAATCATTTCGAGAAGGGTGAATGGCTTCTTAAACAAATACAATGTGATTAATAAAAATCAATATGGCTTCCAGAAAGGTAAAAACATTAATAAACTGCTGGGCAATTTTACTGAATACGTAAATAAAAACCTCAACCAAAATCTGAACAACCTTGTTTTGTACGTTGATTTCAGCAAAGCTCTTGATACTTTGTCCCATACAAAAATTATAGAAGTTCTTGAAAGAAACGGAATCCGTGGAAATTGCTTGAAATGGTTTATAAATTACCTTAAATTCAGAACATATCGGGTGAAAATAGAAAAATATGAAAGTAACGAAATACCAGTCGAATATGGGGTACCACAAGGCTCAAAACTAGGGCCAATACTTTACATAATTTATGCGAACGACTTAATAAATATTCTTAAAAAAAGTTCAGCTTTTGCTTATGCGGATGATACTGCTATTATCGTAACGCACAAAGATGTAATTACCGCCACTGAAATTCTACAAAGTGAGCTCAATACCCTTACTAGATGGTGTCATGATAATGGCTTAGTCATTAACGCCACCAAAACCAAGGTGATGCACATTAAACCACCACATCTTAGATACTCAAACGTAAAATTAATTTTCCATGAAAACGAATGTCTACACAACTCATCGAATAATTCCAAGAACATAAACGACAAATGCGAAACAGAAATAGAACTCGTCAACGAATATAAATACCTTGGAGTGCAAGTCGATCACAATTTTAAATGGAAAATACATATATCCTCACTCCAGAAGAAACTACAAAAAACAGCATATGTCCTCTTTCATTTAAGCAATTGCTCCCCATTTCATGTTCTCAAACAAGCGTACTTCTCACTATCAGAGTCATATTTAAGACATGGAATAACGGCTTGGGGAAACGCAACGTACTGCAACCTGCTACAAACCACACAAAACAGATTAATAAAAATATTAATGAAAAATAAAGACAAATACAACACAATTGCCCAAAATATTCATAACATAGTCAATAATAATATCATAATCAGTAATTATAACAACAACACCAATAACCAAACAACAAATACTAACTCATCAACTGAACAAAACATGCGTAAATTCATGAAAGAACATCAATTCGTGAACGTAAGAAGTCTGTACCAACTAGCCTTGGCAACTGAGTTTTATGGAGATCAAAGGTTTCTGGAAAAGATCGACCACCAGTACAACACTCGAAGGAATGCCGAAGGACGTTATAAAGAACCAGCTCACAGAAATATGTATGGGAAAAACACAATATCAGCTCAACTGCCAAAATTTCTAAATACATTACCAATCAATGTCCTAGATATAAGTAACAACATAAAAAGAAAAAACTGTATAAAAAATTTTCTTATTGAATCGCAATGAATGAATCTAATATTAATTTTAAATTAAAAACTTTCCTATCAATATTTATACCTATACAAATCTGAATGTAATTTCTTCCTGCAGACAAGCTTAAGCGGCTTCGCGGGTCCATTATTACTATGAATTATCGTAAATAAAGTCGAAATTGAAAAAAAAAAAATAAAAAAAAAAAAAAAATCATCACCACGAGAGATTAGTAATTATGCACCTCAATGTTCCATTGGACATTATTAATCATACGACAAGGATGACTGAAATATATCCCTTATAATATTTTTAATCTGTCCATAAATTGGTAGTATTTGGTACAATTTGGTTCAAATTTGTTTAATAGAGACTTTAAAAATCTTTTATTTGGAGAATTGTTTCCACAGAGGATTCCTCTTCGAAATTATTAGTAATTATACGACAAAATGTTCCACTACTCTTTATGAATCATACGACGTGGATGATTGATCCATATTCCCCTGTTAATGGTTTTTTATTTGTATAATAAATTCTGCTGAAATTCACTTCTAATTTTGTCAAATCCCAAGATTTTTAAAATCTTTTGTTAAGATAATAAGTTGAGGAAAAGAGAGTTTTAAAAAACCACACGCCCTACAAAATTCTTCTTCAAAATTATTAGTAATTATCCGCCTCAATGTTCCATTGGTCATTATTAATCATACTACCAGGCTGACTGATATTATTCATATTTTTACTCTGTTCCATAAATTGTTAGTTATCCTACTAAAATTTGGTTTCAATTTTTCCAAATCTTTAGTCAAGACTATTGGCTGTAGAAAGCAGAACTTTTCTTTCAAATTATTATTAATTATACGCCCAAGTGTTCCACTTATCTTCATTAATTATATGTAAGGGGTGAGGAAAGAGAGTTTTAAAAAATCATACGCCGTACAAAATTCTTCTTTAAAATTAATAGTAATTATACTCCTCAACGTTTCATTGGTCATTATTATTCATACTACCAGTATGACAGAACCATATTTCTCTTATAATATTTTTAATTTGTTGCATAAATTGGTTGAAATCCTACTAAAATTTTGTTCCAATTATTCTAAATCATTAGTCAAGACTATTGGCTTTAGACAGCAGAACTTTTCTTTGAAATTATTATTAAGTATACACCCAACTAGTCTTCATTAATCATATGTCAGGGGAGACGGAAAATATTTATTTTCTAATATTTTCTTTTAATTTTGGTTGTTATTTTATCTTTTATGATTTTTTAACTTAATAGTTAAAAAAACAAAGTTTTAAAAAAGCATACGCCACTTAGGATGCTTCTTTCAAATTATTATTAATTAAACGCCTCAGTGTTCCATTGATTATTATGAATCATACGACAAGGAGGCCGGTTTAATCATTACTTTTTTTTTACTTAGCTTAATATACAAGGCATTTGTGGAATAGAATCAAAAATACGGAATTAAAATAAAAAAATATTTGTATTTTAAACTAAACAAAAATAATAAAAGTTCGACTTTAATAACAAAAAATCAAGCAATATAAAGCATTTAAAAAAAAACTTTAACAACTAAATAAACTAGGCTCCTTCATACAATAACACCCTTGCCTACCTCTTTACTAAACGTAACCTGAGGTAAATTCAAACGTCTCTTGGCCGCCTCCACCGATGATATGGTGCCCACCGAACAGGCCGTCGGTGGTCGCTGCGTTGGCGGTACCACCTGTTTCAGCACCAAAGAAGCCACCGCCGACTCATCATTGGTCACATTGTTAATGCTCGTCCCGCTGGCGGCCATGCGTGATGTTTTACCATTCATGGGCACTGTGGTGGCCAGTGACCGATGTGTTGCCGTCGTGGTGGCCGTCGTTGTAGTGTGACTGCTACCAGTAGCTGCAGCGCCCGTACCAGAACCTGATCTTCTAAAAATCTCCAAAGTGAGCGTGGCACCTTGCGAACGTATTAGATTTAGAACATCAGCCTCGGGCATAGTCACCACATTGTGTTTGTCGACAAATATCACATAGTCACCGGGCAGTATGCCGCACCGGTCGGCCGACAAGCCCGGCTCCACCTTCTCCACGCGCGGTGGATGTGTCCACACGATGGAAAAGCCAAAACCGCGCTCAGCGGTGCGTGTCAATTTCTTTGTCATTGTGAAAGGGGTACGGCCAATTGGTTTCGAATTGGAGAGGCGTCTGCCTCCCGGAGTGGTTGGCACGGCATCGCTAGACGGCGGATCGAGTTCGAGGAAACGCAGGAAGAGATTCTCATCGGCATCGCGCTGGTGTAAGGCTTTTTTGCTTAAAATCATGGGCGGCTGTTGGTGGTGGTCCAGCAGGCCACCCGACGAAGCTACTGGTGCAGCCATACTATCAATACTAACAGCATCGTCGGTGTTACGCATCTGGGTCATGGCAGCCATGGCCAATGTCTGTTGGTACGACGACGACGACTCTGCTGTCGACTCCGATGATGATGATGATGCTGATGACGATGATGCAACTGTTGCCGATGTTGTTGCAGTTGTCGAATGACTATCCTGCTGCTGGCAAGGATAATGATTTATGGCCGCCTGATGCCGATGCTGTTGCTGCTGTACCAGCTCGGGTATCACGGGCTGTGGTTTGTTCAAACAGGTCTGGGATTGTAATTTATAGGAGCCATTGATTTCCCCCAGTTGCAACAATGTTGCCAATGGAAATGATATACAACCCAAGAATTCACTGCGTCTGCAAAAAAGGAAGAGAGGATATAAAAGGATTTAGTGCATTAGTTCAATTAATTGAAGGGAAATTAAAAATAGATTACAGTAAGTAATATCAACTAATTTCATTAGGAATCTGAAAGTTCAATGCAAAATAAGCTCTGTACTGGGTTTTTATGAATTAAAATAACTCAGACGTGATGTTTTCGGAAATATTTGCATTTCATATGAATTATTGGCAACAGGGCGTTGAATATATTGCGTAAATGTAAATTAATAAATTTTTGGCAAATGTCCTTTTTTATCTTAAACTAGCTGGACCCGGGCCACTTCGCTGCCCCATATTTCCGATCCCGTCCATTTTTGGACCACTGACGTAGACTGCCAGCAGAACTGCAGTGGAACAAACACACAAACAGACAAACAAACGATTTGCCACGCCCACATTTTCCCCGCCCACTATTTACAAAATTTTTTTCATACATACATACATACAAACATTTTTCCATTTTTATATATATAGATTCACCGCCAATTTTTTGCAACTTCAAATAGAATACACTCGATGTAAATATACAACATTAGCATAAAACATACGTCTAGTAGGCCATGAAGAAAATAAATATAACTCATAAGACATCAAGAACAAACGATTATTTTCTATACAGCTGTGGCTATATAAAAATCTAACCGCTAGAAAAATTTCTTTAAATTTTCTTAAAGGTCAATTTATTTTCATCACCTACAAAAATCCTCGGCCAATTATTTTGTGAAGCTTAAAGAGTTTATAGTCGATGTAAATACGAAACAATTAATATAACTCATACGCCACCAAGGCAAAATAAAATGATTATTTTCTATATAAATGTAACTATAGAGTAATTCCAAAATTAATCGACCCAAAAATTACAATTTTAATATTGGACCCTTTCGATTTCAATGCAATTTTACACGTGTATACTAGATGACCATCCAGACTTATTATCTTTTACCTATTGTCCGAATTCATTAGGTTTTAGACTTTATAGGTTGCACAAATTGGTCACCTAATTTTTTTTATAAAATTTAGCCTTTTTGAAGACTACATAACTTTTGAACGGAATATCAGAGTTGAGTGACATAAGTACCATTTGAAAGAATTTAACATCCTCTCTAAGAATTATATACTAAGTAATCAATTTTTGTCTATTAAGGACATCAAAAGGACGAAAATGTCCTTAATCCTTGATTATCCTGAAAAGCATATCTCGATTTTTTTTCGTTTTATTTTTGAAAAATACCACATATATTAACACAAAATGTAAAAATTTCAGCATGGGTCTTCCATGGGTTGAAAAAATTTGAATTAATTCGTGTCCGTCCGTCTGTCAGTTCCACTGAATGGTGGTAACGATAACTCTGACATGGAGTGACCGAAAGACTTAAAATTTCGTACGTTATAATATTTTATATTTGATGGACAACCATATTGGGCTACTCTTTGTGGTACCTCTTCCACAAAGGGTTAAAATTTTATGACATGTTAAAGCTCTTATAATTTCTATACTCATGAGTATCCTGTAAAATTTCATACACAGTAATCATTTTATCACATCTATAAGCGAAAATGCCACGCCCCTTTTGGTACCTTCTACACAAAGAGACCAATTTGAACGAAAAGTTCACAGTTTATAACATTAATACCTGCGCATACAAATACTTGAGATTTTGTCCAGTGTAACGTTTTTATAGTACATACGGTCTAGTAAAAAATGGGTGTTATTACCACGCCCCTTCTAGTACCTCTTGTTCATGGCAATAAAATAATATTTTCTATTCAACTGTGGATATATAATCCTAATCTTTAGAATAATTTCTTTAAATATTCTTAAAGTTAATATAAATCAACTGCCAATTATTTTTGGAGCTTTACGAGATTACGGTCGGTGTAAACATTAGAGATAATTAATATAACTCATACGCCACCAAGGCTAAATGAAATGATTATTTTCCATATAGCTATGGCTATATGTAAATCTAACCTTTAAATATTCTTAAAGATTAATTTCTACAAATTCTTTACCTACAAATTATTTTTGGAGCTTTACGAGATTACAGTCGGTGTAAACATACAGCAGTATCATTAATCATACGCCTAATAGGCCACGAAAAATTAATTTAACTCATACGCCACCAAGGCAAAATAAAATTATTATTTTCTATATAGCTGAAAATATAAATCTTTCCGTGGGGAGATTTTTTAAATATTAATACAGGTAAAATTATTTTCCTCACCTAAAAAAAGCAACTGTCATTTATTTTGCAGCTTTACGAGATTACAGTCGGTGTAAATATAAAACTCTATTTTTAATCATACGCCACGAAGAAAATTATAATATTCTAGAAAATAATAAAACTATTTCTATATATAAATCTAACTGTTAGAAGAATTTCTTTAAATATTTTTAAAGGTCAATTTATTTTCTTTAACTACAAAAAATTTCGTCAACTATTTTTGAAACGCAAAAAAAGATTATTTTCTATACAACTGTGGATATATATAAAACTAAACATTAGAAGATTTTTTTTGTAATATTCGTAGAGGTTAATTGTTGTCTCCACCTACAATAGATACGCTGACAATTATTTTGCAGCCTTACGAGATTACAGTCGGTTTAAATACACAACATTATCATTAATCGTACGTCTAATAGACCATGAAGAAAATTATTATTAATCATACTTCACCCAGGAAAAAAAATATTATTTCCTATACTACTCTTTAAATATACTTAAGTTTCAATTTTTTGACGATTATGTCTATCAAATGTTGGCCGCGGCTACGTCTCAGATGGTCCATCCGTTGAGTCAAATTTTCGATGACTCGTTTGAGCATTTCGACTGGTAACTGGCGAATGACACGAAAAGTCTAACGGTGTGATATCACACGATCTTGGTGGCCAATAGACCGGCCCAAAACGTGAAATTATCTGCTCGCCGAAGTGTTCTCTCAATAAATCCATTGATTTATTCCACACATCGCATCAATGTGAGGGAAGTGGCGCCGTCTTGTTGAAACCAAATGTCGCCGAGATCACGATCTTCAATTTCAGGCATCAAATAGTCGGTTATCATAGCACGATCACGGTCGCCATTGATGATTCGGTGATTCCGGTAAGTCGGAACGAGAGCTAAAATATTGCTCATGGGTATCAAGGTCGTGGGTCGACTGGAAAGTGTTTTTTTTTTTTGGATTTAAAAAATGAACTTAGCGCAGTTGGCGAACGATTTTTTGATAATAAAAGTGAATAATTTGAAAACGTTGTTCAGGCGTAAGTCTTTCCACGATGAAATGCCAAACAATACTTAACAAAAATAACATGACAGCATGATACGACTCACACGTGATCTGTCAAAAAAAGGCTATTGAAAAAAGTATATCTAATTAGATCACCCGTTACATATAAAAGTTAGAAGAATCACTTTAAATATTCTTTAAGGTTCATTTGTTTTCTTTATGTACAAGAATACACTGCCAATTATGTTTGCAGCTTTAGAGTGATTACAGTCGGAGTAAATAAATATAATTATTATTAATTATACGCCTAATGTCTATGAAGACAATTAAGATACGACACCAAGGCAAGATAAAATGAGTATCATCTATATAGCTATGGATATTTATAAATCGAACCTTTAGAAGAATAATTTTATATATTATTAAAGGTATTTGTTTTCTTCACCTACAATACATCCTTTGCAAATTATTTCGCAGCTTTAAATGGATTGCAGTTGGTATAATAATTTATATTATCATTGATCATACGCCTAATATGCTACGGCACAAAATGAATATAACTCACACGCCACAAAGATCTATACAATTGTGGCTATAGCTAAATCTAACCCTTAGAAGAATTTCTATAAATATCCTTAAAGGTAAATGCGTTTTCTTTACCTACATAAAATCCACTGCCAATTATTTTTGCAACTTTAACGGAATCACAGTCGAGGTAAATAAATAGCATTATCATGAATCATACGCCTAATGCGCCACGAAGATAGTTAATATAACCCATACGTCACCAAGACAAAAAGGGATTATTTTCTATACAGCTGTGGTTATATATAAATCTAACCGTCAGAAAAATTTCTTTAAATATTCTTAAACGTCTGTTGTGAAAAGATTACAGTAGGTGTAAATAGACAATACTATCATAAATCATGTAGGCCACGAAGAAAATTAATATAACGGATTAGTCACCAAGACAAAAAAATGATTATTTTCCATATAACTGTGGTTATATATAAATCCAACCTTCAGAAGAATTTATTTAAATATTTTTAAAGTAAAATTTATTTTCTTTACCTAAAAAATGCACGGCCAATTATTTCTGAAGCTATAAAAATACTACAGTCGGCGTAAATAAAAAGCATTATCATTAATCATGTGCCCAATAGATCACGGAGATAATTAAAATAACTCATACTACACCAAGGCAAAATAAAAGTATTATTTTCTATATTGCTATGGCTATAAAAACCTAACCTCTAGACGAATTTTTCTAAATATTTTTAAAGGACAATTTTTTTGTTCAACTACAATAAATCCACTGCCAATTACTTTTGCAGCTTTGAACGAATTACAGTCGGAGTAAATAAATGGCGTTATCATTAATCATACGCAAAGAATAAAATAAATACACCTCATACGTCACCAAAGCAAACAAGGATTATTTTCTATACAACTGTGGCTATATATAAATCTAACTGTTAGAAGTATTTCTCTAAATATTCTTAAAGGTCAATTTATTTTCATTACCTTGAAAAAATCTACGGCCAATTAATTTCGCTGCTTTATAGAGATTACAATAGATGTAAATATCCAATATTGTCACTAATCATACGCCTAATAGGCCGAATAACTAAATTAATAAAACTCATACGTCACCAAGACAAGAAAGGACTATTCTCTATACAGCTGTAGCTATCTCATACGATACCAAGGCAAACAAATTATTATTTTCTATACAGCTGTGTCTATACATAAATTCATCTTTCAGAAGAATTTTCTTAAATATTCTTGAAGCTGAATTTTTGTCTTGGCCTACAATAAATCCACTGCCAATTATTTTTGCAGCTTTAAAGAGATTACAGTTGGTGTAAATATATAACATTATCAATAATCATACGCCTAATAGGCCACGAAGAAAATTAGTATAACTCATACGCCACCAAGGCCAAATCAAATTATTATTATCTATGAACTATGACTATGTATACATTTTAGAAGAATTTCTTGAAATATTCTTAAAAGTCAAGTTGTTTTCTTCGCCTACAATAAATCCATTAATAATGTATGCAGCTTTAAAAGGGCCACAAAAGGGTCTAAACGGCCACAAAGAAAATTAATATAACTCATTCGCCACCAAGGCAACAAAATATTTTCTATACAACTGTAACTATATATAGTAAATACAACCTTTAGAAGAATTTCTTTAAATATTCTTATAGGTCAATTTGTTTTCCTCACCTACAATATATCCTCTGGCAATTATTTTGCAGATTTATGAGATTACAGTCGGTGTAAATATATCATTCGCTATAATTAATATAACTCATACATCACAAGGGTGAAAAAAAATCATTAATTTTTATATAGTTATGTCTGCATATATATGTAACTTTTAGAAGAATTTCTTTTAATATTCTGAAAGTTCAATTTGTTTACTTCACCTACAACAAACCCACAGACAATTATTTTGCAGCTTTAAAGGGATTACAGTCGGTGTAAATATACGACATTACCATTATTCACACGCCTAAAAGGCCACGAAAAACAAAATTATATATCTGATACGATACCAATGCAAACAAATTATTATTTTCTATACAACTGTGTCTATGTATAAATTCATCTTTTAGAAGAATGTTCTTGGATATTCTTGAAGCAGAATTTTTGTCTTCGCCTACAATTAATCCACTGCCAATTATTTTTGCATCTTAAAAGACTATAGTCGGTGTAAATATACAAAATTATCAATAATCATACGCCTAATAGGCCATGAAGAAACTTAATATAACTCATACGTCACCAAAGCATACAAGGATTATTTTCTATAAAACTGTGCCTATATATATATATATAACCTTAGAATAATTTTTTTAAATATTCTTAAAGATTCATTTTCATTCTTTTCCTACAAAATATACGTCAATTATTTTTGAAAGGCAAAAAAGGATTATTTCCTATACAACTGTGGCTATATACGAGTATAAATCTAATCTTCAGGACAATTTCTTCTACATTCGATGTATATACACAACCTTATCATTATTCATACGCCTAAAAGGCAACGAAGGAAATTAATATAACTCATACGCCACCAAGGCCAAATCAAATTATTATTATCTATAAACTATGTTTATGTATACATTTTAGAAGAATTTCTTCAAATATTCTTAAAGGTCAAATTGTTTTTTCGTCTAAAATAAATCCAATGCCAATTGTTTATGCAGCTTTAAAGAGATTACAGTCAGTTTTAATATACAACATTATCATTATTCATACGCCTAAAGGGCCACGAAAAAATTTATATAACTCATACGCCACCAAGCCAAAATATATATTTTTTCTATACAACTGTAATTATATATATTAAATCTAAACTTTAGAAGAATTTCTTTAAATGTTCTAAAAGGGCAATTTGTTTTCTTCACCCACAATAAATCCACTGCCAATTATTTTTGCAGCTATAAAGAGATTACTGTCGGTGTAAATGTACAACATTACTATTAATCATACGAAGAAAATTAATATAACTCATACGTCAGAAAAGCAAACAAGGATTTTTTTCTATACAACTGTTGCCATATTTAAATCTAACCTTAGAATAATTTCTTTAAATATTCCATAAGATTCATTTTAATTTTGTACCTACAAAAAATGTACGTCAATTATTTTTGAAAGGCAAAAAAGCATTATTTTCTATTTAGCTATGTCTATATATGTAAATCTAACCTTTAGAAGAATTTCTTCAAATATTCTTAAAGGTCAATTTGTTTTCTTTGCCTACAATAAATCCACTGCCAATTATTTTGCAGCTTTAAAGGGATTACAGTCGGTGTAAACAAATATTTCAGCATTAAGAACTTTGTTTTCGGCATTGGCTTTGGTGGGTTTTTATTTTATTTTGTGGTCTATTGTCGGATTATTTAACCCTTACGTGCGCTTTCCGCCCACGTTGTTTTAGTTGGGATTTCTCCCAAGCCTTTTGTTCAACGAATTTCTTTTGTTCCACGGCTATTTTATTTAATGCCACTCAAATCAAAATCAATAAATGCAAAGGTTCAGCGTTTGCCTCATTGCATTTTCCGCAAAGATGGCTAGGGAAAGTTTTCCTCCATTTTGCTTTTCCCTCTGCCATACTCTCAGACACCCAGCACTTGTGCTTCCTCTTCGAACTTGAACAATTATTTGTTTCAAAGTGATTACGTTAAGGCGGTGATTGATGACCGACGATTTACATTTACATAAAATGTTCACAAAATTAAAAATACAAAGAAAATAAAACACAAATGCTTAAGGAAAATTGAAAAAAAGAGAACGGAAAGCCATTGTAGAGACATGAAAAATGTATAGAAATGAAAAGCCAGCAAGGCAACGTTTGAGATGGTTTGGTTCAGGAAATTTTAGCAGCGGTGCTTAGCCTCCAACAAACCTCCACCAAACCACCGTCTCTCTCCCACTAGCCATATCCATCAATCACTATATGGCTGATGAGGGGGGTAGGGAAAATGTCACTTGTTTTTCACGATATTACGAAAAACTGACATTTTCCATGTCCATGTTGTATACAGCGATAATAATTTATGACTTATTAAGACATGACAATAAAACAATAATTGACATTGAATGTCAGCATTAATAAATAAATGAAGGAAAATGAACATTAAAGCAGGACAAAAATAATATTGATAAGGGAATTGGCCATGAAAAAGAACAACTTCTTACACAAAAACGGCCTAAACTGTGCAGAGTGCGGATTTTCATGAAAGTTGTAACAAGTGAAATTGAGAGCTTTTCTCCAGCCTAGTCCTTGAGGAATTATTTATAAATACATTATATACTAAATTAATATAAATCATACGCCACAGGGTTCCCGCAATAAATTAATATCGCTCATACGACACCTATCGTAAAATGTTTTAGTTTAACCTGATCTCACAGTTTAATAATTCAAAGATTCATAAAAAATATGGTCTTTTTGACCGGCCAAAACGTCGAATTGATGGGTCATCCGCCGTACAGCCCTGATTTGACACCCAATGACTTTTTCTTATTCACTCACATCAAGAGAAAACATTTTTTTTTCGACGCCTGAAGCAGCTGTTGAAGCTTTCAAAAACCATGTTTTGGAGTGGAATTTTCAACACACTGTAACCAAAACAATTCGCGCTCAAATGACAAAACGGTCTGAGTGAAGTTATGCTAAAAAAGTCATACTTTACAATGGAAGTTCCAGTTTTCATCTGACAACACCAGCATTGCCAAAACCGAAATATAAACAGCAACCCTCGTATAAGAAATATTTTAAATTGCTTAAGTGTTTTTTTTCAATTAAATTACTCAAACGTAACGTCATTCCTGTGATATCTTAATGGTATACACTCGCACACTTATACACTCACGGTCTATTAAACAATTTTTATTACTCATGCTTCCATGGGTTTCCTTTCGTTTCGAATTAATATTATTCATACGCATTAAAGCAAATATATACAAATGGAATTTTCAAAATATACTACATTCTGCCTAATTTTGCAGTATTATTTAGCAAATTACTACTTAATTATATATGTTAATTATATATATTAAAAAAAAATATCAAGAAAATTTCTTGTCTTCTAATAAGTATCTCCTATAATTTATTTTGGTGAAGATCCCCTTTAATAGTTTCGAAAATATCTAAAGAGATATAAAAAATATTGTGTATTAAAAAATACAATAATAAAACAAAAAAACATCGATTAGTCCAAGATAGTAGATATCGAAGATAACTAACTATTGTGGAAAATTCGTTTTTGTTTTAATTTAATTAACTTAAATTATCTAAAAATTTTACCTAAATAATTTGTTATCGTTTCAAAAGTTGCAAAGAAAAATTGGATCTTATTCACTGCTTTGGATGCTCTCTTAGCTGGGAATAATTAAATTGGTGTCTCTGGGTTCGAATCCCGCAGTGGTTGCTTAATCCTTTTATTAAAATTTATATATTACTCATACGCTTCTATGGATTTCTTTTCGCTTCTAATTAATATCATTTATACGCATTAAATCAAACATATAGACAAAATTTTCAAAATATACAATATTCTGCCTAATTTTTCAGCATTATTTAGCAAATTAAATAGTATTTGTTAATTATAGAAATATTAAAAATTTCTTGTCTTCTATTCATTATCTCCTATAACTGATTTTTAAGAAATATATTTTAAATTTTATAGTCCACTCTATTAACGTGTTTAACCATTTCCTTCTAAATTTTTAGTATTCCTACATGGTTCGCACCATTTATTTAAATATTAAGGTTTCTCTGGAAAAAAACTCCTCCTTTCCCATTCTTGGCCAATTACTATTTGGATAAATATCTTAAATTATATTGTCCACTATCAATAGAGATATTAAACTATGTCCAAAATGTCCTTTGGTTTTGCAATTTTCTGTGTCCTAAACCTTTCAGTCCCAAACAAACCAAACTATTTTAAAGATATCTTCTTTATAGCGGTCACTTATGTCTAATAATGTCATATTTATAATGATTAAAGTAGGAGAACATGATAGTACTTAGAATAAGCAAAAAACCTAAAGAATTAGAAATTCTTTATGTACGAGTACATGTATCCTTTTCAAGGAGACTCTGAGTTTTCCTTTCATAACTAAGTATGGCTGTTTGTGGGCTGTAAATCCCCCTCCCCCTTTGTTTCATTTGCCTCCCCTCCGCTGTCCGCCTTTTTGAGACTTTGAGGAGCCAACATTGATGCTTCTTTGGTTCTTGTATGTTTTTTTATGATTATGGCCTGCCTGCCTGGTTTGTGGCTAATAGGATGAAAAAAAACTTTTTAATAGCTAAATAATAAAACTTCATATTTGTTGTTCATTTTTTTTTGCTAGGCCACAAAGCCTCTTTGTTGTCGGTTGGAGGTCTTTTGTAGGCCATTGGTTTTTATTGTTCTGGTATTTTTAGTTCGATACTGAGAGGATGTTGTCATAGTTCAACTCATACCTTAGCTATTGTTGGTAAATAAGACTAAGCAGAGCTAAACGAAAAGGGTAAGTATACGAGTAATAAGAATAAGATATATGAAGGATGTTGAGTTGAGTGTCAGAAAAGAAGTCAAGACTGATCTCGTTTATATGATTAATGAATGGTTGGTTAGATTTGAAGGGGTTTCAGTCTGAAGATTAATGATTAAAAGACTTTGTTTTATTTTTGTATATAAATAATATAGATTATACGATCCGGTGTTCAGTGGTATATATTTTTATAATACTCATATGCTCTGTTGTACTTTGGGTGGTGCAAAACAATAAATTTTTTAAGAGATAAAATTAATAGTGTAATAAATGAAAAGAAAAATCAGCCAAAATAATATTTGTTTACTTGAAAATTTCAATTTATTCTATAAATAAAAAATTTCTATGAATTTTTCAATAAAAAAAATGTATATAAAATTTTCTATAAATAAAAAATTTATATGAAATTTTCTATAGATAAAAAATTTCTATGAAATTTTCTATAAATAAAAATCTTCTATGAAATTTTCTATAAATAAAAAATTTCTATGAAATTTTCTATAAATGAACAATTTCTATGAAGTTTTCTATAAATAAAAAATGTCTATGAAATTTTCTATTAATAAAAAATGTTTATGAATTTTTCTATAAATAAAAAATTTCTATGAATTTTTCTATAAATAAAAAATTTCTATGAATTTTTCTATAAATAAAAAATGTCTATAAATAAAAAATGTCTGAAATTTTCTATAAATAAAAAATGTCTATGAAATTTTCTATAAATAAAAAATGTCTATGAAATTTTCTATAAATAAAAAATGTCTATGAAATTTTCTATAAATAATAAATGTCTATGAAATTTTCTATAAATAAAAAATGTCTATGAAATTTTCTACAAATAAAAAATTTCTATGAAATTTTCTATAAATAAAAAATTTCTATGAAATTTTCTATAAATAAAAAATTTCTATGAAATTTTCTATAAATAAAAAATTTATATGAAATTTTCTATAAATAAAAAATGTCTATTCTATGATATTTTCTATAAATAAAAACTGTCTATTGAATTTTCGATAAATAAAAAGTCTATGAAATTTTCTATAAATAAAAAATGTCTATGAAATTTTCTACAAATGAAAAAAGTCTATGAAATTTTTGTGTAAATATAAAATGTCTGAAATTTTCTATAAATAAAAAATGTATATGAAATTTTCTATAAATAAAAAATGTCTATGAAATTTTCTATAAATAAAAAATGTCTATGAAATTTTCTATAAATAAAAAATGTCTATGAAATTTTCTATAAAAAAAATTTCTTTTCTAAAAAATCTATGAAATTTTCTATAAATAAAAAATGTCTATGAAATTTTCTGTAAATAAAAAATGTCTATGAAATTTTCTATAAAAAAATTTTATACGTTTTTTATTTATAGAAAATTTCTTTTAGTTATAGAAAATTTCTTTTATTTATAGAAAATTTCTTTTATTTATAGAAAATTTCATAGACATTTTTTATTTATAGAAAATTTCATAGACAGTTTTTATTTATAGAAAATTTCACACAGTTTTTATTTATAGAAAATTTCAGACATTTTTTATTTATAGAAAATTTTATTTTATTTTCTATTAAATTTTCTGCAACTAACAAAATTCTATGAAATTTTCTATAAATAAAAAATTTCTATGAAATTTTCTATAAATAAAAAATTTCTATAAAATTTTCTATAAATAAAAAATTTCTATGAAATTTTCAATAAATAAAAATTGTCTATGAAATTTTCAATAAATAAAAAATGTCTGACATTTTCTATGAAATTTTCTATAAATAAAAAATTTCTATGAAATTTTTCATAAATAAAACATTTCTATGAAATTTTCTACAAATAAAAATTTCTATGAAATTTTCTATAAATAAAAATTTCTATGAAATTTTCTATACATAAAAAATTTCTATGAAATTTTCAATAAATAAAAAATTTCTATGAAATTTTCAATAAATAAAAAATGTATGAAATTTTCTATAAATAAAAAATTTCTATAAAATTTTCTATAAATAAAAAATTTCTATGAAATTTTCTATAAATAAAAAATTTCTATGAAATTTTCTATAAATAAAAAATTTCTATGAAATTTTCTATAAATAAAAAATGTCTATGAAATTTTCTATAAATAAAAAATGTCTGAAATTTTCTATAAATAAAAAATGTCTATGATATTTTCTATAAATAAAAAATTTCTATGAAATTTTCTATAAATAAAAAATGTTTATGAAATTTTCGATAAATACAAAATGTATGAAATTTTCTATAAATAAAAAATTTCTATGAAATTTTCTATAAATAAAAAATGTCTGAAATTTTCTATAAATAAAAAATTCTATGAAATTTTCTATAAATAAAAAATTCTATGAAATTTTCTATAAATAAAAAATTTCTATGAAATTTTCTATAAATAAAAAATTTCTATGAAATTTTCTATAAATAAAAAATTTCTATGAAATTTTCTATAAATAAAAAATTTCTATGAATTTTTCTATAAATAAAAAATTTCTATGAATTTTTCGATAAATAAAAAATTTCTATGAAATTTTCTATAAATAAAAAATTTCTATTCTTTGAAATTTTCTATAAATATAAACTGTCTATTCTTTGAAATTTTCTATAAATAAAAACTGTCTATTGAATTTTCTATAAATAAAAAAATTTCTATGAAATTTTCTATAAATAAAAAATTTTTATGAAATTTTCTGTAAATAAAAAATTTCTATGAAATTTTCTATAAATAAAAAATTTCTATGAAATTTTCTATAAACAAAAACTGTCTATGAAATTTTCTATAAACAAAAACTGTCTATGAAATTTTCTATAAATAAAAAATTTCTATGAAATTTTCTATAAATAAAAAATTTCTAAGAAATTTTCTATAAATAAAAAATTTCTATGAAATTTTCTATAAATAAAAAATTTTTATGCAATTTTCTATAAATAAATAATAAATGTTTATGAAATTTTCTATTAATAAAAAAAATTCTATGAAATTTTCTATAAATAAAGAAATTTCGATGACATTTTCTATAAATAAAAAATTTCTATAAAATTTTCTATAAATAACAAATTTCTATGAAATTTTCTATAAATAAAATATTTCTATGAAATTTTCTATAAATAAAATATTTCTATAAAAATTTTCTATAAATAAAAAAATTCTAGGAAATGTTCTATAAGTACATAGTTTTAATACATAGTTATAAAAAACTTATGCAAATAATTATATAAATCATACGACCTGGTGTCATCAATACAAATCACATTGTTGTTCATATTTGCTTCAGTAACCCGTATTTGTAATAAAAGCCGATAAAAGAAATTTCCGCAGCAAGAAATAGTAGGTAATACTATATTCCGGACAGCTATCGTAAAATAAGTTACACAAGAAACTCGCTTAGCTCCCTTCATAAACCTTAATAAATTAAATAACAGCTCAATTTTCTAAAAAGGAGTAATACTCCCCTGGTATGCATTGCGTGTTGTAACCCCACCCTATTTTTCAATTCCCATATTTTTTGCCTGAAAACGTAACAAATAAAAGAGTTAAAGTTGGTAAGGAAATGATTAAGTAAATGGCTGTAATCGCTTTGCTTTTTGTAAACCATAATTTTTATGGAAATTGTAAAGAAACCAAATTATTTTATAATCTACCTAAATTTGTTAAGGCTATAAAAATAGTTTTTCAATTTGAGAAACAATAGTTATGTTTATAACTTAAAACTTTGTATGACTTCAATTATTTTATGACACTAATTTAAATGACAAAAATGATATGTCCAATTTCCATTTTAAAACTGTATATGCTAATTTATGATCCTGTTTCTATTGTTGTGAGACGACTTTGTTATTCCCAGCTGTCTATTTTTACCAGTTTTCCGTATTGATTTTCTTTCATTTTATTATTATTTGTCAGTGACAAATTGTTTTCTTTCCTCTTGCCTTTTTTCCCCGCCCTCTCAAGGATTGCAGTTTGTGGCATGTTCAGTTTTAGAGGAAGTCTTAAACAAATTACATATGTAATTGGTTTTGTTTAACAAACTATTTTACACAAAGGACATTGAAGTCATTGTGTTTTTTTTCTATTGCATTTTTTTTGCTCCGAGTGATGCATGAGGAAATGTAGGAAGGTCAGGCAATTGGAAAAATTATGCAGTATTTGCTGGGAAATGTTCAAAGGCATGTGACAATGTAGAATTTAGAAAATTTCTTAGATATGGTGAAGAAAAATGTATATTGATTCAATGGACAAAAATAATATTGATACAAAAAACTATAAAATATTTTGTAGGTAATTTGGGACATATTTTTTTTGTCTATTACAAAGATATGATTTATAAGAAAGATAAATAATAAAATCATAATTAATTTAACTATTCAGTATTAGCCTCAGCTGAAGAATGTGAGGTTGACCAGGATAAAATATAAACATTTAAAGAAATAATATCAATTATACGCACTGTGGTATCGATTTCAAAAAGGACAGAACTGCGTCTCTATCAATTGGATTATTTTACAAACTAAAGGTTGGGCCATTGAAAATTTTAAATATGAACTACCGATTACTTTGACTTGTGATTTGAGCCCCTGGGATTATTTGGGGAGCCATTAAGGATAAATGTTACGCAAAGCATCCAAAGACAATGGAAGCGTTGGAACATGAAATCGAAGTTGCCATTGAAGAGATTCGACCCGAAACAATCGAAAACGTACTCAAAAATTGGCTTGTCCGGTGGGTTAGTGCCGAGCCAGTCATGGTAGTCATATGATTCCATTATTAAATGACCACATTCAACCATTCCAGTAAAACTAGTAATTTGAAAAATTTATTTTTACTTTTTTTTATAGCCGATTCAAATTTAAAATTTTAAATGACCCCTTTCCGAATTTTCTAAGTGAGCTTTTAGAAAATTCGAACCTGAACCACCCTGTGTTAAAAGAAAAATGTCGTAACGAGAATCAAAATAGTGCTGCATAATACCAAACATTCTGAGGCCTGAAAGTTTGAAAGCTCGTCAACTGAATTTAATGAAAGTTTTTTCTCTGACTCTGATAAAGAAAGCAAACAAAATAAGCTCCAAAATGTTGGTACCACAAATTCAATCTTAAATTTAGTCTTAGTCTTAGCTGAAGGTTGTGATGAGTATAGGACTAAATTCCAAGAGTTCACAGAAATAATATCAATTATACACGATATGGTACCGATTTTACAAGAGGCCAGAACTTCTAACCTATCGGTAGTATTATTTATAATAAATATTTGTAGAGATTGATTCATGGTTTCAACAAGTGTATTCCTGAACCACCCTGTGTTACAGAAATATTGTAAGAGGGAGTTAAACTAAAGCCTACCATAATGTTTGACATTAGGCCTGAAGTTTTCACTTAAATGATGTATCGATCTACTGATTGCAAAAGGGTCAGCTCTTCTAAGCCATTGGTAGGCAATGAATAACAGTTTAAATTTGCAATAAATAATAATTTTCTATAAAATTTTATATGAATAAAAAATTTCTATGAAATTTTCCATAAATAAAAAATTTCTATGAAATTTTCTATAAATAATAAATTTCTATGAAATTTTCTACAAATAAAAAATTTCTATGAAATTGTCTGTAAATAAAAAAATTTCTATAAAATTTTCTGTAAAGAAAAATATTTCTATGCAATTTTCTATAAATAAAAAATTTATATGAAATTTTCTATAATAAAAAATTTGTTATAAATTTTTCTATAAATAAAAAATTTCTATGAAATTTTCTATAAATAAATAATTTATATGAAATTTTCTATAAATAAAAATGTGTGAAATTTTCTATAAATACAAAATTTATATGAAATTTTCTATAAATAAAAAAATTCTATGTATTTCTATAAATAAAAAATTTCTATAAATAAAAAATTTCTATGAAATTTTCAATAAATAAAAAAATTCTATGTATTTTTCTATAAATAAAAAATTTCTATGAAATTTTCAATAAATAAAAATACTTGATTCTATAATAATATAGAAACAAAATGGTCTTGAAGCCGGGAGAGTATCGTAGTTAGAATCACAAAAAAATTCTATGTAATTTTCAATAAATAAAAAATTTCTATGAAATTTTCTATAAATAAAAAATGTCTATGAAATTTTCTATAAAATTTTATATGAATAAAAAATTTCTATGAAATCGATTTCTATGTATCGATCTACTGATTGCAAAAGGGTCAGATCTTCTAAGCCATTGGTAGGCAATGAATAACAGTTTAAATTTGCAATAAATAATAATTTTCTATAAAATTTTATATGAATAAAAAATTTCTATGAAATTTTCCATAAATAAAAAATTTCTATGAAATTTTCTATAAATAATAAATTTCTATGACATTTTCTACAAATAAAAAATTTCTATGAAATTGTCTGTAAATAAAAAAATTTCTATAAAATTTTCTGCAAAGAAAAATATTTCTATGCAATTTTCTATAAATAAAAAATTTCTATGAAATTTTCTATAATAAAAAATTTGTTATAAATTTTTCTATAAATAAAAAATTTCTATGAAATTTTCTATAAATAAATAATTTATATGAAATTTTCTATAAATAAAAATGTCTGAAATTTTCTATAAATAAAAAATTTTCTATAAATACAAAATTTATATGAAATTTTCTATAAATAAAAAAATACTATGTATTTCTATAAATAAAAAATTTCTATAAATAAAAAATTTCTATGAAATTTTCAATAAATAAAAAAAATTCTATATATTTTTCTATAAATAAAAAATTTCTATGAAATTTTCAATAAATAAAAAATACTTGATTCTATAATAATATAGAAACAAAATGGTCTTGAAGCCGGGAGAGTATCGTAGTTAGAATCACAAAAAAATTCTATGTAATTTTCAATAAATTAAAAATTTCTATGAAATTTTCTATAAATAAAAAATTTCTATGAAATTTTCTATAAATAAAAGATGTCTATGGAATTTGCTATAAATAAAAAAATTTTATAAAAAAAACATTTTTAATTTATAGAAAATTTCATAGAAATTTTTTATTTATAGAAAATTTCATAGAATTTTTTTATTTATAGAAAATTTCATAGAAATTTTTTATTTATAGAAAATTTCATAGAAATTTTTTATTTATAGAAAATTTCATAGAAATTTTTTATTTATAGAAAATTTCATAGAAATTTTTTATTTATAGAAAATTTCATAGAAATTTTTTATTTATAGAAAATTTCATTGAAATTTTTTATTTATAGAAAATTTCATAGAAATTTTTTATTTATAGAAAATTTCATAGAAACTTTTTATTTATAGAAAATTTTATAGAAATTTATTATTTATAGAAAATTTTATAGAAATTTCAGCTGATTTATGTTAAAGACATACACTATTGCTACTGAATTCTGAAGATGATCGAGTGGTGTCTATCGAAACTGCAGTCAATTCTACCAAGCAATTAAAACTCTCTCCCAATTTTTGTATTTGTTTCTATTACTTTTTAGCAATAGACAGAAAGTAACAGAAACATATGGTCTCGAACCAAAATAATGACTGAATAATTTAATACAATAAACTTTAAAAGTTACACTTTAATGTACTATTGGTTTCAATCCAAAAGCACGTCTCTGAGGACGTTTTCGAATTTCCACTCACTGCTTTTGCCACGTCGTCCGCATATGCCACGACCTTGCAGCCACAACGTTCTAGATCTAACAGGATTCATTCACCGCTAGTTTTCAAATTAGTGGGGACAGTACTCCTTCTTGTGGAAATCAAAATATATGCTTGTGTAACATTAAATTATCTAAGGCCTGTAGGTTTTACAGTTCCTCGACAGATTTTAAATAAATTTTTTGTGAGAATCTGCCAAGTAAGAAAATAATGTTGCTTCTAAAATATTGGTGCCCCTAATCAACAATTCAGTATTAGCCTTAACTGAAGGTTCTTGTTACGCTGTGTGTGCAATTTTGATTCCCAAATTCGAATGGCAGTAACCGTTTTTCTCTGTGACATCACATTTTCGAGATATTTAACCACAAATTTTGCTGGGTTAACAATAAGTTAGCAAAATTCAAAAACAATTTTAGCATAGAAAACTTCGGAATATATGTTCCATTTCGAAGAATGAAAGAAAGTGGATACTTCAAGAAGTAATTCTTCCAAAAAACCCGACACTCCCGCTCATCCCCTTACTCCTGAAAATCTCACTCGAAAAATAATGCTGTGTCAAAAGTCGTAGAACTTGATGGAATTTCTGGGTGATGTATTCGACAAAAAAATTGCTTGTAAAAAAATCACTATAGATCCCCTCAATACACTCTTCTGGCAATCCTTTTCCGCTGTAACTATAAACGAGTTTATTACTCTATCAAACTCCACCCAGAGCCTTGGATATAAAGTCATTACTTCGGTTCATATATCAAACGATTACTTCTTCAATAATGATAACTTTTGTAAAGGTCATTATTCGGTTTCACAGCCCGACCGTGATCCTCGCCATGATTACAACCATAATTACGTTTTGGTTAAAAATTGATTCACTAGTTCTGGCATAGTTCCTTCTTTTCACTTTTATGTAAAGTAATTATCATACAAAAATTATACCTTCTGCCAGCATTCAGTGTAGCCTAACCAAACATCAGCGATAATGTTTTAATTTCAAAGCCAATTTTTCATCATAAAAACACACCTTTTGCAGAAAATATGCACATATGTATGTATATGTGCTTTCAGGTGTAACCACAGGAAATGTTGTACTAAAATATAAAATACCACACCTATTTGTACCGAGCGAGGACTGCAGCAATCCATCTGGCCATTCGCCCGACTATTCGTCCTTCCAATTTTATTAGCAGTTAGTTATGTTGCTTGTTTTTTGTGGGTTTTTTTTTTTTTTTGGTTCGCCACCTTTATGTGCGAACTATTTTCACATATTTTGTTAACTATTTAGAAAAGGAAGGAAAATAAAATATATGACTCTACTGGCCACGGACACGCAAAGGTCATAAATGTTCATCAGTGATGGACGAAAAGCAACTATAGTTTGGACTGAATTTTCATTCATTCTATTTTTTTGTTGTCTAAACCGAAAGTGGATAACTATTGCTTTTTTGTTTGCTGGCAAGTAAGAGAAAACATTTACTTGAGCATTTTATTTATGACCTGCACGAGAGAAAGAAAAAACACATTGTTGAAGACTAAGTGTTTTGGGAAATTGAATAGCATATACACTACACATTGAGGTAGGGCCAAGAGTACACAAAAGAAAACACCTATGCAATTTGCTTAAGATTCATTGGAGGTGAAGGTAATTTATAAAATTTTGTGAAGTAACAAAACCTATTGTCACGGTGCACATTGGTCGAAATGACCTGTTTCAGCGGCAGTAATTCACAGGAAGAAGTTTGAGCTGTAATATTTGGCACATGTATTAGTGACAGTTAAAGAAGTGTACAGTGAAAAAATCAGCTAGTTGGATCGATATATAGGGGAGTTATATCGATTTAGATCTCCGTCCGTCGAAATATTGTCCAACCAATTTTTTTTCTTTTTTTTAATATTTATTAAATCATATTGTCAAATTCATTTCTGTATTCAAATACATTAAATAACTTAAACAATATTCTCTGAAAGGTTTATATATAACGTCTATCCAGAGGGTTCATCAATACTTATTCAAACTGTAAAGAAAGATAAGGTAAAATTAAAACAAGTAAGAAAGTTTCAGTCGGGTAAACCGACTAAGGTATACCCTCACTTTGTGAGTAATGTAATATATAACATTACACCAATAAATCTGTCAATTTGTGTGGGAGGTACCAGAAGGGGTTTTCCAAATACACATATTTTTCGGTAAGCAGTACATTCTTAAATACATTGCATTGTGCTGAACTATAAACGTTTGTGTGCACTGGTATATTAAAGTTACAAGCTATGTAATTTTGGTATGATTTGGTCATTTTGTGTGGGAGGTACAAAAAGGGGCGGGGTGATAACGCCCACTTTTTACAGGACTATAGGCACTACAACAGCATTACACTGTACAAAATTTCAAGTATTTGTATGCACTGGTATTAAAGTTACAAGCCATTTACTTTGGTACGAAACGGGCCATTTGTGTGGGCGGTACCAAAAGGGGCTGTACAATGATGCCCATTTTTTACCGGACTATAGGCGCTACAAAAACATTATACTGTAGAAAATTTCAAGCATTTTTATGCACTTGTATTAAAGTTATAAGCAGTTAAATTTTGATGCAAAATGGTCCATTTGTGTGGGAGGTACCAAAAGGGGCATGCCAACTTCACCCATTTTTCTCGAGTTAATAGCGACTAATATACTAATATTATGTGCAGAATTTCAAAAGATTCGAATAAGTAGTATAGAAGTTATTAAAGAATCAATATTTCACTAAATTTTAACCCTTTGTGTGGGAGGTACCAGAAGGAGTAGACCAATATGGCCCATCTTCGAACTCATCCGGAGATAGATCAAAATATTACCACATACCAAATTTGAAGTCAATCGGTTACTCCTTTCGAGAGTTATCGTGCGCACCAGCCAGCAGACAGACAGACAGACAGACAGACAGACAGACAGACAGACAGACAGACAGACGGACGGACATTGCTCATTCGACTTAAAATGACCCAAAACGGATTTACTCCGAACATACATAGGGTCTTAGATCACTCCTTCGATGTGTTACACTTTTTTCCGTAGCAAATGATATATACCCTCGTCACACTAAAGTGAGGGTATAACCAGTAAGGAAAGGCAGAAAGTCGGGCGGGGCCGACTATATAATACCCTACACCTCACTAACAATGCGATAAGGGTTATTGTGATAATAATTTGAAATAATTGGTAAATGGGTAAGAACATATATATGCGGATATATCTAATTCTGAACCGATAATCGCTAAATTAAGCAATATTCGTTCCTAAATTGAGAAACATCTTTCTGGAGAATTTTGTAATGATCGGAAGTAAAGTACAACTTCTATAGCGCTTTGTAACCAAATCAGGAGGAACATATATATGGAGCTTATATATAAATCTGAATCGATTTCCCCCAAATTTTGTATTGTATCTAAGTGTATCACCAGACTACTCTCTGTCAATTTTTGTATAAATCGGTTACAAAATGTTGCTTATACAGTGCATATATGCCAAATCTGAACCGATTTTAACCAAATTCAATAGGGATCGTCCTTGGGCCTAAAAAAAGATATGTGCAAAGTTTCGTTGAGATCGGACCATAATTGCGACCTGTACTTTGATTACAAGAATACGTCTACAGACAGACGGACAGACATACAGACGGACAGACAGACGGACATAGCTAAATCGACTCAGAAAGTGATTACAAGTCGATCGGTATAATAAACAGTGGGTCCATCTCTTCTCCTTTTGGGTGTTACAAACAAATGCACAAAGTCATAATACCCTGTACCACAGTGTGGTGTAGGGTATAAAAATGGTTATGTTAACATTTGTAAATAAAGTCTTACGTCAAAATATTCTAACGTTTCTTCGGCATCTAGTTCGATATCCAAATGAGGTATAAAGTCTTCATCTTCAGAATCTGAAGAATTTTCTTTTACTGCAGTACTTGGTGTAGGACATTGACTCTCAGGAATATTAGGAATCTTTAAAAGGTATAAAACTTCTCTTGGAAGAGGAAGTCGTTTCTGGGCCGAAGCGCGGTTTGTTAAACAAATGCTGGACAAAATAGGGTCGGAAGAGTCCATTGCTCTGTTGAAAACATCCATTAAATTATGCTCTCTAGAATCCTTTCTAGCATGCTCAATGCGGTCCTTTTTGTAGAGTTTGTTCCTCGCTTCAGATGCATTTTCTCCTGCACAACCGAGAGGTACGACTGAAGCTTGTAAAATTTGTGAAGAATGTACGAGAATTTTATGTACAGTCGCGGACATTGGGTACCAATCGTATATTTTAAAATATATTTCAGCAGTCGCATTACAAAAATCTTTCAAGTTTTCGGGATTTATTTCATATTCACAGGAAATTGCAATAAGAATAATACGCAAGTGCTTTATAAGGTCAACGTCAATGTTTGTTATATTCGCAAACTCTTCAGGATTTGAAAATGCTCTCCGTGCGGTATTGCCATCGTTTGTCGATCCACTACCATTAGATTTTGGCTTATGAACATGAAGACCCATTTTTTCCCAAAATTGTTTTTGAATTTCAGTTTTTGTTTTTTTCATTATAATTTTTTCTTCAGCATTTCTAATTTGCCATTTTTTGAGCTCAAGTCTATAAGAAATATTTAGAATAAATTCAAAGCATCGAATCCAGGCATGTAATGGACTTATGCCAAATTTTAATGTATTATACTTTGGGAGATAAAGCGATGAATTCAAATTTTTAATTAACAAAAACTGCTTAGGATTTGCTCCGCATATTGGACAAGACTGAGAAGACTTTGTTCCCGTAAGTACGTTTAAAACTTTGCCATCAATTAATGTCATAATAAGTTCATATTTTACTGAAATTTTTCTACCGTTTCCAAAAACATATTCTAAGTTAGTAAGATTTAATATTTGCTGATCCAGATTGTGTTTTTCTTTTAGAATATGTTCTCTTGTTTCCTTCACAAATTCAATCTTAAGTGGTCGACAAAACCGAACTGATTGAGGAGTACGATTGATCCAAATAATTGCATTATCCAACGTGATTATTTTTAGGGGTATAACTGACGTTACAAAGAGCGAATTATCCGAACCTCCGGCAGATTCGCCGATAAATATTTGCTTAAATGAATTTTGTCCTGTGGAACCGTCGAAACCATAGCTCAGAATGACCGTAACTTCATTGACTTCAACCATGCGATTTAAAAGCTCTTCCTGATAAGACAAAATCCTTTTTGCCGTATGGTTAAGTAAGCTTTGTAGAGGAACGTCGGCTTTTGATTGTGTTACCATAAGACCTTCAGGCCGGCATTGTATCTTATACTCCAACACTTTTTCGTAGCCAGGATAAATGTTACAGTTTCGTGACTTGTTCAAGTTTCTCATATTAAGATATTGTTTTTTTGTAAAATTATTTTCCAATAAAAAAACCAATGCTTCTGCAGGGGTAAGTGGAGTTGGTTTTTTATCAGCAGAAACTATTAGTTTTCTCACTTCTTCAGGTTTTGATGGAGAACTAGCTGTATGCTTCAATACAAAATTTAAATCGTGTTCTTTCGCGGCATGGGCTGACATTGAAGCAGCATGAAGCAATAACCTGGAATCATTTTCCTGTGTTGATAATACTTTGGAAGCGAGTTGTCGTTGTAGGCGCTCACTTCCATCGCTGTATTTGAGATGAGGACGACCCTTTTTGCGTTCACAATTATTTTTCGACAGTTTTAAAAAAGTTGTACGAGACAACCACAAGCTTTCCTTTTTCTTAAATCGGTCGAAACATCTTTTGTTTTTGATCCATTTTTGTTTAATTTTAGCACAAATGTTATCTATTTGCTTCTTGACAAATGTTTTGCAGTCATCATCACCACTTCCATTTAATTTCGCAGATATCCAATTAAAAACGCGTCTTGCATTGTGGTTATTTTCTAACCAAAAAGTTACAATATCGGAATTGTTGATTTTGATGGTGCCTAAAATGAGTTATGTTATGAGTTGGGGTTAATTGGGGCAAAATATTTTTTCACGATATGAAAGCTCACATCTTGACATATCTACAGATAAAAATAACTTTGCGAATGAACTCGAATGAAGACGGTTCTATTCCAAGAAACACAGACGCCACCACCAAAACGTCACTACAAACACGACACACTTTTAAGCAGATTTTCATCAAACACAACACTTTTATTTAGAAAATAATTCAAGCATATTGTTATACATACCTTGAGAAGTAATTTCCATTTTTTAAATATTTGTTGTTATATCAACTATTATTAAAAAAACATATGTTTCTAATTCACTATTTTGAGTAAATCAACACAAAACGAACATGAAAAAATAACAGTTGTTTTGACAGCTTCGTTATAAAAAAAGAGATGCCACGTGGTCATAATTTTTTCGTTTTCGGGTATTCTAAATAGTTTCCTACAAAGTGCAATTCTTAGTTTTAACAAAAACATAACTTTAAAAATGGACTTTCTGCCGCTGAAACCGGTCATTTCAACCAATGTGCGGTGTTGCAAATGAAAGAAAATTGGAAGAATTTTTTTGTAAAAATTATATAAAAAATATAGTTAGTAAGTGTTCCTCTAGGCGTATGAGTGATAGTACATTAATAGAAAATGTAAGAACATTTTTTTTTTAATAAGTAAGAAAATCCTTTATAACACCATTCAGTTGCTACTGGCTGGTCACAGGATACCTTTTCCGACAGCCTAAGTCCTTCTGCATAAATATCTAATTCTATTATGAAAATATGCGACCAAAAGATTACAAGTTCTGAAAGTTTTTCTCTGGGTACCATTGAGCGTATAATTGATATTATTTCTTTAAACTTTTGACCATTTTGACCGGTAAACCTTAAATCTCCATATTTTCACTTAATATATTTTTATACTTTTACAAATACTAAAAACAGTATCTATTTATAAAATTGGATTAGAAACAAAATGTTATAATTCATATTAATCGTACGTCACAAACCCATATGAGTTACCTATTGAAATTTATGTAGGCTGTATCAGGCTTTCATACATCACGAATCGATGGAGAGATACCAAAGTGGTATTCATACCTAAAGCGGGGAATATTTCACACACTTCAGACCAATTAGCCTATCCTCCTTCCTATTGAAAGGTCTGGAAAGACTTTTAGATTATTTCATTGGGGAAAACCTGGATACAAAACTCCTGTCGGTGAACCAACATGCTTACAATAAGGGGAAGTCTACAGAATCAGCCCTGCACGAACTTGTGAGCACTATCGAATCGTCCCTGCATTTCAAGGAATTCACCATGGTGGCATTTCTTGACCTAGAAGGGGGTTTTAACAAAATTCACTCATATGGATTAATTGCGACACTGTAACATCTAAATGTTAACTCTAGTTTGATTAGACTAATTCAAAGTCTGCTCAACAGAAGACGCATAACAGCATGTCTTGGGTCCACAACTCTAACAAGGTTTGTAAACAGAGGGACCCCGCAAGGAGGAGTACTGTCTTCACTAATTTGGAACCTAGCTGTGAATGAAATCCTGCTAGCTCTAGAACGTTGTGGCTGCAAGGTCGAGGCATATGCGGACGACGTTGCAATCGCAGGTTGCTCTGAACAAATTGGCTAGATGGGCCAGAAGCAGCGGTTTGGGCGTAGACCCAAACAAGACAGAATTGGTTCTCTTTACTAAGATGAATAAAGTCCCACATGTGGACCCTACACCTCGGATAAATGGAACAGATCTAGTCTTTTCTGAAAGTGCAAAATTTTTAGGAATAATTCTAGATAGAAAACTGTTATTTAGACTTAACACATTGGAACGTGTAAGGAAGGCCAACGTCGCCTTATATTCCTGCAAAAAGGCTGTAGGGTCGCGGTGGAGCCTCTCTCCTAAAATCGTTCACTGGATATATATAGCAGTAGTTCGTCCTATACTGATATACGGCATTGTGGTATGGTGGACGACAACTGACAAAGTAACCATCACCAACCTACTAACAAAGGTTCAGAGAACAGCCTGCCTGAGCATAAGCGAAGCCTTAAGGACTACAGCGACCGAGTCTCTACAAACCCTACTCCATATACTGCCGATTATTATTGTGGCGAGAGAAGTTGCCACCAAAGCGGCAATAAGATTAAACTGCCTGTCAAGAACTATGGTCACATGAGGATATCAAAGTGTAGTGCTATGGTAACCGACCGAGTGGACTATATACCAACTGTGTACACCTTCGAGAGAAATTACATCACTATGATTCCCGCCAGAGATGAATGGGTCGGCAGAATACCAGGTAATAGAAACCATCTCCACTTTTACACGGATGGTTCGAAGCTTGATGAAAAGGTTGGCTTCGGAGTACACTGTGAAGAACTTAGTTTGGATATAGCTCACAGACTACCAGATACCTGCAGTGTCTATCAAGCCGAAATAATGACAATATGGGAAGTCGCCAAGTGGCTGAGTCGCAACATAGTATCCAACACTGGCATTGCCATTTACTCGGACAGCCAGGCTGCCATCAATTCTCTGGAGGCAACATCCCTAAATTCACAAACAGCCCTCGACTGCCGCAGATCTCTTAACGAGATGGCTGAGCAGTTTAATATATTCGTGTACCTCATATGGGTGCCTGGACATAGGGATATCCCGGGGAACTGCAAAGTAGATGAACTTGCTAGGAAAGGGACGACATTACAAATTCTCGAAGAATTTGCATAGATTGCTGCGCCACTATCCACGTGCAAACTTTGGCTTAGGCAAGAGGCAGTCCAGTAGCTAGACAAATCTGGCCAAGGTATGACCTGAGAAGATCAAAATATCTCCTCGCACTAGAGAGGCAAAGATTGTCTACGTTAGTATCAGTTCTGACGGGACACTGCTTGATCGGCGAACACGCCAAAAGATTGGGTATTGACTCCAATGACTCCTTCTGCCGAAGCTGTGTAGATGAGGAAGAAGTGGAGAGCATTGAGCACTTGCTATGCGACTGCCCCGCTCTGAGTAAACGACGACTGGACATACTGGGGTCGGCTTTTCTAGGCAGCCTAACAGATCTTTCCAGTACCGATATTCGTACTATCGATAAATTTGTATATCACACAGGTTGGTTTCTATGAGGGGCATTTCAGCCCGTGGTAACACTAGGGACCTAAACTGGTCTATGTGAGCTTGTATAAAAAATACGGCTGCCACCCTAACCTAAACCTACCTATTGAATGAATTGATGAATTCCTTTGGGAGTATAAACCAGACTATATGATACCCTACACCACTCCAGTAAGATTGGATAACAATGATATATCCAATGTATACTTCTAATTAAGATTTGTTTACACAATTTACATTTGGTAAGGTCTTACTCTGTAACCAAATCGGACGAAACATATATATGGGAGCTATATCTAAATCTGAACCGATTTCCCTCAAATTTAGCAGTGTTCATTCATGTAATATGATAACTTTCTCTGCCAAATTTCGCACTGATCGGATATAGAATACAGTTTCTTCAGCGCTACATGTCAAATCGGAGGTAACATATATACTAGGCCGGGTCGATTTGTGGGGAGGCAAAAAAAGTCGCCAGTGCTCAGTGAAAATCGTATTCTAGGGATCAAAATAAGAAACTTTGCCGAAGGAACCATACTTCTAAAACGAATTCTGATGTCCCGGAATTTGGGTCGAACTTTTGGGTAGGGGCAAATTTTGAAAAATCCCACTTTGACCCATTTAGAGTGCTCCAATCGAGTCCAAATGTATGACCGACCCCCACTAACTTTGGAGGCCCGACCCACCCATGCCAGTGGCACACCCCCTGGAACCCCCTGGGAGTTCCATACGTGTGGACTCGATTGGAGCACTCTAAATGGGTCAAAGTGGGATTTTTTCCGGGACATCAGAATTCGTTTTAGAGGTATGGTTCCTTCGGCAAAGTTTCTTATTTTGATCCCTAGAATACGATTTTCACTGAGCACTTCACTGAGTGGGGGTCGGTCATACATTTGGACTAGATTGGAGCACTCTAATTGGGTCAAGTGGGATTTTTTCCGGGACATCAGAATTCGTTTTAGAGGTATGGTTCCTTCGGCAAAGTTTCTTATTTTGATCCCTAGAATACGATTTTCACTGAGCAATGGGCGATTTTTAAATCGACCCGCCCTAATATATACATATGGTGGCCATATATAAATCTCAACCGATTTTCCCCAATTTTTGAATTGTCTCTGACTGCTCTCTGACTGCTCACGAGACTGCTCTCTGTCAATTTTTGTACAAATCGGTTTAAAAATGTTTCTTTTACTGTACATATAAGTATATGCCAAATCGGAGGTACATATATGGAAGCTATATGTAAATCTGAACCGATTTTAACCAAATTAAATAATTAAATTAAAGTAGGACGATCCTCCTTGGGAAAAACATTGTGAAAAGTTTCATTGAGATCGGACCATAATTGCGACCTGTACTTTGATTACAAGTAAACATGCGCAGACGGACGGACGGACGGACATAGCTAAACTCAGAAAGTGTTTCGATTGGTATAATAAACGATGGCTCCATTTCTTCTCCTTTTGGATGTTACAAACAAATGCACAAAGTTATAATACCCTGTACCACAGTGTGGTGTGTTTTTTCCCCATTTTTTTATATTTTTTAGTACTCCCGCAGAAACGCTTTGTGGAATTTTTGAGATTTTTCCGATAACTCTTTAGAAGTTATCGATATTTAAAAAATCGTAAAGATAACTTATAAAGTTATGGTCTATGGTATTTTCTGTACTTTTCAGAAAAAAATTAGAAAAAATATTAAACAATTTTTTGTGTGCGATTTTTTAGTTTTAAAATTTAAATGTAATTTTTTAAATTGTTTGTACTCTTCGATTTTTACGAATTTTTTATATTTTAAACTTCTTTTAATTCTCCAACATATTAGCTTTGGAGACATCACTCTATGTATCGGGTTTTTTGGTCATAACTTCTTAAGTTACTATCCGATTTGAAAAATCTTTCTTTTAAAATGTTGGTATTTTTCAGGAACTTTTCAGAAAAAATTTTAGAAAAAATATTAAATTTTTTTTTGTGTGCGATTTTTAAGTTTTACATTTTAAATGTAATTTTTTAAATTGTTTGTACTCTCCGATTTTTGCGAATTTTTTATATTTTAAACATCTATTAATTCTCTAACATATTAGCTTTGGATGGAATGTGGCCTAAAATTATTTATATTTTATTTTCCAGTTTTTAATATTTTTAAAAAAAATTTCGCTGCTAGCCACTTTGCTTGTGCCTTGAAGGCTTCGCACTAGGTGTTCCACACCAAAGAACAAAATAAAGGAGACACTTCAAGAAGTATTTCTTTCAAAACACCCGCCACCCCCGCTGATCCCCTTACTCTTGATAATCTCCCTACCAAATCATTATATATCAAAAGTAGTAGAAATCGATGGATTTTTTAAATGATGTATTCGACAAAAGGATTCATTGTAAAAAATCACCATAGGTGCCCACAAAACACTTTTATGGAAATTCAACGGAATTTTTAATATATCGTATTTTTTTGTTTAAAAATTTTAAAAAATTAAAAAAGATATAAATAATTTTAGGCCCGCTTCCATCCAAAGCTAATATTTTAGAGAATTATTAGAAGTTTAAAATATAAAAAATTCGCAAAATTCAGAAAGTACAAACAATTTAAAAAATTTACATTTAAAATGTAAAACTTAAAAATCGCACAGAAAAAAAATTTTAATATTTTTTCTAAATTTTTTTCGGAAAAGTACCAAAAAATACCAACATTTCAAAAGAAAGATTTTTCAAATCGGACCATAATTTAAGAAGGTATGACCAAAAACCCGATACATAGAGTGATGTCTTAACGATTTTTCAAATACATATAGATAACTTCTAAACGAGTTATCGAAAAATTCGCAAAAAATTCCACAAAGCGTGTCTTCAGTTGCACTAAAAAATATAAAAAAATGGGAAAAATTAAAAGCGACATTTTTTTGAAACCGTCGATTTGTCGTGGAATTTTCCATATATTACATAAAAAAATTTAATAATTTATTTTTTTATATCAAACCCTTAAATTCTGTATTATTGAGATAATTTTTTCTAAACTCCATATATTATTGTACTTGATTTAATGGCGGCTTATGAGTTCATAAATATGAATTTAATGTAAATCAAACCTAAAACTATTATGTATGATGTATTTATTACTCATACGCTGCATTGAAATTATCATTGTCATCAGCATAGTCTCTGCGTATGAGTTATATTTATTAAGTCAATGGTACTCATACATTATGTATACGTTCTGTATCAAAAAGAAAACAAATACTATTATTGCTTAAAGAGAGATTAATTCCATTTTTGTGTATGTTGTTGTATTTTAAGTAGTTATTGCGTATGAGCAATGTTGTGCAAGTCAATATTACTCATACTCTCTTTTTGGTAATTATAGTATACGAGTATCACTTTACAAATAAATACTAGCCATACAACGTAATTAAAATTGTATGTTTTTAGATTTAATACTGCATTGCTGTACAAATTTAAATATTTTCTAACAAAAAAAAAATAAAATTCAGATTAAATCAAATAATGACCATTTAATTTTATGTGTTAAACCCCTACAACAAATTCGTTAGTTTTAAATACTCGTATATAAATACAGAATTTCCCCCATTTAAATACACTGCGTTGACAAATTCATTTGGCTACAAAAATTAAATTTTTGTTTGCAGCAAACCCCAAACTGTCGCATATAAACTTTTAAATAAACCCACATAATAAAACCGCCATTCAAACATTTTCACAGAAATGCCCCAATGCCGACACAAAACCATATACCACACATACAAATACAAAAGCATTGGTGTGTGCGTGTGTGTGAAAACGAAGGTGGCGGATGTCCTTTCAATTATAAGTATTTGTTTGTGTTAAGCAAAAGCGCTAAAAAAAACCACCCAATGTTGGTTGGCAAGTGTCAGTTCTCACTAACACTTCGGGTAAAAAGAATAATATGTGGTGGGGGACAATACTCCAACACTAGTCCCTACACTAGATTTCCAGAATATCCTTATATGTCCTGCCGCATAGGGTCGCGGGAGCCTTTAATGAGTTATGGTAATTGGTAGAAAACAAGTGCTTTGCTTTGTCTTTGATTCCCTCGCTGAATGAGGTCACACTGTCGAATGGTTTCTCTATGTGTGAGCGGGCCGATGCTTCCTTTCACTCATCCACCCCAACCGCCCCATCCGCCCCTTCCGGTCCGCTACCATTACTGCTTTAGTACTGACATACGACCTTTGTGTGAAAGGTTTTTCCTGCAGAGATTTTTGTTTGACTTTGTTACGGCGATTAAATCAGCCTTTAATCGGCTGTAAAGCTTTACGAGCTTAACAAAGATTAAAGATAATCCTATGGCATACAGCGAGGCAACATTTGAACTATTTTGAGAGGAAAGTGTTTAAAAATAAAGGCTCAACCGTTGAAGGTGTTAGATGCGAGGATAACGAATTTTGGTGAACTTTTATAAGGAAATCATTATGAGGAAAGGATAAAAATAATTAAAAAAATTTAGCTTATTAAGGAGAATTAATTTAAATGAAGTTGGAGAAACACTACTGCAAATACAATAGTTTGAAAATCGTATGAGTTATATTACGTATACGCAAAGGTGTAGCTGGATACTGAAATATTTCATTAGCAATGTGTAGACGCACCAAGGAAATCTTTTAAGCAAATCAAGACGTTCTAAAGAAATAAAATATACAGGGTTTTTTAACAAGAGGTGTTCTTTTGAATCACCCGGTATTTCGGTAGCTGTCACTTTTGACTACTACGCCATTACTAAAAATGGAACGATACACCATTCAACAACGCATTGAAATTATTAAAAATCACTAAAAAATGGTGAAAATCTTCCAGTCACAGTTCGCAAAACTAAAGCATTTTTGGGTCGTCGTGAAGCACCTTGTCGGACCGCAATACAGAAATTGGTGGAGAAATTCGAGTTGTTGGGACAAGTTAGTGATGTGAACAATAAAACCCGTGCACGTCGCTCAAGAACAACTGAGAATATTGCTGCTGTAGCCCAAAGTGTTGAAGAAAACCCAGGTTTGTCCATTCCTCGTCGTTCTTTGGATCTTGCATAAAGACTTGGGTCTTAAGGCTTATAAAGTTCAGTTAACACAAGAACTCAAGCCAGCCGATCATCAACAACATCGTGTCTTTGTTGATTGGGTCCTTGAAATGCATGCAAATGATCTGGAATTCCATCGAAAAATCATGTTGACTGATGAGGCCCATTTCCACCTCGGTGGCTACGTCAATAAGCAAAATTGTCGCATCTGGGGCTCGGAAAACCCAAGAGTTATTGTCGAGAATCCTCTCCATCCTCAACGTTTGGTGCGCTTTATGGTCCGGCGGGGTCATTGGACCTTACTTTTTCGAAAATGAGGTTGGATCAACAGTTACGGTGAATGGATTGCGCTATCGAGAGATGATTAATAATTTTTTATGGTCGGAGTTGGATGGTATTGATCTGGACAACGTTTACTTTAAACAAGACGGCGCTACGTGCCACACAAGCAACGAAACCATTGCTCTGTTACGGGAAAAGTTTTTCGGACCGTGTTATCTCTCGAAGAGGTGATCACAATTGGCCACCGATATCTTGTGATTTAACACCTTGCGACTTCTTCCTTTGGGACCACATGAAAGATAAGGTCTACGCCAACAGCCCAGCGTCGATTATAGACCTCAAAAAAATAGAATTCGTGAGGTTATCGAGGACATAGGGCAGCCACTTTGCGATTTGGTTATGGAAAATTTCATGAAAAGGATATGGTCCTGTAAGCGTGGTCGTGGTGGACATTTGGCTGACGTTGTTTTTTCATTATTAACGGCATACCTTCCTCTTTATTATGAAATAAACATCAGATCATGGCATTTTTCTTTGAATACCAAAATAACACCTCTTGTTGGAAAACCCTTTACAATAGTTTGAAAATCGTATAAGTTAATATATACGCAAAGGTGGATACTGATATATTTCATTAGCAATGTGTAGACGCACCAAGGAAATATTTTAGGCAAACCAAGACTTTCTAAAGAAATAAAATCAAAAAATCTAGTATATAATTTTAATAAATTGTATATATTTAATTCCGATCAATGATTTTTTTTATAAAAAAATAAAAAACTTTTTGTAAATTTTTAAATTATAAACTGTTATTCAAATTAAAGCAGTATGTATTCGCAAAGACCATATGGGGATACATTTTTAATTGTTTAAAACATTTTTATAGAAAAAGTTGTACGGTAAAAAATGTTAAGGTAAATTTTCAAAATTGAAAACTCAGGAATTTCTACTGGTATAAGTAATATTTACTTCATCAATATTATTCATGCACTGCTGCAGAAGTTTACGTAGCAATTGTGCGTATGAGTAACATTTAATAAGTCAGTATTATTCATTCACCGCAATTATATATACTATTAGCTGACCCCAGCAGACGTTGTCCTGCCCGTCCTGTGTGGAATGTACTGGTTTGTTTGTCCGAGTTGCAGGAAATAATCATCATCAAAATGTATATTGACCATATGTCCACTACAGCGCCATCTACTGGATAGAACCCTACATACATTTCGCTTTTCGCCCATTCGCTTTTATGGTTTCGGAGATCATGCGTTACTGACAAACGTACAAAGGATTTTATATATAAAGAAGATATTAATTTAAATATAAAAATATTTTCTACAAAAAAATCTGGATTAAATCAAATAATGGAGTAAATATCTAGTTTATTCCTTTAATACAGAATCCATTTATTTCTTTTGATTAATTAATTGTATATATTATATCCCGGATCAAATTTTTTTGTAAAATATGAAAATAAAATTTTGAACATTTGGTGAATTTTCATGCAAGAATCATGGAAAACCACTTTTTTTATCTTTAGAAAAATTTTCTTAAAAACTTTTGAAAAAAAATTATGGTACATTTTATAAAAAAAAACAGAAGTCAGTTATTTCTGCTAATATTCATCCCTCATACTCTGCTATAGAAGTTATCGTAGTCATTGCGGTATGAGTAATATTTACTAAGTGTATTTGTTTTATTTATTTATTTATTTATATGAAATACAATACAAAGTAAATTTATATTCTAATTTTAAGGTCCAGGGAAAGGCCGGGTTACAAAGACCATATGGCTGAATTTCGCAGCGACAGACCAGAGCCTCTGGTGGGAATCGAACCCACGACCCCCAAACTCATAGGCGAGTACGCTACCAACTCGCCTACTGGGGCGCTATTTGTTTTATATACGAGATATTATTTTAAAAACATTTTCAAGAAAAAATTAAAATAAATAACAACTTTTTCTCAAAAATCGTATGGCAGTTTTATAAAAAAGTTGTTTATAAAATATTTCTAAGTTAAATTTTATAAATTCATAACTCAGGAAGTTCCATTGATAATGCGAATTATCGCAACACTATTGAACTTGTTGTTATACTGTGTATAATTAATATTTACTAAAACAATATTACTTATACGCTGCTGCAGTATTGTGCATAGCCCTTGCGGTAATTAATGCGTATAAGTAATATTCATTAATTCGGTACTACTCATGTGCCGCAATTTAAATTATGTATCATTCTATATTTATTTTATTATTTAAAATATTAAAATATTTTCAGAAAAAATCTGGAGTAAATCAAAGAACAACTTCTTAGCAAAAATCGTAGGGTATAACTATTTCATTATTAAGAAAAATAGCAAATATTTTCCAAAAAAAAAATCTAAATTAACTCAAAAAAAAACTTTCCAAAGAAGTTAGTTTATTATTTTAATAAATTGTATATATAAAATTCTTTTGTAAAACATAAAGATATATTTTTTTATTTTATTTGCAGATGCTGCTTGCCAAGTGTAACACATATATGGATTGACCTAAGAGATCCGAAGAATATTTGGCGGAAATCAGTTTTGGGCCTTTTTAAGTCATTCGAGTAATGTTCGTCTGTCTGTCTGGTTGGTGTGCACCATAACTTTCGGCAGGGTCAATCGATTGGCTTCAAATTTGGTATGTGTCAATATTCAATATTTCTATTTCAGGATAATGTCAAAGATGGTCTATGTTGGTCCTCTCCTTCGAGTACCTCCCCACGATGGTTCAACATTTTGTTAAACATTGATTATCTCTTAACTTTTACAAACTCCTATATTATTCAGAAGCTTTCACAATTCCACACATAGTATTAGTTTCTTTATCGCTATAATTTTTTGATAACTCCCATAAAAATGTACCATTTTGCACAAAAAGTTAACGGCTTTTAACTTTGATTCCAGTTAAAATTCTGTGGAGAGTAATGCCTTTACAGTACATGTGGTCCCCTGCAAAATGGGCGTTATTGTCATGCCCCCTTTTTGGTACCTCCCATAAAAATGAACCATTTTGCACAAAATTAACGGCTTATAACTTTGATTACAGCCCATACAAATACTTAAGATTTTATGAAGTGTAAAGCCTTTACAGAACATATAGTCCTGTGAAAAATAGGCGTATTATCACGCCCCCTTTTGGTACCTCTTAGGCTTATAACTTCCATTCCTGCACATACAAACACTTGAAATTGAACATTTTGAACATTTTTCTATGCTTTTATAGTTTCCATAGTCTATTGAAAATTGGGCGTTATTGCTACGCCCATTTTGGTACCTCCCAAACAAAATGGCCAATAAAAAAATAAGAAACATGATTTCTTGAGTTGCCCCTTCTTTTACAACGTGGGTCATAATCTATACATTTATCCATAGATTTTTTCAAATAGGCATTGTTTTTCTTTGTTTGTTGAGAAAAGGGCCTAATTGAACCATTAAGAGGAGATCTAGAGGGTTAAGATATTCCACAAAAATAATCCTCATAAAATTCCCCTATAAAACTCTGGCAATAAGAAATCTCTCAGACATTAACTTACAGCAGTTTTTTCATTTAGTATAATGCTCCCTTCGACCAAAAAATTAAAACTTTGACCCACTGTAAAAAACAACTCAGACCAGCTGGAACATAAGTTTATTCTACAAAAATGATCTACTCAACATAACCTTTCACTCTGTTCCAAAAATGCTGTTGGACAGTGTAATATAATGGCTATAAGAATTTTTTTGCTCACTTTTTCTTTCTTTTTTTCACTTTTCTATATTTTTTCTCGGTATACCGTACGGAATATCTCTTTTGTCTTCGAAGCAAAGTTGTAGATATTGAATTGGGAAAAAATGCGGAACAAACCTACCCGAAAAAAGTGCATCCAGTGCCTTATATATCGCAAAAATATAATTTTTAGTAAGTATACGTATCAGTGGCCATTTCAAGTGATTTTATTAGCAATGCGTAGACGCACCCTGGAAATTTTTGGAGCCAAGAAAAATATAATTGAGGTAAATATCTTATAAATCGCAATAATATATTTTTTAGTATGTAAGTATAGTGGCCATTTCAAGTGATTTTATTAGCAATGCTAGACGCACTCTGGACATTTTTGGAGCCAAACAAAATATAATTGAGGTAAATATCAAATAATTACTGCAATCAAGTTATATATCCCAAAGATGAGGGAGAACCCATAGTAATTATGCATATGTAGAAAAAAGTTAGGTACAATAAATCCTTAAAATAATTTCCAACAACTTTAGATCGATATTTTTATAATTTTTTTTAAATTATTTTTATAATTTGAACAAAATTGTTCAAAATTTCAGCTAAAAATTTAAATTTTTTTCATTTGAAGATGTATTTTTTTATTTCTATTTGTTTCTTATTACATGTCTTTTAAAAATTGTAGACTAAGTATTTTAATGAACAGATGATAAATTTCTATTCAAATTTTATATTTGATTTGCATGATAAATTACCATTAAAATTTTGTATTTAATTTGCAATTGAGAAATCAATTCCAATCTCGGCCTTTCTTTATATTTGCCAATTGACCAACTTATGGCACCCATTTCTTTTTCTTGATTCCTCTACTCTTTACTTACGTATATTGATTGCTTCTCCCTTAGCCCAAAAATTTCCTCTTTTTGCTCAGTATTTCTCCACTTTGAAATTTTTAAATTTGCTTATATTTACTTTCCAATATCAATATATGTATTTGCTTTGGTCAATCCATTTGCATTTTGCCTTCATTTGCTGGTGGGCCTGCCCTTCATCGTAAACTGGGCCTGCCCCTCATCGTAAACTGGGTCCTTTTTCCTCCAGACTTTTCAATTTAATTTCCCAACTCGTAGTGCATGTTATCGTTCTGTGTTGTTTGTATGTATAAGTTTATTTGACTTTTTTTATTTATTTATTTAGTTTTACTCTTATTTCCATGTGGTTCTTTGCTGTCGTTTTTCTGGTCACATATAGAAAAAATAACCCACATTGACCAGAAGTGTGTTCACGAGACGTATGAGTAATATTTAAATGGTATTTAATTGAGAGGGGAAAAGGTATACGTCAGAGTGGACCGTGGATGGAAATTAATCTTTAGAATATACATACGATTGCTAGAAGATACAAGGGAATATTTTTCTTAGGTTTAGGAAGCTTTAAAATAAGTTATTTTATACGAGTTTCTTCTTTAAAGTTCAATAGGCTTCGTTCATATAAAAAATAACCCACTTTGAGGAGAAGAGTGTACTCGTGACGTATGAGTACTATTTTAATTAAGTGAGAAACGTATACGCTGCGGTGGAATATACATTTTTGATGATCTAGTGGAATATTTGCTTATTTTTAGAAATCTATAAAATAAGACCTTTTATTAAATATAGGGTTTTCCAACAAGAGGTGTTATTTTGGTATTCAATGAAAAATTCCATATTTTAAAAAAAGCTTTCCTAAAAAATTTTTTTTTAAAACAATTTAAAATTTTTTTTTCAGAAATTAAGCAATGTTTCCTCTTTAAAACAAAGTAAACTTTGTAAAAATCGGTTCAGCCGTTCGAGAGAAATTACAAATTTCGTAAAACACAAAAACTAAGTTTTTTATTTTTTAAAAAAATTAAATGCCCATAAAATTTTTTCCAAAAAAATTAAAAAAAAAAATCATAGCGAGATCTTATTTTAACTATTTGTAACTGCTTATAAATAGTTTGGTCAAAAATAAACTACATAGCTCGATATTAAATAGTCTGACCCTTAAGTATTATTTAAATAGTATAAAACACAGTACAACATTTCTCACGACATTTATTTGGAACTCAATTCTGAGAATTGGACGTGAAATTAGCCCCAAAAATAACAACTTCCCTTACTAAATATCTACAACTTTGCTTTAGACACAAAAGACATATTCCGTACGGTACATATACCAAGAAAAATATATGGAAAAAGTGCAAAAAATCGATTTTGAGCAAAAAAATTCGTATGATCATTAAATTATACTGTCCAGCAGCATTTTTGGAACAGAATAGCGACCATGAATAGCATGTTGAGTAGATCAGTCTGAGTTTTTTTTTACAGTGGTTCAAAGTTAAGAGCTATATTTACGACTTTGGTGTCTTTGGCGACCCCCACTGAAATTTTCCGGCAAACATTTCTGTAAAATATTTTTATCCATAAATGTCCTTTTTGAAAGGACTTTTTTAAATTTTTTCAAAAAAGAGCCAAATTAATGGGTCATTTTGGCCCTTTTTTCGAATTTACGTTATATTATTTATTTGTATACGTTAGTGTGTATTTTTTTGTAAGGGACTATATTTACGACTTTGGTGTCTTTGGCGACCCCCACTGAAATTTTCCGGCCAACATTTCTGTAACACATTTTTATCCATAAATGTCATATTTGAAAGGACTTTTTTTAGATTTTTTCGAAAGAAGGGCCAAATTGACCCATTAAGAGGGGAGCTAGAGGGTTAAGATGTTCCACAAAAATGATCCTCATAAATTTCCACTATATAACTCTGACAAAAAGAAATCTCTCAGATTTTCACTTACAGCATTTTTTTCATTTAGTATAATGCTCCCTTCGACCAAAAAATGAAAACTTTGACCCACTGTAAAAAAAGTCAGACCAGCTGGATCATACGTTTCTTCTACAGAAATGATCTACTCAACATGCCCTTTCAGAATTATAGGGTCTCTATTATGTTCCAATCAAAAAGTCCTAATTTGTTGGACAGTGTTATTAATTGAGCTAACTTGCCTAGACGAATGATGCAGAAGTTATTATTTTTAAGGCTACTTTCAGGTCCAATTCTCAGAATAGAATACCAAAATCATGTGTTCTACTGTGTAATTAAGAGGAAAACGTATATGTCACCGTGGACAAGTAAATCTTTAGAAAATAAATAGTTTAAATATGATAAGAAACATTTTTGTCAGTTTTAGAAATCTTAAAAAAATTCTTTTTATCCTAGTTTGTCCCTTGAATCTCCATAGACATTATTCACATTTAAAGAACCACATAAAAGAGAATAGGATAGTTGAGATGTATGAGTTATATTAAAATTATATTCAATAAGGGGGAAACGTATACGTCATGTTGGATAAGTCGAAAAGAAAAATCTTCAGAAAAAATTTGGTGATATCTGCTATGGAATGATTCAACTATAGAATATTCCTCTATTTATATTTATTTGAATATTTATTTATTTATTACAATTTTAAAATATAATAATCTTAAAAATAAGTACTAGTAACTAAAGGTACCAGTAACTAGTAAATAAGGTAAATCCTATGTATCACCAAGATATTTTTTATCTTAGGACATTAAAAAATAAATAAATTATTTTATCTGTTTTTTCCATTAAAGCCATACCACCTTGATTTTTCCCACCCACTGTCTTCTTGGTCAAACAAATTGCCATGAAATTGTGAGAATGTGACCGCATAAACTATCATCAATTTGCACTTAGTTTTTTTTTTCTGCCCTCGACAACTTTATCGAACAACTGTTCTTGCTATCTAGTACCCCAAGTCAATGTATGTCATGTGGATCAAAGTACAGCAAATTGATTTTTAAAAAGCCTTCGGCAGAGAAGAGCCTTACTACTCCCCTTATGGGAGAACTGCATTGAGAAAACCCTCAGTAACACTACATGACGTATAAGTAATATATCAGCAAAAAAGGAATTAATAAAACGTATGCGTTCAGTGGGCTGAATGGTGCGGCATATGTTATAAAGACTGAATCTATGAGGGGTGGAGAGGATGTTGTTAAATGAAATACGTAAAACTGACGGCATATGACATGAAATCACTGAAAAGGAAAACATGTCTTGCTGAGGATGCTGTCCCAAGATGTTATTACTTGGCAATGGCTTTAATGTAATTTTCCAGTTTGATTGCCAGGCATGACGCAAAAGGGAATTTTAAAGTGACTTAAACTTTTGCATTTTGGAAAATAAAATATTAAAAATGTAAATAAGACAAGGTAAATTAGTACTTTGTGCTGTTTGAAGGAGAAGCAACCATTAAATTATGAGTTGGCCTGAAAGTTTTGGGAATGCGACTAATACTTTGTAACCTATAAGGACCCCGTAAAATGAAGTGTAAATTTAGTTATATACTGTAGAGTTCAAAACGCAATTTGTCCTCTACTGTAGAGTAGTTGACATAACTGGTGCTGTAACTGTAAAGGAGATAAACTGTAGAGTCATCCACTATATTGAGGAGTTGAGTCTATTAACCCAAAGAATAATCTACCACAGGATACAAAACCCAACCTGCCTTCAAATGAAGTGTAGATAATCTAACTGTGAAGTAGTCACCTATTACCCACAATCGGTTGTCTGTTATAGAGGATATAACCAAATTGGTGGTCAACTATAGAGTAGATAACCCAACATATCACGTACTGCAGATAAGACAACACAATAGTTTGTATATTATATATCCGCTTTAGTGTAGATAACCCAATTGTTAGTTCAAGATACTATTGGTTGCCTACTATAGAGTAGATAGCTGCAAGGTTTGTCTAATATGAAACAAATATACCAATTGTCCGTCTACTAAGGAGTAGTTAACTCAATTGGTAGCCTAATACACTATACAGTATATGACATAATTTGGAGATAGATGACATAATTTGTCGTAGATGGCATAATTGATCTCTAGATAACCTAATCATTCCTCAGCTGTATAGCAGATACCTATTTCGTGGACTATTATAGAGTAAATGATCAATTGACCAAACACTACTTATAAGGTACAAATAGTATAAGGACTTTTAATAGAGACAATAATCCATTGTTATTAGCGATGGAGTAGATGCCCAAGTTGGTTGTCTACTACATATAGTCCAATTGTTCATCGGGTATTAAATATAGGACAAAATTGATCCTCAAATGCTGTGAACATGTCCCAATTGCTCGTCTACTATGAAATAAATGACCGATGTGATCAACTAATCTGGATTAGTTATCCCAATTGACTTTCTTTCATTGCGTACATGAAGTTTGACAGAGTTTGACTACAGAGCATATGATCCGTCGTGTCTTCTACTAAAGTATAGAAGAAACATTTGATTTTCTACTATAGAGTAGACGATACAATTAGTAGTCTACTATAAAGTAGATGGCTAAATTGTTGACCAAATGTATAGCCTCAAATTGAGTAGATGTCCTAATTTGTTGCCTAGTTTAAAGGAGGTGTCCTATTTGATCATCTACAATAGATTAGATGACCCATTTAATTGTCTACAATAGTGTAGACAATTAAAAGTTGATGTCCCATTTATTCATCTTAGGAGAACAGTGTAGAAATAGACCAATTTAATCGAAAATAATAGAGTAGAGAATATGACCCATTTAATTGTATAAAATAGAGTAGAAGCCCATTTAATCATCTATGTACAATAGATCAAATGAACAATTTATTCGTCTACAATAGAGTAGCTGACTCATTTAAACGTCTACAATAGAGTAGATGGTTCATTTTATCGTCAACAATAGAGCGCCTACAATAGAATAGATGGCCCATTTAAGCGTCCACAATAGAGTAGATGATCCATTTCATTGTCTACAATATAGTAGAAGACCAATTACCGGGTTAAAGATATCAGAAGACCCATTTAATCGTCTACCATATAATAGCTGGTCCATTTAATTGTTTGCACTAGAGTAGATGGACCATTTAAGTCTCTAAAATAGAGTAGATGACCCACTTAATAGTCTACTATACAGTAGATGGCCAATTTAATCATTTAAAAATAAAGTAGATGTCCCATTTAATCGCCTACAATATAATAGATGGCCCTCTTAAACGTCCACAATAGAGTAGATTAACCATATCATCGTCTACAATATAGTATATGACCAATAACCGGGTTAAATATAGCAGAAGACCCATTTAATCGTCTACCATATAATAGCTGACCCATTTAATTGTTTACAATAGACTAGATGGATTTAAGAGTCTAAAATAGAGTAGATGACCCATTTAATAGTCTACAATACAGTAGATGGTCAATTTAATCATTTAAAATAAAGTAGATGCCCCATGTAATCGTCTACAATAGAATATATGGCACATTTAAGAGTCCACAAGAGAGTATATGACGCATCTAGTCATCTACAATTAAGTAGATGATCAGTTTAATCGTATACAATAGAGCAGATGACCCACTTAATAGTCTACAATAGAGTAGATGGTCCATTTAAGCATCTAGAATAGAGTAATTGGCCCGTTTAATCGCCTAGAATATAATAGATGTCGCATTTAATTGCCTACAACATAATAGATGGCCCATTTAAGCGTCGGCAATGACGCTGAGATGACCCATTTAGCCGTTTAAAATTGAGTAGAAGACCCATTTAATAGCGTACAATGGAGTAGATGGCCCATTTAAGCGTCCACAATAGTAAAGATGACCCATTTAAATGCCTACAATAGAGTAGATGAACAATATAATCGTCTACAATATAGTATAGGAGCAATTTAATCGTTTACAAGAGAGCAGAAGACCCCTTTAATCATCTACAATAGAATAGCTGACCCACTTAATTGTTTACAATAGGTCCATTTAGGCGTCTAAAATAGAGCCGATGGCCGATTTAAGCGTCCACAATAGATCAGATGACGCATTTAATCGTCTACAATACAGTAGTTGGCCAATTTATTCGTTTAAAAAGAGTATATCACATTTAATCGTCTACAGTAGAATATATGGCACATTTAGGCGTCCACAATAGAGTAGAAGGCCCATTTAATCATCTACAATAGAGTATATAAATCATTTAATTATCTACAATAGAGTAGATGCCTCATTTAATCGTCTGAAATAGAGTAGTTGACCTATTTAATCACCTACAAAAGGGTAGATGACCCTTGTTGTCGTCTACCATGGAGAAGATGATCCAGTTACTCGTCTACTATAAAATAGGTGACCCAACAAGAAGTCTGACAGATGACCCAATTGGTCGTCTATTATTGTGCAAATCAACCAAAAGGGCATCTGTTATAGATTAGATGACAATGTTGGTCATCTACAATGGAGTATATAACCCCAATGTTTCCCACCATAGAGTAGATAACATAGAATATGTTATACATTCATGAATGTGACAACATTTATTTTCTGCTGTGGAATATAAGGTCAATAGATAGAAAAAATTATTTATCTAGTATAAAACTCAAGACCAATTGTTCACCAATTTGGTCGTCTCTTATCGAGTAAATCACATAATTGGTCATCTTTTATAGATTAGCAACTTGTCCTTGCCTATGAAGCAGATAACCCAGTTGAAAATCTACTATAGGTAGTCCAATTGTTCGCCAACTACTGAGTAAGTGACCCAAGTGTCACCTATGACCCACTTAACTAATCGATTATGATCTATATGATCCAATTGGTTTTCAACTACAGAGTATTTGCTTTCTTTTATAAAGTAGATGTATCATTGACTATATTGTAGACAATATTCTAGATGATTCTGTGGGACATCTACTTTATTGTAGACAATTAAATGGGTCACCTACTCTATTGTAGTCAATTAAATGGGTCACCTTCTTTAGAGTAGACAACAAAATGGGTCACTTACTCTATTATAGGCGAATGAATGGTATTTACTCTATTGTAGACGATTAAATGGTTCACCTACTATATTGTAGACTATTAAATAGGGTAATCTGCTCTATTGTAGACGATTAAATTGGTCATATACAATATTGTAGATGGTTATGTGGATCGTCTACTTTACTATAAACTATAAAATGTGTCTCCTACTCCATTGCAGACAATTAAATAGGTCACCTTCTTTAGAGTAGTCTTCAAAATGGGTCATCTACTCTGTTATAGACGAATAAATGGGTCATTTACTCTATAGTAGACGATTAAACTGGTGATTTACTCTATAGTAGACGATTAAATGGGCCGCCTACTCTATTTTAGACGATCAAATATGTCACCTACTTTAAAGCAGACGCGAAATTGGGCCATTTACTGCAATGTAGACGATTAGATGGGTCATATACTCTATTGTAGACAAAAAGCTGGGACAGCTACACTAGTGCGGATGATTGAATGGGTCACCTACTCTATAGATGATATTAAATAATAGAACTGAAAATTGGATCGTCTCCAAATTATAAAATATCATGTATATCATATACTCTATAGTAGACGACCATTTGTGTCATTCACCCTACAGTGTGTGTTTTACTCTACAGTAGAGACAAATAATGCCACTTTCTTTAAAGTAGATGGCCAATTGGATCGTCTACTCTATAGTGGCCGTTTAGGTGCGTCATATACTCTATTGTAGACGATTAAATTGGTCATCAACACTGTTCTAGCTGATTAGTCGACACCTATAGAGTAGATTAGTCATAAGGAGTTTGACGAAATTGATAGATTGATACTATTGGTATATGTGGCCTAGATACCTATATAGGCCCTATATCTCTGTAATATATAGTTGACGGCAAGTTAAGGCTTTTGTTGATGACTTAAGTTATTAAAGCTTAAAAATATGAAACCTATGGGAAGCAATTTATTCTTTGTAGATGTAGAAATTTGAAATAGTTGTATACGAACTATAAACGAAATATATGCATTTTCATATATTGAAAATTTTATTTTAATTCATATTTTAATACAAAATAATACCCTGTACCACAGTGTGGTGTAGGGTATAACTAAACATTATTTTAATCTGAATTTTCTAAAATATTCAAGTCTTCCATGTGTGCACAATTTTGTTCAATTTCAATATACATACACATTTCGGTACGCTTGAGGACATTCGGAGGCAATTGGGGCGAATGAGTAATGTTTATTAATTAACAATGTGTATACGCTACCGGGGATATACACAATGACCCAATTAATAATACTTATACGCACAATGGCACATCAAGCAAATACATTATTGCTCATTTTCTAAGCAGAGCAATGGAAATAGTATAAAAGAGGGGGAAAGTATATAATTCAGGCCACCAAATTGTTGCAGATATTAAGAGCTTGCAACTGTCAAAACACACTCAGAATGAATAAACTGAGCTCATTCATTATACTTATATGTCCTTTATTTACAGCTGATTGTAAAAGGTGCAAAGTGAACATAGGGTATCAGGACTAATGGAGGACTAAAGGAGGACTAATGTAAGAGTGAAGCGAACATATACATAACACATACTCTTCAATTGTCATCTTTCCCCAACTGTTTACCGGAGACTTGTGTCATGCAACAAGGCTCTGCCGACAGATCGTGGGCGATATGACCCTAATCCTTGCAGGATTAAAATGGGATCGTGCAAAAGGAATGGCACCGGATGAGCCAATAGGGTGGCCAGCGGTGGCGTCCAAAGATCTTCAAAGATCTACCCTAACATAGAGGGTTGCTGGCAGCCCCAGCACTAGGTGTGAATGCGATTGCCCAATCAGATAACAATCTTTAACAAAATCGATTACAGAAACAAGCTCATTCATTCATTATGAAATCTGTAAATCTTCTACTAAGGGAATCGTGCATTGCTAATAACTACAATACATTTGAATGATTTTAATTTTTTGTATCCTTGGCATATGCATTTAATAAATTGGTATATGCACTTAATTAGAAATACGTAAAAGCAATCACGTGTAGACACTGGGACCTATGTAATATATATTTAAATGTGCAGTTAAGCGGAAAAAATGTAATTTTATTTGGATGAAACGGATAAAAAAAAATCTGTAAAAAATAGTTAAAATTGAGTTCTTTTTAATGGTGCCCGAAATAATTCATAAACTGCAATATTTTATACTGATATTTCATTACAAAAAAAAAATTATTTTTATCAATTAATAGGCATATGTATAACATGTATGTGGTGCAATTGGCTGAGCGGGGTTGAGTACATTTCTCTGCAATTTGAATATATGTAATTGCTTAAGGGGGAATGAGAATTTTTTCTTAATTAAACATATGTAACTACTGAATACATTACGATTATATGCATTGTGAGCATGAAAACCTACAGCAGAATTCATGTAAATACCAATAGCTTTGAGTGAAGTGATAAGTTATCAGTTAGGTATACTCGTATCATGCGATTAAAATTATCACTTTTTTGAAAAGAAAGTGGTAGTCAAATACTTTTTAGATAATTCATATAAAATATTCATATCATAGACGACCAATTGGGTCGTCCACTCTATAGTACACGACTACATCGGGTCCCTCACGTACTGTATGGTAGACGACAAAGTGGGTCATGCAGTAGATGAGTAAATACAAAATAGGTAATTTTAGGTAATATTTTAATATTACATTATTGGTAATACTGATTTTACTACATTTACATTCATTTACTCTACACTATAAAACCAAATACGTCATTTTATCTATAGTAGATGAAGAATTAAGCCACAAATTTGACGAACAATTGGGTCATCTACTCTGTAGTAGACGATCAGTTGACTCATGTACTCTATACCAGACGACCAAATGGATCGTATACACTATAACAGTTGACATATAGGGTCAACTACTCTATTGTAGATGACCTAAAGGGACATCTACTCTATAGTAGATGACCAATTATTCTGCAGAGTAGACGACCAAACGGGTTATCTATTATATAGTATATGACAAATAGTGTTATATAGTATATTGTAGGTGATCAATTGGGGTATCTACTCTATAGTAGATGATCAGTTATTCCTCTTCTATAGAATAAACGTCCAAATGGGTCATCTATTATATAGTAGATGAACTATTATGTAATAGACGACCATCTGTGTCATTCAAACCACAATAAAGGACTAAATTGGTCATCTATTCTACAGTAGATGACAAGTTGGGAAATTTAATATTCAGTAGGTGACCAATTGGGCTATAAGAAAACGGAAAATTTGGTCCTCTCATTCTTAGACCAAAAATTACGTCATTTACTCTCCCGTAGACGACCAATTGGGTCATCCACTCGTCAGGAAATACTCATTTGGTTCAACTGCTCTATAGTAAATGGTCAACTGGGTCATCTACTCTACATTAAACGACTTATTGGGAATTTTACCTTATAGTAGACGAAGAATTGGATCATCTACTCCACAGTAGACTAACAATTGGATCATCTAATCTATAGCAGACGATCAATTGTGTCATCTAATCTATAGTAGACGATTAATTGGGTCATATACTCTATACAAGACGACAAAAGGGGTTATCTGCTCTATAGTAGATGACAAATAAGGTTATCTACTCTATTATAGATGACAAAATGAGTAATTTACTCTATTGTAGATGACCAGTCATCTATTCTACAGTAGATGACAAGTTGGGAAATTTAATATTCAGTAGGTGACCCATTCGGCTATATAGAAAACGAAAAATTGGATCCTTTCAATCTTAGACAAAAAATTACGTCATATACTCGTACTCTCCAGTAGATGACCAATTGGGTTCATCTGCTCTATAGTAAACGACCAACTGGGTCATCTACTCTACATTAAATGACTAATTGGGTATTTTATCTTATAGTAGACGAAGAATTGGAGCATCTACTCCACAGTAGACTAACAATTGGATCATCTACTCTATAGCAGAAGATCAATTGAGTCATCTACTCTAACCAGACGACCAAATGGGTTATCTTTTCTAAAGTAGGTCATCTACTCTATACCAGATGCCCAAATGGGTCATCTGCTCTATAGTAGATGACAAATTAGATCATATACTCTATTACAGATGTCAAATTAGGTCATCTACCCTATTGTAGACGAACAGTTAGTTGTCTACTGTGGCGTAGACGACCAACTGGGTCACCTGCTCTATAATGGATGACAAATAAGGTTATCTACTCCATTGTAAATGACAAGTTATTCGTCTACTATAGAGTAGACGACCAAATGGGTCATCTATTATGTAGTAGATGATAAATTCGTTGATCTACTCTATTCTAGACGACCAGTTATTCGTCTACTGTAGAGCAGACGACCAAGTGGGTCATCTAACAGGTGGCGCAAAAGTAACCTTTCGATGTTTTGTGCCAAAGTCACCGACCGATTATTGGTCAAATAAATAGTCATCAATATTCCGCGTTCTGGAGCAGTGTAGCGTAACATTGTTTATTAACGTGTATTTCGCATGTGTTTACTACACAAATGTCAAAACAGAACTGACATTAGGGGCCAATCGCAAAATTTATAGCATTTTCTAATAGGAGAATTACTTTTGCGCCATTTATAGCATTTTCTGATAGGAGGATTACTTTTGCGCCACCTTGTATTATATAGTTGATGACCAATTATGTCGTCTGCTCTGTGGTAGATCCACATCCACACCAAAGTAAACGACTAAATGGGACATCTACTCCATTGCAGATGTCAAGTTGGAGCACCTAATATACAGCAGAAGACCAATCGGGACATTTGCTATATAGCAAAGGACCAATTGGACAATATAGAAAACGAAAATTTGGGTCCTCTCAATGTTAGATAAAAAATTACATCACATACTCTCAAGTAGACGACCAATTGGGTCATCCACTCTACAGTAGATGGCCGTTTGGTGTACCTGCTCTATAGTAATCGACAAACTGGGTCATATACTCTACATGAAACAACTAGTTGGGTCATTCACTCCATAGTAGACGAATAATTGGATCATCTACTCCATAGTAGATGACAAATGAGGTATTCTACATAATCTGTTGTAGATGACCTGTTATTCGTCAATTGTGGAGTACACTACAAAATGGGTCATCTAATATATGTATAGTAGATGAACAATTATGTCGTTTGCTCTGCAGTAGTTAGGACATATAATATACTGTTGACGATGAATTGGCTCATCTACTATATATTAAAGGACCGATTGGGCAATATGGTAAATTGAAAAATTGTGTCATCGCTCAAAAGGAGTCAATTGCGTCATCTACTAAATATAGTGGATGGCCAATTCGGTCATCGTCTGCATGGTAGAAGACCAATTAGGTCATATACTAAATAGTAAAAGATCAATTAGGTCATCTATTTTATATCAAACGGAATATTAGTCATCTCTCAATATTATATGACCAATTAGTTGATCTATAGTTCCATTGAGACCATTTTTGTAATTGATTTTACAATAGTCGTTCAATTGTCTAATTTTCACTATAGTCATCATTTGGTCATCTAAATGAGTCATATTATCTATATTGGATGATCAAATGGGTCATCTACTCTAAATTGAACGAAAAGTTTCTAGGGAAATTTATTTTATGTATTAACAATTTCCCTAGAAACTTTTCGGCCAATGTCTGGTCATCTACAATGGAGTAGATAACCTTATTTGTCATCTACTATAGAGCAGATGATCCAGTTTGTCGTCTACCTTACAGTAGACAAATAACTGTTCGTTTACAATAGAGTAGATGACCTAATTTGGAATCTGTAATAGAGTAGATGACCCACTCCACAAAGTACACGATGACCCAATTTCTTCTCTACTATAGAGCAGATGATCCATTTGGGCGTCTAGTGTACTCCACAAAGTAAACGCCTAAATGTTTTTGAGGAATTTCTGTTATCACATTTTAGACTTTACTGAGATAAAAAGTAAAGTGGTGTTCAGTATTGTAAAAATATGTCAATGATACGGGATGCCAATGAGCATTGATTAAATAAATCTACACTACTATTACTATAAGTCATACGCAATGTGGTACATTTATATTAAAAAGACGGAAAAGAGTATTTTGTATACGCCACCATGGAACACCGACACCACAATTAATATCAGTCATACGCAATGTGGTATATATGCAATACAAATAAGAAAAATATGTATTGTGTAACTGTATACGCCACCATGGACCACCGACACAAAAAATAATATAAGTCATACGCAATGTGATTCATCGACAATAAAACGAAGGAAATAATGTATTTTGTAAATGAAAAAATATAACAAAAACCTTTTTCAGAGATCATGTCACAAAATTATTAACTATTCATTAAATTCGAATATTTTTTCTTTACTATAATGCTTTCGTAACTTGTGTGTATACAATTAATCAATCAACTTCGTTCATAAATTTCCTCGTGTCCTTCGTTTCTTTTCTCATGAATATTGCTATTATTAATTAAATTGTAATAAGTTTACGCATACGCTTTAAGCGAAGAGTAAAATATTTTTTTAGTTCATTCATTAGCTGACATTATTACATTTATCATCAAATATGTTACAATGTCCCCCTTTAATGCAAAAGATACACTACATATATACTGTTTTTTATTCATGTTCGTCCTTGATATTAATTTAAGTTATTTTTTTGTTGCTATATTTTTTAAACTTTACTCCGGCCATTTGCAACATATGCATTTTAATCGATCATTGTTATTTATTGAATTTTTCTTTGTCCTCTCCTTTATTTACCATCAATTAAAATATTTACCTATGGTTAAAGTCAACCAACTGCTGAAGTGCCATATAAGTATTAATTAATCAATTAAAAATAAGTACATGTTGCGGTGACGAGAGAATATAATAATTTAATAATGTGTATACACAATAAGTGGATTCACAGAGTAAAAACAAATTGTCATACGCAATTCTAAGAATATCTTAAATACTTTTGCAGAAATTCTGAGAAATATCTGGTATCACAATTTTTTAATAGGGAACGAGTTAAAGAGTTTTTCAACATTTTTACAAAAGAAAATAGATAGAAGTGTCAGTGTCAGAAAATAACTGCGTGTCAACAAAAAAAACTATTTCAATATCAGATAACCACTCAGTATGGTGAGTTATGTCAGCAATTGTCGGAGATGGTGGATAATGATTCCCTCATCGGACTCAGCCAGGAGAGTGTGCCAGCTGACTCGATAGAAGATCATACTCTGTCGGATAGTGAATGTGAGATTATCTCCGTCCCGACTACCGAGAAGGTTAAATCCATCGAGACAAAGCCGTCATCTAAACTTGCCATGGACGTGACGGAAACCGACCTGTCGACTCCACCAACTCAAACTGAGTCGGTACATTACTCCATGGCTAGCAAGTCCTTCAACTCAGAACGCTTGATGCTGACTCGTCAAGGAGCTATAGACTAGGGATGTAACGAAAGTGACTTTAGCGAAAGCGAATACTGAAGTATATTTCTTGCGAATGCGAAAGCGAATAGTGAAATATGCATTTTTGCGAAAGCGAATATTCGTTACATCCCTACTATAGACCCAGGCACTCCTGGTGAGAACCTTTCGACGAGCTCGCGACGCCTACCTATGGTCTAGAGACTGATCAAATCCAACCGGAAAGCGATACTTTGCCATGAACGGCTTTATCCCCATATAGCGAAGAAATCGTCCCTGATTGGGCCTCTACCTCTGTCTACAACGGTGGATACAGCAACTCCAACGCCATTTGTGGTAGCGGTGAATGCAGCTCCTACAATTGCGACAGAGAAGGAAAAGCGTGGTAATATGCCAAGCGGAACCTCTGAAGCAGGGTCACTGCAAACTGAAGATAGAATAACAAAGCCCACTTCAGATGCAACGAAACCCACTGGAAGAAGGGATGGTCCTATTGGTAAGACATCATTGGTCACCCTTTTTTCCAGACGGGATACGAACTGCAGTAATGACCACCAAGGTTACTTCAGAACTATCCAAACCAAATACCAAACACAAAGTGAATGAGGAAAAGAAATCTGGTAAAACGCCAGGTGGGGTCTCAGGATCGTTTAAGATGCAGACTAGAGTCAGTTCTACAAAGATAACTCTAGCAGTTAAATCCGGAACTGTGAAAGACTTGTTGCCTCTATTCGACGGCCCCTAAACCTCGCAACAGGGTGCGGAACTCATGAAATCTATAGCTGTAAAGCGGGTTAGCTCTACTGAGGGACCGCAGCCTGTTGCGAAGAAGCAACAGCAAGAGGCTCTAAGAAGGGAGACAACAAAGTCAGTTTCCAAATAGAAGGAATTGAAGGGGTCAGTCGCACTTGGCGGTAAAGCACCCTCTGGGTCTATACCAACAAGGAAATCGGTCAAACCCTACTGAAAACCCAAAGGAATGAAACCAGCACTACGAGAATTTTAATGAATTTTATAATGAAAAGCAACAACCAACAGTTCTACGAGTATTTTGGACAATAAACCAAAATATTTATAATTTTTATATTTTACTTAAAATATTCCCTTCCTTTCCTTCAGAGTTCTTAAAATATTATCTATCATAATTTACTGAATTTATTTAGGACCCGAGTTATGTACTGCCAGTTCATGAATATAACTCACACGCAGTATGGGAATTTTTATGAATTTTTTTAAAACAACCAATAGTTCTACAATTATTTTGGACTTTAAAACAAAATACTTATAAGTTGTATGTTCTGCTTCACACTTATCGTGCTTTTCCTTCAAAGTTCTTAAAAACTTATAATTCACAATTTACTAAATATATTTCGAAAATAAAGTAATTTATCAATTCCTTAACTTTTTTCTAATTATAGGAGAAATGATTTATTGGAATAAGTATACGCAACCAAGCTTAAGCACTGCTTTTTCATTAATATAACTCATACGCACTACATGAATTGATATAAATGTTTAAAATTTATTTTTTAAATAAAACTAAGAATATTTTATATCGAATTATCTATATTGACCTTCAAAGTTCTTAAAAACCTCTCTAACATAATTTACTGCATTTATTTAGAATATAGGTAATTTTTAAATCACTTTGTGTAACTATCCCCCCAGATATTTGGTTAAAATATTCCTAAATCATCATATCTGAGAGAAGAAAGCAGAGGGATTTTAATTTTTATTTATTTTTTTATTTAAAAATGAAAAAGAAACATCATCGCCAATCTTAGAGATACATGGGACGAATGCGTATTAAATTAACATTTGGAATAAGTATACGCAATGAGGGCTATGCACTGCTGGCCTATTAATATAACTCATACGCACTATGATAATTTTAATGAATTTTGTAATTTAAAGCAACAACCAACAGTTCAAAAACAAAACTATGAAAAGTTCTACGAATATTTTAGACTATAAATCAAAATATTTATATGTTTTATATTTTACTTTACATTTAGTTTTTAAAACTTTTTCATCATAATTTACAGAATTGATTTATAACCTGGCTTATGTACAATATTGCCCTTCAAAATTCTTAAAAACCTCTCTAACATAATTTACTGCATTTATTTAGAAAATAGGTAATTTTAAAATCACTTTGTCTGACTATACCCCAGATATTTTATTAAAATATTCCTAAATCATTATATCTGAGAGAAGAAAGCAGAGGGATTTTAAATTTTTATATGTATTTAAAAATTAAACAGAAACATCATCGCCAATCTTAGAGATACATGGAACGAATGAGTATTTAATTAACTTTTGGAATAAGTATACGCAATGAGGGCTATGTACTGCTAGTCTATTAATATAACTTATACGCACTACGAGAATGTTAATGAATTTTATAATTTAAAGCAACAACCGAGTATTTTGGACCATAAATAAAAATATTTATATGTTTTATCTTTTACTTCACATTTTGAATTTTCTTTCCCTCACAGTTTTTTTTTAACTTTTTCATTATCATTTTCAGAATTGATTTAGAACCCGGCTTATGTACTGCTAGTCCATTAATACAACTCATACGAATGAATTGTATAAAAAAAAACAACAACTAATAGTTCTACAAATATTTTAGACTATAAATCAAAATATTTATAAGTTTTATTTTTTCTTCACATTTTTCTATATTTTCCTTCAAAGCTCTCAAAAACTTCTCTATCATAATTTACTAAATTAATTTGGAAAAGAATATCATCTTTCAACTGCTTAAGACTTTTTTCTAGCTATCTCCCCCCAGAGACTTGGTTAACATATTCCAAATTTTCTCCCTCAATTAAGTCGCATATTATGAAGGACAATGATTTGATTTCCCCTTAGACAAGCAGCGCCCTTTACACCCAATCATCCCCAGAGGCGACCTTACTGTCTGTCTTTTATTCCCGTTTCCCAGAGCACTTTTGCATTCATAATTTCTAACAAAATGAGATAGCTCTTCGCTTCATTGACTTGTGCAAAAAGTTTTGGGGTTCAGTTTTATATTTGTATATATTTTTGGAAAACAAAATAAACCATAAACTATTTTTCATAGTCATCATTCACAACAAATGATGAATATTTCTGGTTTGTTTTTTTTTTTACGATTTTCCTCCCAACAACAAGAACCAACAGAGTCACGAAAAAAATATGTATTACATTTTGGCGAAACATTCCGACATGTATGGCAAATATGGTAAATAGGAAAAAAAACGTCAATGGCATAATGTGATTTTTGTTCTTTAGAGAATATAGGAAAATAATGCGAGCCAACAAGAAGAGGACAACAAAAAAAAAAATTGTCATAATGCGGTAGATTTTGTTCGTTTTTGTTAGGCCTTTTTTCTCTTTTGGCATACCAACGTAAATTGTTTGAAAATTGATTTAGTTCTTATTTCAGCTAATGAGGTCCAAATAAGCTACATTTGGAAACAACTAATATAGAAAGCAAAAAGTTAAATGCAATTATTTTTGTTACACAAACTCTTTTTTTATCATAAATTAAAACAGTATATTTTTTATTTACTATAGAAGTTTGACATAGAAAGTGGAGAACGCAAAAATATAATTTTCTATTGAAAAAAGTCCTTTTAATATACATTATAAGTATTATCAAAATTACTTCATAAATTTTTTACTAAAAATAAGTATACGCAACCTTGTCAACACTCAGAAATACAATTTATATAACTTATACGGACAGTCTGACTTCTAATTATTATTATGGAAATATGTATTAATAGCTTTAAAATCTTCCCACTAGATCTGCATGGTTTGATTTTTATTTTAGAAACATTTAATATTCAACAGAAATATATGTGAACAAATATCTACACATTTTTGGAAAAACATATTGCATTTGATAGACATTTTTGTAAAGTGTACAACAAAAATCTGTGTCCATTTTTATTTAATTTTATTATAATTTTATATTGATTCGTTGGCTCTTATTCAATACACAATTTATGGAAAAAATAAAATTTTGCACATCTGTGGGAGGAAACTTTTAGCGCTTATGAATTTGGGTGATTTGAAGGGTAATATGTACCATAAAAGCGTACCACCAAAAGCTTGGTTCTTTTTCATAATATTAAACGTCCATTTCTCATGCATTTCGGGGTGAAATTGGAAATTAACCAGGATAATATCCTAGTTACAAAGCAATAAGAATATGAGCAATAAAAATATAATTCTGCACAACTTTGGCAGATGCACAAATATTAGAGTGGCCGAGTCACAATTTGAATGTACTAAAGGCTTTAAAGGTCTACCACAAACTCCATAGATGTACCAAATAATTAGGACCTATCTTGTGTCAGATCTCTCACCGGTTCCATATCCCATAGGGTTATTAAATTCATAAACATGTACAAATATGCTCTTAATAAAAAAAACAGATTTCGATACGCCTTCAGTTATAATATTTACTCGGCGACTGGGGTTGCGTATGTGTAGTACTCTTCAATTAATAACAAGTATACTCAACTGTGGATCATATGATACATTTAGTAATGCGTATACGCTCAAGTCAAAATAATTATACGCTACGGTAGACCATAGCATTCAATTAGTAATGCGTATACGCCCCATTTTACCTGATAAACAACAATTTAAATATTATTGCAGGAAAACCACATAGTGGGGGAGGATATATGTGTACTCGTATATCATTTGCTACGGACCAGAAATGCAAGACACCAAAGAAGTGCCCTAAGACCCTATGTATGTTCGGTGAAACTCCGTTTTAGGATATTTTAAAACATATAAGCAATTCCCGGCCCTCTGTCTGTCCATCTGTCTTGCTGGTGCGCACAATAACTCTTTAAATGATTTACGGATTGATACAAAATTTGATATGCGATACCATTTTTCTTATCTCAGGCTAAGATCAAATATTGGTCATATTGCTCCCCGGCTTCTATTACCTCCCTCACAAAGGCTTATATAGAGGCCCTAAGTATTTATTGCCTGATCGTCATATGAGATTAATTTTACATCCGATCCGTATGAAAGTTCGTAAAGAGGAGTTTCATAATCCACTTCCACTGACAAGTTTTAGGAAAATTGGTTTTTATTTTAATGTAAAATTGGAATCAACATATATAGAGGTTCTATCTATATGTTGATTCCAATTTTACATGTGAGCACTGCAGTAGCCACTTTTTTATATTAAAAAAATATTAAATATTTTTTTGAAAGAAATGAGATTATGAACATAATTAAAAAAAACAGCCTTTTCCTATTGCAAATATAGATTTTATACAATTTCATTAATTAAAAATATAAAAACCTTTGTTTTTGTTTTATTTTTTTCTATTAATGCTAAGTCATTAATAGAAAAATGACTTAGTATTAAGTGCAATATCTTCGTTACCCTTTTCCCGAAAACTGAACTTTTATAACACATTTTGAAATTTTGAAATAGGAGCGGTGTTTTTTAATCGAGGAACTACATCAGTTCCACTTAAAAAGGGCAAATAGTTTTCAGAACTTTATGTCAACGGGGCAACATTTTTTTCAGAAACGAAATCACATTTAATTTAAACTTTTGCTAACATATGACGTATGATAGATTTTAAATAAATAATTATTATAACTTATACGACCCCATTTCGCCACCATTGAAATTCGAACAAAACATACATATCTGTGGTCACAAGGCATAACAACATACCTCGAGTTATGCTCAAATTGCGTTATCGATGCCACGATGTTCCCCATATTCTCCTGAAAACTTGCAAAACACACATATGCTGTTATGCCTTGTGACCACAGATATAAGCGAATGATTGTTTTTAATGAGATTTAGAAAACTTAATGATATTTATACAAAGAAAAACTGCTATAAGTTTCTTCACCTTTTTACTATATTATAATAAGAACATCTTTAAAAGCTATCGCAAGGACCTTCGATTAAAATCATTATAGAAATTAAAATTTTAACACCTCTATATATTTAAGAATATTTGCAGAATATTTTTTGCAGATTTTATAAGTTCTGCATTTATTGAATTATTTGGAAATTTTAAAGACTCAGTGACTTGTTCACAGAAAAATTGTGTATATTAATGTTCAGTCGAATGCTCATCATCAAGATCCATAAATTCGATATCTCCATAAAACATGCTAAGTCGGCTTAGCATGTTTTTGGGGAAATTGCATTTTTAATAAATTTTATTAAATAAATATTCCAAATTATATTCAGTCAAAATTTATCCATCAACCCAATCAAATGCTATTCACAAAACAGTAAAGTTCATTTGCTTTGCATCATGAAGGAATTCCACACAAATTGGAAAATACATCAAACTTTGATCGCCTCTCCTTAAAAACTATCTTTTTGCACTTAGTGCAGTTTAGAATAGAGGTATCGAATTATTTTCATTTAATTCAATCTATTATAGGAACCCCTCAGCGTATGATTGATTTTATTACACAATATAATATGTATTGTAACTCATACGGCCCCGCATCCCACCTCGCCTTTAAATTCACTTAAAGCGTACATATAAGCGAATGAGCGACACAGCAATATTAATCATACGTCAACGAGTTTTTCAAAAGAAATAAAAAACTATTTTAATGAGTTGGGCAGAGGAAGAAACAGAAATCCGATAAAAGATTAAATATTAACACATAAACTTTACTGAAACTCAACACTCATTTGCAACTTTTTCGTATTTCAAGCAGTGTATGTTTTTTTTTGCATTTCATTGCAGAGCAGAACTACAAAATTGTAACCTTGAGCCAGAAAAAAAACGCCGAGGAAAAATACTGTTGATGAAAAATATGGAAAACGAGAACATAAACAAAAGGAAACCACACTAAAATATGCCATGGAGTGCTATAGCGTAAAAAGCCGAGAGGCGAGTAATAAAAACAGCCAACATTAAAAGCAAACAAAAAAACCAACAACAACAACAAAAAACACTTGGAATTTTTAATTACACCGCAAGATGGAATACACAGAAACTCAGTTGGATGTAAAAGAAAACATGACCGAGCTAACTCTAACAAAGTAGAAGAATTCTGAGATATTTAATCGTCATGAATGAACCCGGTTAGGGAAGGATGAATGAGGATGGCGTGCTGCAAATCCATAACAATACAAAGAATTGCAAACAACAAAATAGAAAGGAAAACAATAGTTGGTCGAAATTGGAGAACAATAAAATCTGTTAATGGAATTATGTTAAAGCTTTTGCGGAGAGAAGAAATTTTGAGGAAAAAAAAAAAAGCAGTTGCACATGTTGGTTATCAATTTGAGGAAATAACAAAACGAAAACCCAAAACCAACAGCATATCTGAGAAAACTACGATAGAATAGAACCCGAATTTTCGCTACTTTAAAGACAAACTTTTTGTTCAGCACCAAAAGACGCCAGAAAACTTTTAGTTGGAAAGAAAAAAAATCCAAACAATTTTTTTTTGTCACTTTATCCCTAATTGCCATATAGCAAAATAATTTATTGCCAATAAAAATAAAGTTTTAGCTTGAGAAAAAATCAATAAAACAATACAACACTAGAGAGAGCCCAAGAATTCGGAGAACCGGAAATAGAAAAACAAAAACGGAAATTACACAAACTGTCTTAGAAGCATACATATGACGGACTAAAATAAACCCCGAGAATAGGCAAGAAAAATGCTCAAATGGCAAACAGATTAGATAGCAACAAAATCAAGAAATATTTTAAAATAAATAGAAATGTGAAAAAAAGTTCAAACTAGGAAATAACAACAGAAAAATTTAACAGAAGACAAGAGATAAGTCTTTAGAATTCTCTAGGAAAGGGAAATAATAAAAGCAAAAAAATTCCAGTAAAGAAGAGTAAATGAAATCCGACCTTCCTAGTTCGTTTATTTTTAATCATTTACTATGTACGATAAACCAATACCCTTCAATATATATTCCTCTGGGTCGTATGATTAATACTAATAACTAGCAAATAACAACAGAAAATGTAACAGAAGACAAGAGATAAGTCTTAAGAATTCTCTAGGAAAGGGAAATAAAAAAAGCAAAAAGAAATCGTAATAAAGAAAAGTAAATAAAATCCGACCTTCCTAGTTCGTTTATTTTTAATCATTTACTATGTACAACAAACCAATACCCTACATTATATGTTTCCCTGGGTCGTATGATTAATAAAAAATATGTTTTGCAGAACTTAAACTTGTCGAAAGGGAACATTGTAGTAATAAATATGATAGTCCAAGATGATAAACTTGAATATGAGTCATTCCATGCCAAACGGGACGATTTTTGACATTAATATTTTTGATTGCTTCGAAATTTTGTTTATGTATTATTTACTTAAAAATATCTTAAACGTAGTTCAAGAAAAAATTTTAAAAAATTTTCTTTAAGAGTTATGAACAATTTAAAGTTGACGAAATTACATTGTTTTCTAAAAGTTGTGTTCATTCTTTAGCGTTTATCTCCTGAAATACGTGACCGATTTTAATGTGCTGTACCATGTTTTGAAGGTAATTTCAATTACTACAACTTATTTAGAGTAAGCACTGCAACGAATACACTAATTTTTAATGTTGTTGCCCTATTATACTTTCTGTTACGATTTTCAAAATGATTACACCCTTTAATGAGTTTTGTTTTTTTAATATCAAGCCATTGCTGATTTTTGCCAATAATTTAGCAAAATTTATAATATTTATTGTTGTTATTGTTATATTTATAAACTAACGGCTAAAAATGATCATTCTGTAATTTTTTAAAGCACATTCACAAAAAGTATGCAAATTGTTTTTTTAAAAAAATGGTAAAAAAATAGTTCCCATCAATTCACCACTTCCAAATTCATACAGTAGCTAACAAAGACATCTAAGAACACGACATAAAAATTTCAAAAAAAATCGAAGGGTGTAATCATTTTGAAAATCGCAATAGAAAGTATAAAAGGGCAAAAACATTAAAAATTAGTAAATTTGTGGCAACACTTACTCTAAGTTAGTTGTAGTCGTTGAAATTACCTTCAAAACTAGGTATAGCACATTAAAATCGGTCACGTATTTCAGGAGATACACGCTAAAGAATGAACACACCTTTTAGAAAAAAAACGCAATTTCGTCAACTTTAAATTGCTCATAACTCTTAAAGAATTTTTTTTTTAAATTTTTTCTTGAACTACGCATAATGTATTTTTAGGTAAATAATGCATACACAAAATTTCGAAGCAATCAAAAATAGTGATGTCAAAAATCGTCCCGTTTGGCATGGAAGAATGACTCATATTCAAAATATATACTAATTATATATTTTGTAGCCCTTATATATTTCGATATTTGGACTGTAGGACTAACAACTAGTGAAAGCGTTAAACTCGGCCATGAAGAATCGTATATATGTGCACTCCACCATGGATAGCAAGTGAATTGTTTTGGGCACAAATAAAGTCAGACTATCAAATTTCAGCCCAATTCGTTGAAATTTGAGGTTTTTGTTGCGTTAAGAAGTAAAATCTACGGAACCTTTGAATGGGGGCTATATCAACACATGAAGCTATGTCTACCGTTGTTCGTGTGAAGGTTTCCGGGTATACATAAACCCCAGTTACCAATTTTCAGCCCGATCAGTTGAAATTTGAGGTCTCTGTGGCGTTAAGAAGTCAAACCGGACAGATGCTATATATGGGGGCTATATCAAAATATGGACCGATATTGCCCATTTTCAATACCAAGTTATCTGCAGCTTTAAAAAGTATCTATATCACGAAGCTCAAGTATTAAAGATGGTATCGCGATTACAACAGCCGGACATGGTTAAATCGTCTTAGAATTTAAAGCCTATTATGAATATATGGGGAATTCCACGACAAATCGACGGTTTCAAAAAAATTTCGATTTTGATTTTTCCCATTTTTTATATTTTTTAGTACACCTGAAGAAACGCTTTGTGAAATTTTTTAAAAGATTTTTCCGATAACTTGTTTAGAAGTTATCGATATTTAAAAAATCGTAAAGACATCACTCTGTGTATCTGGTTATTGGTCATAAATTCTTAGGTTATGGTTCGATTTGAAAAATCTTTTGTTTTAAAATGTTGGTATTTTTCAGTACTTTTCAGAAAAAAATGTAGAAAAAATATAAAAAAATGTTGTTGTGCGATTTTTAAGTTTTTCAATTTAAATGTAATTTTTGAATTGTTTGACACTTCAGGAAGTATTTCTTCCAAAACAGCCGCCACCTCGCTGATCCCCTTACCCCTGAATGAATAGAAGTTTAAAATATAAAAAATTCGCAAAAATCGGAGAGTACAAACAATTAAAATAATGACATTTAAATTGTAAAACTTAAAAAACCCAAAAAAAAAATTTTCCATATTTTTTTTAATTTTTTTTTATGAAAAGTACCGAAAAATACCAACATTAAGAAAAAGATCTTTAAAATCGGACCATAACTTAAGAAGTTATGACCAAAAACCCGATACACAGACAGACATCTTAACGATTTTTAAATATAGATAACTTCAGAACGAGTTATCGGAAAAATCTCAAAAAATTCCACAAAGCGTTTCTTCAGGTGTACTAACAAATATAAAAAAATGGGGAAAAATCAAAACGGACAATTTTGAAACCGTCCATTTGTCGTGAATTTCCCCATATATACTTTATGAGGTCTCAGATCAATATTTAGAGGTGTGGAGGGTATAAAAATACATTTCATTTGCCCTATGGGACGTATGACTAATAAACAAGTAAAAGCGTTAAGTTTGGCAATGCCGAGTCTTATATACCCTCTACCATGGATTGCATTCAATTTTATAACTGGAAAAATCTTTGGATATGGAGAAAATCATGAAACGATCCTTTCTGTATAAATAAATTATTTAAAATAAGTAAGAAAGTTCAGCCGGGTAAACCGACTAATGAATCCCCTCACCTTAAGTCCCAAAAAAACATTAGTACATTTATTTATTTTTTGTTTTAATTTAATTATTATCAATTTAAATTGCATTTAAAAACTTTGAGGTATGCACTGGTATTAAAGTTAAAAGGTGTTAACTTTTGGTACAAAAATGTCCATTTGTGTGGGAGGTAGCAAAAGGGGAGCGCCCATTTTCGCTGGACTCTTGGTACGGTAAAAAGCATTACACTGTACAAAATTTCAAGTATTTATATGTACTGGTATTGAAGTTAAAAGCTGTTAACTTTTGGTACAAAAGGGTCCATTTGTGTGGGCGGTACCAAAAGGGGCGTGCCAATTACGGGCACTTTTCTCTAGACTCTAGATACTATAATAGCATTGCACTGTAGGAAATTTCAAGTATTTGTATGCACTGGTATTAAAGTTAAAAGGTGTTAACTTCTAGTATAAAAAGGTCCATTTGTGTGGGAGGTACCAAAAGTGGCACAGCAATAATGACCATTCATAATTAAACCATTACACTGTACAAAATTTCAAGTATTTGTATGCACTGGTATTAAAGTTGTAAGCTGGTAACTTTTGCTTCAAAATCGTCCATTTGTGTGGGAGGTACCAAAGGGCGTGACAACTTCGCCATTTTTCTCGAGGTAATAGTGACTAATAAACTAATACTATGTGTAGAATTTCAGAGGATTGAAACGAGTAGTATACGAGTATAAGTTATTAAATAATCAATATTTCACTAAATATTTAAACTTTGTGGGGAAGGTACTAGAAGGAGTGGACCAATATGACCCATCTTCGAACTTGGCCAGAGATAGAAGAAAATATTACCACATACCAAATTTGAAGACAGAGAGACAGACAGACCGACGAACGGACGGACATTGCTCATTCGACTTAAAATGACCCAAAACGGATATCCGCCGAACATACGTAGGGTCTTAGGGCCACTCCTTCGATGTGTTACACTTTTGGCTCGTAGCAAATGATATATACCCTCCTCTCTAAGGTGAGGGGATAAAAAGAACGCTGCAATTTTTAGGCCGCAAACTTATTAGCTAAACTCTTCACCTGAAAAATGTGGTATTTATGGTTTAAAATAGCATTTTAAGAGCTACATCTACACGGGACTACAGCAAAATAAAATTTGATTTGTATACATTTTATTGAGATGAATTCTTGCCAAAGTAGATTATAAACAGTAAATTTCAGCTAAGTTTCTTAGAAAATGTGGCATAAATAAGCCTTTTGGGGAGGGACATCTATAGGTTGACTATAACAAAATATGAACTGATTTAAAAAAGTTTACTGCGATGAATTCTTGTCTTAATTAAATACAAACTGCAAAGATTCAGTTAAAAAGCTTAGAAAATATGGTACTTATGGCTTAAATATGTATATTTTAGAGCGACATCTATAGGGCGACCATAACAAAATATGAACCGATTTGTAAAATTTGTTTCTGTGATGAATTCTTGTCAAAATAGTATGCAAAGTGCAAATTTCTGCTGAATTGCTTTAAAAATGTGGTATCTATGGCTCAAAACCAGTAACTTTTAATTATTTTAAATATATAAATTAAAATCACTCATACGCCCAATTGTACTTTGCATTACAATAGTTTGCTTTGAACCATATTGCGTATGATTACTTTTAATTATTTTAAATATATAAATTAAAATCACTTATACGCCCCCCGTTTATATGCTATTTAATTTTAGCAATTTTAAACTTCTTTTGGCATTTTGTAAAAAGCTTTTAACTATGTATATATGTACGAGTATATTCATTAATGTTTATAGAGTTTTTTTTGAAGGCTTTAAGTACTCCTATGTTTTAGCAATGGGAGGGGCAAAATACCACCCACCCACTCATTTGCCCAACATTATTATGTTCAAAAACGTTTTACCTTAATTGCCCAACATTTAATAACCACCTCAGTGTTTTTGCGTTTTTTTTTTCAGAACCACGCTGATGGAAAAGACCAAAGAGCATATAAGCCATTTGGATACTGTACATTTTATACGAAATGGGCATTCGAATGGAAGGAGATACCTCCACACCAAAAAAAAAAACAAAAACAACGCACACGGAAAACTGAAATGCTCGTTCACACAAAAGTAAATAAGCGGAAAATAGAGGAAACAACATAGCTTTTGTTAGCTGTGGTCGGGTGGAGCTAAGGTGGGTGGGCTCTTGTAGCAAAAGACGGGCGGGGGAGGGAGTTTAAAAGCGACGACCAAAACGGTTTTGAGTGGCACTGCTGGAAAAGAACGAAGTCTAAACATTGGTGGCGTAAAACTGTTGACCTATTTTCGCTCCGACAAAAATGCCAAAACTGGCAGAGACTACAGTAGCACTGACTGCATAGAATACACAAAACCTACGAAGTGTTTACGAAACTCTTCTAAAACATTTAAATGACATCTAAAGCCCTAGATATAAGCACCCGCCGGAGAAGGGCAGGGGTATGGTCTAAGACCTAAAGAGAAAAAAATAAGAACAAGAATGACAAAGATAAAAGTAAATCAAAATAAGAAACTTGACAAATGTCAATAAAGAAAAAAAAATAGAAAATTAAAAACCTATAAAATAAGAATGCAGATTTTTCAATTTAAAAAACAAAATCAAAGTGTTGGTGGCATTATTTTGATCATTAGAAATTTGCTTTGTGCAATCTTGTTGTTGTTGTTGTTACATGCTGTTATCCTTTTCACAAACATTTATTATGGTCACCATCTTCAACCCACAGTGTGTGTGTGCGTGTGTCTGTGTGGTTAAATATTGCTTTAGCCAGCAGTACACACATGCACACACATGAATACCTTGTGTACACAACATGTGAGTACTGCACACCCTTTACGTCATATGTGTAGGCGTCGTGTGAGTACATATGGCCAATGTATGTCATTCATGTACATAAACAATCAATCTAAATCCTGTACAAAGTAAGGACAACACTTCCTGAGGGTGGATGGGACAGAGAGGGCAGGGGGGCGGAGAAAGACGACAAACAGACACATAGACATTATTGTGTGTGTGTAACATACACTTGGTGATGCGTTCTTGTGTTCAAGGCGCCCATGGTTGGCATGAATGATGGGAAGGGACAATAGGGTGTTGTAGCTTGGGAGGAGAAGTAATAGATTTGCAGGAAAATTAAGATTTTCAATATTGGCTCAGATTTTGAAGTATTAACCTATGAGTATTAACCTATGAAATTTATTTTTGCTAAAAACATTATAAAAAGTTGCAAAATTTTTCTTCAATTTTTTTTAACTTTAAAATATGGCTATCCCTCATATACTGAGTGACAACCAGACACTCACAAATCCAAAACAGTAATTATATATTTTGAAACGCAAAACACGGCGTGTAAATCTACATTCAAGAGGATTTAAAAATTCTCAAATGAAAAATTTCCAAAATTTCCAGACCTGCCTTAGTATTTGGTCCATAACTTTTACAAATATTGCGTCCCCAAAAATATAATTTCTGTTTTGGATTTGTGAGGGTCTGTTGCATATTTTGTGTACGTATTGAAAAAAATCCAAGTCCAACAATATATTTATACCCTACCCCACACTGTGGTACAGGGTATTATGACTTTGTGCATTTGTTTGTAACACCCAAAAGGAGAAGAGATAGACCCATTGTTTATTATACCGATCAATTTGTAATCACTTTCTGAGTCGATTTAGCTATGTCCGTCTGTCTGTCTGTAGATGTATTCTTGTAATCGAAGTACAGGTCGCAATTATGGTCCGATCTCAACGACACTTTGCACATATCTTTTTTTAGGCCCAAGGACGATCCCTATTGAATTTCGGTTCGGTTCGGATTTAGATATAGCCCCAAATATATATGTTACCCTCGATTTTAAATTCAAGTGCTGTAGAAACTGTATTTTATATCCGATCACAGGGAAATTCGGCAGAAAGAGGTTTCTTATTACATGAAGGAATACTGCCAAATTCGGAGAAAATCGGTTCAGATTTAGATTTGATTGACATTATTAAAATTCACTGATCCGGAATTCCATCGAAAAATCATCTTGACTGATGAGGCCCATTTCCACGTCGGTGGCTACGTCAACAAGCAAAATTGTCGCATCTGGGGCTCGAAAAACCCAAGAGTTATTGTTGAGAAGCCTCTCCATCCTCAACGTGTGACTGTTTGGTGCGGTTTATGGTCCGGCGGGGTCATTGGACCTTACTTTTTCGAAAATGAGGTTGGATCAACAGTTACGGTGAATGGATTGCGCTATCGAAAGATGATTAATGATTTTTTATGGTATTGATCTAGACAACGTTTACTTTCAACAAGACCACGCTACGTGCCACACAATCAACGAAACCATTGCTCTGTTACTGGAAAAGTTTCCGGACCGTGTTATCTCTCAAAGAGGTGATCACAATTAGCCACCGAGATCTTGTGATTTAACACCTTGCGACTATGTACTTCCTTTGGGGCCACGTGAAAGATAAGGTCTACGCCAAGAGCCCAGCGTCGATTCAAGACCTCAAATATAGAATTCGTGAGGCTATCGAGAACATAGGGTCAGTCACTTTGCGATTTGGTTATGGAAAATTTCATGAAAAGGATATGGTCCTGTAAGCGTGGTCCTGGTGGCCATTTGGCTGATGTTGTTTTTCTTTATTAACGGCATACCTTCCTCTTTATTATAAAATAAACATCCGATCATTTGTCGCAAAAAATTGCATTTTTCTTTGAATACCAAAATAACACCTCTTGTTGGAAAACCCTTTATTTGTATTATTCATATGTAATGGCAGCCGTATGTATTTATTACAAAATATTCGATATTTCCAGGAACATAAAATCAAACATTCATAATACAAAATCAATTAGTCAGCCATTTAATGAAACTTGATTTCTGTGAAATGTTATGAAAAGATTGTAACCAATAATTAGATATTTCAGGGGTTATAAAATAACCAAATCAATGCTTACGTACACCAGTACAACACATGATGGACTCCATTCTGAGAATTAGACGTTAAAGTATCCCCAAAAATAAGAACTTCTGAAGCATTCGTTTGGTTAAGTTGGCTCAATTAATAATTAAATGGCCAGACGAAGTCTTGAATTAGAGAAAATAAATGCGAAACAAACCTAACCGAAAAAAAATAACATCCAATATCTTAAAAATCGGAAAAATGCCAACAAAGTCATAAAATATCTGTCCGTAAAATATTGAAAAAATACGTGTACGTAGTACGTCACACGTATACTTATTCGTATACGTATAAACAGAACATTAAAACAATACATTATAAATGGGATGAAGCACCATCCTATAGCACTGTGAAAAACTGGTTTGATGGATTCAATCGTGGCCGACGCTCGCTCGAAGACGAAGGTCGTCCAAAAACGGCCGTTGTGCCAGAGAACATTGATGCCGTGCGTGAACTGATAATGCAAGATCGTCATGTGACATACCGTGGGATAGAGGCATCATTGGGCATTTCTTCCACCAGCGTACATTCGATATTGCATCGAATGTACGCTGGCCTTAAAAAAGGTTTATTCTCGTTGGATCCCACATAATTTGAGAATCGCTCAAAAAAGGCACGTGTCGATTGGTGCAAAGAAATTTTGAAAAAATACGATCGCGGTGCTTCAAAAGACGTTTATAAGATCGTCACAGGTGACAAGTCTTGGATCTATCCGTATGAGCCCAAAATAAAATAGCAATCGACCGTGTGGGTCTTCGAAGACGAGCCAAATCCAACGAAAGTTGTTCGTGGAAGAAGCACTTCGAAGCAAATGATCGCCTGTTTCTTCGGCAAAACTGGTCATGTGCCGACTGTTCCGCTTGAGCAACGTAGGACGGTCAATTCTGAGTGGTGCACCTCAATTTGTTTGCCTGAAGTCTTCGGAGAAATTCGAAAAACGAACAAGAGAAGACGAATCATTGTGCACCATGACAATGCGAGCTCTCACACATCGGCTCAAATCAGTCCCTTTTTGACCGGCCAAAACGTCGAACTTATGGGTCATCCGCCGTACAGCCCTGACTTGGCACCCAATTCTTCTATTTATTCACGCACATCAAGAAAACATGCGTTGTCAACGATTTTTGTCGCCAGAAGATGCTGTTGAAGCGTTCAAATACCATGTATTGGAGGTGTCTCAATCGGAGTGGAAAAAGTGCTTCGACAATTGGTTTGAGCGCATGCAAAAGTGTATAAATCATGCTGGAGAATATTTTGAAAAACAATAAAATAATTTTTGATGAAAAATATTCGCATTTTCATTATTAGGCCAGAAATATATATAGCAACCCTCGTATTCAATATCTACAATTTTGTTTCAGACACAAAGGAGATATTCCGTACAGTATGCCGAGAAAAAATAAAAAATCGTATGGCCATTAAATTATTAAATGAGCCAACTTGACTAAACGAATGATGCAGAAGTTCTTATTTTTGGGGCCATTTTTACGTCCAATTTTCAGAATTGAGTCCCAAATCAATGAGTTGAAAAATTCTGTACTGTGCTATGAAAAACATTGAAATCAATCATTTTGGACCACAAAACGTACGAGAAATATAATAAAAAAAATTATATACCAAACTTATTTACAGAACTCATGTTTCAATGAAATGTCATAAAGGGACTGATTTTATATTTCCAGTAAAAAAACCCAAAAAATCAAATAATTGTAATACCGTCTGACTTTGTAATTATTATTAAAAATAATAATTTTAAGGTATTAGCAGAAACAGGGACGTATCCAGGATTTTAATTCGGGGGGGCCCAACCTTTTTTTCCATAACAAAGATCAACAATTAAATATTGAGTTTATTGTGTAGGTAAGGGAAGTTAATTTCCTTAGTTTTTTATTCGAATTTTATTCCTAAATATAAATATGTACTTTAGTACGAGACAATGTGGCTTTTTGAGCTATTTAGGGTGCCTAGACACGTTCAGATTGTATTGATATGTTTACAAAAAATTTTCACATTTACGTTGGCTACAATTTTGCCAAGCATTGCTAGTGAAAAATTACGAGTCCCCGGAAGTTATGCTGAAAAAAGTGAAAAAAAAAGTATTTTTTTCCTTCACTTTTTCAAAAAAAAGTACCGGAAACTTTTTTTTTCGCAAAAATGCTAAGAAACTTTGTTCAGCATATTCTTAGCTACATTATTGCCAAACCTAGTTAAGCGGTATCACCAAGTCGGAATTAGTTGTTGGACAAAAGCTGATGATACCTTTTTCGAGTGGCCCACTGATTTTCAGAAACTTTGGGGCCCTATACTGTCAAGTCCGTGTATTTTTCAAAAAGTGTTCATTTGTTGCATAGCGTAATTAATCCATATACTTATTTCAGCTAATCCATATACTTATTTCAGCTAATTTCTGGCTAGCACCAATCAAAAAATCGTGAAACATGCACTTTTCTTATTTTTAGTTGTTATTACTTTTACTGTTGCCATTTTTTACGCTTTTGTATTGTTTTTTTTTGATCTGCCTTCCAAATATTTTTCGTGTTTTATTTTTTTTTGAGTGATTTTGAAAATTGTAAATAGTTTATGCCAATGTTTAAAACATTTTAGCAAATTCTTTTATTCTATATTTCCAGGAATATTAAATTAAACATTCATAGTACAATAAATATTAATATTTAACAGACACAATATTATACTATCTGGTTTAATGGAAATTTGAATTCGTAAAATTGCTCTTAGGTGGATGACAACATGAATATAATAGAAAAATTAAATCAATCCATCGGTTCAATGACAAACTTCAGTGAAATTGTAAATGGTACAATAAAGTATAAAATTGTATGTAATTCATACAATTCATATATTATATTTGTAAAAACAAGTCTCCGAGGAATTTCTGTTTAGTAAGAGTAGTCTATATGCTAATATCTGTGGTCACAATCGAAAACCGCATAAGTCGACTTAAGATCGATTTGAGTTATGTATGCTAACGTATTCTACTAACAATGCTTTATATTTATGTATGTAAAATGCCCATGTTAACATTGTTATTAAAAAAGAAATGAACAAAAACATATTGACCAAAATCTTAATTAAGCCTCATTACAAAAAAATATAAAGTGAATAATCTACAAACAATTTTTTTATATTTATATTTGAAATCCCGATGTCTCTTATATTGATTTATTAAAATATATTAACCAACACATATTGACCTAAGTCGTAATGAAGTCCCATTACAGAAAAATAAAAAATTATTTTCCTCGAAAGCATGATTTTAGACATAGGGGGATTTTTGCTTGTGACCACAAATACATTGCACACGGAGGCGTATGATACATAAAAATTATTTCAAGGAATTGATATTAATCATTCGGAATGGGTACCGACCAGACAATGAAGCCGACCAAAATTGTCGGCGGCGGCGGCGCATGCAAAAATATCGATAGGCGGCGGCGGCTGATCGGCTGAGCCGATCAATTTTCAACAATCGGCTGAGCCGGTAAATTTTCCACAATCGAAAGCGCACGAATACGAATGTAATTCTCCTGCAAAAGTGTTTTTTTTTTTTTTGATATTTAGCGTTAGAGGAAAAAACTTAAAATTAACACAAAGTTATGGAAGTTTGATATAATATTGAAAATCGGTTTAATAAATCTTCAATGGTTGATACATTTGTTATTAAGTTGACAATCCTTGGCCAAAAGGAATTGGGTCGTTCCGGAGTTTTGATCCGATGGTTTTGGGCCTCAGTATTTTTAAAAGTTATGGACGAAATACTGGGATTGGTCTCTTAATTTTGGCGCTTTTCTTCTATTTCTGCACATATGAATTTTAAACGCCCTTGCGAATATTCTGTGAAAATTTGAAAAAAATCGAGGGAAACAATTTTTTTGGAACTCAAACTTTTTTAAACGTAGACTTTGAAAAAATCGGTTCAGCTGTAATTTTCGTAAAACCCAAAACGCATTTTTTATTTAAAATTACCGTATATTTTTATAATATTTTTTTTAATAAAAGATAGCCATATCTTATATTAACATTAGCAACTTTTTATAAACTTTGTACGCTACGCTTTGTACTTAACTCTAAATATTGGAAATTCCGAACCTAAGGTATCACTTAGTAGTCGCTTTCTAAATTTTCATGGTTGCAAAAATAAAATCTTCTTGACTCACCAAATAAAATTCGGCGGCTGAGTTTCAGCCGATATGAGCCGCTAAAATCGGCGGCGGCGCCGACTTGTAAAAAATCATTGGCGACGGCGCGCCGCCGGTTTGCGCCTGGTACCGACTCAATTTGAGGAAACTGAATACAAAGAAACCCTTTAACGAATTAACGAATATTTAAGTAAAAAAATTTGAAGAATTTTCGGAGACGTATTATTAATGATAACTACTTCAATAAATTATTATACTCCAACACAATATAAACATATAGTACAGGAAGGCATATGGTAAATATTAATTATTTCTAGAAATTTATATTACTTATACGCAATAGTGTACTTGGTTGAATTAAGGGAAATAATTATAAAGAAAGTCTGAAATCGGATAATCAATTTGCAAATAATGTTTCTAGAATATTCATGGAAATTTGCAGGTGTTTTAAGGCAAATATAACAAATAAAAACTATCATATCATAAGGCCTATTTAGGGCACAGGCTCTTCGAAAACCTAGATGACCTAGCAGATGCACCTCTCAAACCTCTTCTCAAATTCATCAGAAAATCTCTCTGGTTTAGTAAAGCCACAAAGACAAATGAAAACAAGAGTCACTATATCTTCTCTCCCTCTTCCTAAACCTGCTCTTGGAAGAGGGAGAGAAACTGTCTCTTCCTAAACTGTCAACCTCCAAATATTTCTTCTATTCTGCTCACGGGAAACACAATGGACCGAATTGTCGGACTCGTCAGTTGTATTCTGACGGGCGTCCCTTTCAACTTAACCTAATCTATCATATCCAACAAGGAGATGTTTTCGAAATAATACATATTAACAAAATAATATTACACATACGCAACGATGTCCAAACAAGAAAATATGCGGTATACAACTAATTTTTTGGATTTTTCTATAAATCGTACAACGCAAGAAGAAGCATAAACTATTTCCAGCAATTTGTATTAATCATATGCAATAATAAACAACGTTAAATTAGAAAAGACTTGAACACAAAAAACCCGAAACGAGTAAGGGATTACATATGACTGCATTAGTAAAATTTCCACTAACTCTAAAGAAACCACACAAAACATTTGTCAGAGACAGATACTTTGATATCCGAACCACATGTATTCTATAAAATGTCATCGTATGTTGGTTTAACCAGTCAGTTTAATTGAAAAGCTTTCGTGCGATATTCATTATTCTCAATAATTATAATTAATCATACGCAGTAGTGTTCCAAGGCAAGTTGTAGCATATATGTTTGTGAATTCGTAGAAATAAATATATTTTACAAAATTTAATTTTATGTTGGTTTAAGAAGTGTGTCTACGAGCTTAAAATAAATTTAAGGTATTGCAACTGAAATTTAAAAAGAGCGGGATTGACAAAAGATTCTAATTAAAATTAATCATACGCAATGCTGTGCAAGGACAATATTGAGAATAAATACCAGCGAATTTGTCAAAATAATAACAGATTTTTTAGACAAATGATTCTAAATACACCTTTAGAATCATTTTTCCAAAAACTCTGTTATTTTGACAAATTCGCTGGTATTTATTCATGATTTATTAAAATGATTCTAAATACACTCTTAGAATAGTTTTTCTAAAAAAATCTGTTATTATTTTGACAAATTCGCTGGTGATTAGTCTCTATATTGTCCTTGAACAGCATTGCGTATGATTAATTATAATTGGAATTTTTTGTCAATCCCGTTCATTTTAAATTTCAATTGAAAAAAGATAAATATACACATAGTTTCCCACAAAATATTGGTAATATTTGCAAAATAACCTTTACGCTGTGGTTTAATCAAATATTTCCTTGAATTTTTACTACTCATACGCAGTAGTGTCCTCTAGACAAAGACAAGAGAAATCACTGCAATCTATTCGGTTGTCACAGAAAATATTTCCAGCATGTACCTATGAATATATTTTCAAAAATTTAATCCATCATATGCATTTAAGCAAAGGCAGATTATTACGAATTTCACGGAAGGCAATGGTAATGTCAAAGAATACAGCTATTAAAAATTTCTAGGAATGTAAAGGGTTTTCCAATAAGATGTGTTATTTCAGTACTCAAAGAAAATGCCATTTTTTGAGATAGATGATCGGATGTTTATTTCATAATAAAGAGGAAGGTATGCCGTTAATAATGAAAAACAACATCAGCCAAATGGCCATCACGATAACGCTTACAGGCGCATATCCTTTTCATGAAATTTTCCATAACCAAATCGAAAAGTGGCTGCCCTATGTTCTCGATAGCCTTACGAATTCTATACGAATTCTAACAATCCTTTTTGTTTGAGTAAATTATTAAAAATAAACGAACGCTGCAATTTTAAGGCCGCAAATTCTTTAGCCAAACTCTTCATTTGATAAATGTGGTATTTATGGCTTAAAATAGCTTTTTTGAGAGCTACATCTACCCGGGGACTAAAACAAAATTTTATTTTTATACATTTTATTGCGATGAATTCTTGCCAAAATAGAATATAAACTGCAAAGTTTCAGCGAAATTTCTTAGAAAATGTTGTGTTTATGGCTTAAATAAGCCTTTTTGGGAGCGACATCTGATTTACATTTTTTACTGAATTCTTATCTCAATTAAATATAAACTGCAAAGATTCAATTAAAATGCTTAAAAACTATGTTAATTTTGGCTTAAATACGTATGTGCGCGACCTCTATAGGGTGACTATAACAAAACATGATGCGATTTGCAAAATTTTTGCTGTGATGAATTCTTGTCGAAATTGAATATAAACTGAAAAATTTCTGCTAAATTACTTTAAAAATGTGGTATCTATGGCTCAAAAACCAAGCGACCTCTATAGGGGAGCTATATTAAAACATTGACCGATATGGCCCATTTGCAATCCCAAACAACCTGCAACTATAAGAAATATTTCTACCAAATTTAATCAATCTAGCTCTATTATTACGGACTGTAGCGTGATTACAGCAGACGGACGGACATGGCTAAATCATCTTGGAAATTTACGACGATTAGAATTTTATATATAAGTACTTTATGGGGTCTCAGATCAAAATTTAGAAGTGTTACAAACAAAGTGACAAAAAGAATATACCCCCATTAAAAAAAAAATATGTTGGACAGGGGTCTCAGATCAAAATTTAGAAGTGTTACAAACAAAGTGACAAAAAGAATATAAATATAATATATATATTTAAAAAAAATATGTAGGACAAAAAGACGTATTAGTAATAATAACTAATGGGAAACAATTCTATTACTCATACGCTCTGATAGTGAAATAAGAAAAGTATATAAGCTATAACATAGGCTTTCAGTAAATAAGCCTAGTAAATGTTCATTATACTGGGTTAAATTAATGGGTAACAAATGCAAAGAAATCCTGAAATAAGTTATTTTTAAATTAAGGGACATAAATATAAAGAAACTCTGAAATCAGTTAATGCATATACAAGGTAAGTTTCTTGGCTATTCATAGAAATGTTAAGGAGGAGGACGATTAGAATTTTATATACTTTATGGGGTCTCAGATCAAAATTTAGAAGTGTTACAAACAAAGTAACAAAAAGAATATTCTCCCATCCTATGGTGAATGAATCACAATTTTAGTAGATGTAAATAACAATTGATTGGTATAGCAATAAACTAATGGAAGTTTTTAATTTATACTTCTGCAATTGTTAGTCATGAAATGAAATAATATTGTACTAGGCAACGTATGATCAATATTAAATTATTTTAGGAATTTATATTATTCAATCGCAATGATATATGAGGTTAAATTGAGTACAAGTAAGTTAGAATAGAAGTTTCTTAGATTTTTTATAAAAAAAAATATAACAATGATATTAAATCAGTAAGAAAAGACAGAAAGTCGGGCGGGTCAGACTATATAATAACTTACACCTTCGAGTAATAAACTTGGAAAATTGGAAACCTTTCGAAGCCACGAAAAATGAGTTGAAGCACTGGACTGTGATGGCTCACAAAACTATGTGGAATAGCGCAACAGTTGGAGCAACTGCAAAGATACTGTGGGGTGACCCAAGTGAAAAGAAAAAAAGAAGTCTTCTGAAACTAAACAAGATCGATATTAGTAAGATGATGAGTGTTCTAACGGGACACTCAAGCTTACAAGCACATCTTCATCGCATAGGACTAGCAGGAAACGACGAATGAAGGGCATGCAGAGAAAACATCGAAACGATGGAACATTTTCTGTGTCACTGCCCGGCTTTCACACATGCAAGATCCCTACATTTCGGGTCCGACATATTACCAGACTTGACTCATCTCAGAGAATATGACTGGAAGATACTGAGAAAATTTGTGTCCAGTACCAATTTTCTGTAACTCGTGAGGTATAAAAAGATCATAAATAAGGAGCGCACAACAACCTAACCTAACACATCCCTAACAATGCGAAAATGGGCTTTGATAATTATTTCGAATAATTGGTTTAGTTTCAATTAACAAATTACTTAGCTCCACCTCCTCATCAATGCTTATTCCAAGGAGGAGTTGATGATGTTGATCATAATAAACTAGGTCTGAAACGATAATCTCAAAGTACGCAGTATTCCTACATAGATCAAGAACATAGAACATGATGAGGCAATACATAATCTAAACAGATTTTCATCAACTTGCATCCCAAAACCTTCATTCTGCCAAATAATATAAAGATCGGACGGATCAATTGCGCTTAAATGCTAACAGTAACATTGAATATATGTGGCTATATCTAAATCTGAACCGATTATGAATACGATTATGTTAAAAATCCATAAAAGTGTATTTTGGGCATCTATAGTGATTACACTATGCAACAAATGAACACTTTTATAAAAATAAACGGACTTGACAGTATAGGTTCGATTATACTATCAAAGGGTAGTATAACCCTATACTCGGTTTGGCGAAATTGGTGACCAATTTTTTTTATGGGCCCCCAAAGTTTTTAAAAATCAGTGGGCCACTCGAAAAAGGTGTCATCAGCTTTTGTCCAACAACTAATTCCGACTTGGTGATACCGCTTAACTATGTTTGGCAATAATGTAGCTAAGAATATGCTGAACAAAGTCTCTTAGCATTTTTTGAGAAAAAAAATTGTTTCCGGTACTTTTTTTTGAAAAAGTGATGGAAAAAAATATTTTTTTTTCACTTTTTTCAGCATAACTTCCGGGGACTCGTAATTTTTCACTAGCAATGCTTGGCAAAATTGTAGGCAACGTAAATCTGAAAATTTTTTGTAATAATATCAATACAATCTGAACGTGTCTAGGCACCCTGAATAGCTCAAAAAACCACATTGTACCCCAAAAATGTAAGTATTTCACTGTTATGTAACAAAAATATATTTTTTTGGTATAGGGCATGTACAGCAACTTTATAGAAAATATTAAGGCCAATATTTTTGTAGAACATGTTAACCCTCTAGCTCCCCCATATAACTGTAATTTTTGGCCCCATTTTAACAAATCATAAAAAACACCCTTTAAAAGGGGGAGGGCGGGGATGAAATGTTCTACAAAAATGTTCGCCATTAAATTGTACTATATGAGTCGGAACACACCAAAGCCCAAATCTTAACACAAAAACCCAAAAATAGTAGAATCGAACCTATACTGTCAAGTCCGTGTATTTTTTTCACTGTTGCACAGTGTTATGTACAACGAATCTTTTTGTCGAATACATCACCAAAAAAAAAACATAGATTTCAACTACTTTTCATAGTTATTTTTGGAGGTAGGTTATCAGGGATAAGGGGATCACCGCGGTGGCGAGAGTTTTGGAAGAAATTCTTCCCAAAGTTTCTCCTTTATTTTGTTCTTTGGCGTGGAACATCTATTCCGCAGCATTCAAGTCACAAGCACAGTGGCTAGCAGTGGAATTTTTTTATAAATTTTAAAAAATTAGAAAAAATTTTAATTTATTTCTCTTTGTTTAGTGTAACCCTTGAAAACGATCGACGAAGTCGGTCGAAATATCGGGAAAATAACAATTTTTAAAATAAAACAATAAATTAATAATTAATTTGTTTTATTTATGACCTCAAGCCAACAAAAACAAAAATATAATAAAATATAAATAATTTTACGCCCGAAGTCGGTCGAAATATCGGGAAAATAACAATTTTTACAAATAAAACAATAAATTCATAATTAATTTGTTTTATTTATGACCTCAAGCCAACAAAAATAAAAATATAATAAAATAAAAATAATTTTACGCCCACATCCAGCCAAAGATTTTATGTTAAAGGTGAAGAAGTTTAAAATATAAAAAATTCCAAAAAAATCGGAAAGTACAAACAATTTTAAAAATGACATTTAAATTGTAAAACTTAAAAATCGCACACAAAAAATTTTAATAATTAACATTTTTCGTGTAAAGTACCGGACCATAACTTAAGTAGTTATGACCAAAAACCGATACACAGAGTGATATATTATCGAGTTTTTAAATATCGGTAACTTCTGAACGAGTAATCGGAAAAATCTCAAAAAATTCCACAAAGCGTTTCTTGAGGTATTCTATAAATTATAACAAGCAAAAGCGTTAAGTTCGGCCATGCCGAATCTTACATACCCTCCACCATGGATTGCATTCATTTTTTGTACTGGAAAAATCTTTGGATATGGAGCAAATCATGAAACGACCCTTTTTGTTTGAGGAAATTATTAAAAAAAACAGACGATGCAATTTGTAGGCCGCAAATTCTTTAGCCAAACTCTTCAATTGAAAAATGTGGTATTTATGGCTTAAAATAGCTTTTTAGCGAGCTACATCTACCGGGGACTACAACAAAATACAATTTTATTTGTATATATTTTATTGCGATGAATTCTTGCCAAAATAGAATATAAACTGCAAAGTTTTGCCAAATTTCTTAGAAAATGTGAAGTTTATGGTTTAAATAAGCCTTTTTGGGAGCGACATCTATAGGTGGACTGTAACAAAATATGAACTGATTTAATTTTTTTTTACTGAATTCTTGTCTCAATTAAATATAAACTGCAAAGATTCAATTAAAATGCTTAAAAACTATGTTATTTACGGCTTAAATACGTATGTATTGGAGCGACCTTTATAGGGTGACTATAACAAAACATGTACCGATTTGTAAAATTTTTGCTGTGATAAATTTTTGTCCAAAAAGAATACAAACTGCAAAGTTTCTGCTAAATTACTTTAAAAATGTGGTATCTATGGCTCAAAAACCGAACGACCTCTATAGGGGAGCTATATCAAAACATTGACCGATATGGCCCATTTGCAATCACAAACAACCTGCAACTATAAGAAATATTTCTACCAAATTTAATCAATCTAGCTCTATTATTACGGACTGTAGTGTGATTACAACAGACGGACGGACATGGCTAAATCATCTTAGAAATTTACGACGATTAGAATTTTATATACTTTATGGGGTCTCAGATCAAAATTTAGAAACAAAGTGACAAAAAGAATATACCCCCATCCTATGGTGAAGGGTATAAAAACATTCAGAAATTTAAAAAAAAATTATGTAGAACAAAAAGACGTATTAGTAATAATAACTAATGGGAAACAATTTTATTACTCATACGCTCTGATAGTGAAATAAGAAAAGTATATAAGCTATAACATAGGCTTTCAGTAAATAAGCCTAGTAAATGTTCATTATTTATGACTATTTATATTAATCATTCGCAATGGGGTACTGGGTTAAATTAATGGGTAACAAATGCAAAGAAGTCCTGAAATAAGTTAATTTTAAATTAAGGGACATAAATATAAAAAAACTCTGAAATCAGTTAATGCATATACAAGGAAAGTTTCTTGGCTATTCATAGAAATGTAAGGGAGGAGGACGATTAGAATTTTATATACTTATTGTTTTTCAGATCAATATTTAGAAGTGTTACAAACAAAGTGACAAAAAGAATATACCCCCATCCTATGGTGAAGGGTATAAAAATATTCAGAAATTTTTAAAAAAGTTATATAGAACAAAAGGACGTATTAGTAATAATAGCTAATGGGAAACAATTTTATTACTCATACGCTTTGATAGTGAAATAAGAAAGGCATATAAACTATAACATAGGCTTTCAATAAATAAGCCTAGTAAATGTTCATTATTTATGACTATTTATATTAATCATTCGCAATGGTGTACTGGGTGAAATTAATGGGTAACAAATGCAAAGAAATCCTGAAATAAGTTAATTTTAAATTAAGGGAAATATATATAAAGAAACTCTGAAATCAGTTAATGCATATACAAGCACTGTTTCTTGACTATTCATAGAAATTTTAAGGAGTTTTAAAGGAATTATACAAATTAAATACAATAATATCCAACATGGAGGCGTTTTCGAAATAATACATATTTGAGGAATTTTTTATTACTAATATACAAAGATGGACAAATACGAAAAAATGCGGTATACAAATTATTTTTAGGATTTTTGAATAAATCGTACCGTGCAAGAAGAGAAGAACGGCACAACTCAAAATTTGATATTTTATTTAGTTTGATATAAATGATCTATAAAAAATAACTATTTGGCAGAATGGGTTGACATAACTTCAGAAGTACGCCAAATATTGTTGTCTTCCTCAGGAATCAGCCGAATCGTGGATCAGCTTATAGATATTGAAATGTAGGAAAATTTAGTATGACCAACTCCAAAAAAAATTATCTTTGGTTGTAACGTTCTTTTTTTTAATGAACGAGATCAATTACACGCAATGACTACAAAATTATGTATTTTTAATATCCTCAATTTTAATTACTAAACTTTCATCACCTCAATAATGCAAACACCCTTTACCGGTATAATGTTTTAGCTTCCACCCATATGTCTTCTCGCGTGTGTGTGTGCCTCCCTCTCTCTTTACAATCCATGGGTACATGTGTAACTACGTAGGCTTAAATGTATACAGGCCCTATCTCTTTCCGGTTTCCCTTCTGCCTCACCACTGGTGGAAGCCAAAACCCGTTGTCATTTTTGTTGTGTGTGTTGGATGGTTGGTTTCTAGTACACTTCACATACAAACGGGTAAATACCTCAAGGATGGCACATTCAAAATGCTTATTTTTCGTTAACCATGCCAATATTTTCTAGTTTCATTTGCGTTTTTTGTGAAATGCAAGACCTGCTTCAAATGACACAGATTTAGGCTTTTTTGTTGTTGTTAAGCATTTCTTATTAATTGCTGGGGTGGCAGCAGATGCGTTTGAATTCAAGTGAAATTAGATTAGGGTTTTTTCTATTACTCATGCCTTCTCGAGAAATTTAAATAATTTAGATTTAAGAAAATTAAATTAGAAATGCAGGTATATTTAGGTTTTTTCCATGGTTTCTAAAGACATCGGTATATGGGAGCGTATGCGCATTTCATTTTGTAGGACAAGGAGACGTATACTAAACATTTAAAAGCATGTTTATTACTCATATGCAGTGAAAGTCAAGCAAGAGAAGTTAAGAATCTATGTGATTTAATACATATTTTCATTAATTTTATATAAATCACATAGTAACAGAATGCGTATGATTAATAGAAACTATTTCCATGAATTTATATTAATCATACACAAAGTTTATCAAAGTTAAATTGAAGAAAATGTATACAAAGAAACCCTCAAATCAGTTCATTTATACGCATGGAATTTTTATTCTTAGACTTTGAATATAAATTTCCAGGAATTGCCTATGTGCTCTGCACATATATTCATTAAATTAATAATATCACATAATACCAGAATGCGTATGATAAATATAAACTATTTCCATGAATTTATATTAATCATACGCAAAGTTTATTAAAGTTAAATTGAAGAAAATGTATACAAAGAAACACTCAAATCAGTTCATTTATAAGCATGGCATTTTTATTTTTAGACTATGAATATAAATTTGCAGGAACTTTAAAGCAGTTATAAGAAATGAAAACAAGAAAACTTAGATTAACGTTCTACAGAACTAGGAGATTTAGTGGTAATAATAATTGAAGACATTTTTATTACTAATACGCAATGATAGTCTAGCAAGAAAAGTCTGTAAACAGTATGGTCACATACATATATATACATATCGCTCATTTAGAAAAATAACGTCACAACTCAAAATATGACATTTCACTTAAGTTTGATTTAAATGATATACACAAAAATAACTATTTGGCAGAATGGGATGACATAACTTCTGAAGTGCGAGATATATTCTTGTCTTCATTCAATGAATCAGCCCAATCAAGGATCTGCTTATAGATATTGCAATGTAGGACAATTTTGAATGACCACCTCAAAAAAAACTTATTTTGAGTTGTGACGTTCTTTTTCTAAATGAGTGATATGTATTTGGATATTAATGCATTTTCTACATATAAATCCTATAGTAAAAGACTGCGTATGACAAATATTTACTATTTCCAGTAATTAATTAATTAATTAATATTGATCATATGCAAAGGTTACGAGTATTGAAGAAAATTAATAAAAATAAACCCTGAAATTAATTGACGAATACCCATGGAATGTTTCTAGACTATGCATGTGTATATACGATTGAATTCAAGTGAAATTAAATTAACGTTCTTTGCCATTAATCTTGTCTTGCCACGAAATTTAAATAATTTGGACATAAGAAAATTTATTCAGCATTTTTATATATTTTTGCATTTTAATTGTAGGCTATATACTTCTTAGGTGATCTTTAATTAAGAATTTCTATTTAATCCTTGGACAAAAACATGGTTCTGGCCAGGCATATTTCATTTCTGAGCGTTAATTAAACATACTTCCAGTTTAGGTAGATACCCGGTAGCCGCCTAAAATATTGTTGGCTTTCCATCTGTAAAAAAAATTCCAAAATATCGTTCCAACACGACGAAAAGTGCATAAGAGAAAAGTCCCCCTCGAACAAACACATATGCCTGGCCCTATACAATTCAACCCGTTTGGCCTTTGAAACTTTCTTTGGAAGGCCGTTGAATATTCCCAGCAACATGCTGCCTAACCAACAAAGCGGTCCTAGTACACTGAGTTCCAAAAAAGATTGCAGAATTAGTTTCACGGAAGACGAAAAGCTGCGTAGGAGAACAATTTTTTAATGCACTAATCCTGTGTGCCAACAACATTCTAAAGTTGATATATATATATATATATATATATATATATATATATATATACATGTTTTTCATACATTCCACAAAATGAATAAAAATTAATAATAAAAAATACAATTTTTTTTACATTTAGTCTAAAGACCAAAATAATATACGAACATACTTAGAAATTCAAAGTTACGGTACCCTTTTTGCCATACAAATGCATAAAAACGTATAGGCATATGTGTTTGTTCGAACTTTTCAGAATATGTGTTTGACGGGGGGTTAAAATCATAGAAAATTATTACATGAGATAAATTGAAATCTTTGAAATTCAATAAATTTTTTTAAATTTGGTAAGCAAATATATTATTTATTTATATGAATTACATTACAATGTAAATTTATATTCTAATTTTACGGTCCATGGAAAAACCGGGTAACAAAGACTATTTGGCTAGATTTTTGCAGCGACAGACCAGAGCCTCTGGTAGGAATCGAACCCACAACCCCCAAAACTCATAGGCTAGCACGCTACCAAATCACCCACTGGGGCGCTCTAAGCTAATATATTAATTTTCTAACTTTAGGATATTTTTCAGGATATGAAGTCGTATTATTAACGTATTAATGTTTCCATTTGTTTCATTCATTCATCAGAGTTTTACTCATAGGATATCTCTGTATGTACATATTTATTTCAATTCATATTTAATTGAAATCACAAAAAATACAAATTTTATATATCTAATAGAAGTGCGTTCGTGGCAAAAATTTTTAACATTGCGTGTCATAGTGTATGAGTGTTAATAATAGAAAAAATCAGATAATAGAAAATACTGAGGAAAATATCGAGCTCAATAAACAATTTCTAAATGGCAATCGTATGCAATTATTTTTAAATATTTTGGAGAACATATATTTAATTAATATTATGGCTATAAATAACGAGACTAGGAATTTGAATTAGGTAGTGCCAGAGGGCGTGTGATAAATATTAAATATTTGTATGAATTATTAAATATTAACCATTCGCAATGGTTTACAAAGATGGAATGAAGGAGAAAAATACTGATAATCCCTGAAAGGGGTTCATTTATGCAGGGTGGCCCAAAATGGCCGAATGGATTTGAATTCCTTATAACTTTATGATAAAGGGTTTTCCAACAAGAGGTGTTATTTTGGTATTCAACAAAAAATTAAATTTTTTGAGATAAATGCCGTTAATAATGAAAAACAACATCAGCCAAATGGCCACCACGACCACGCTTGCACAACCATATCCTTTTCATGAAATTTTCCATAACCAAATCGCAAAGTGGCTGCTTTATGTCCTCGATAGCCTCACGAATTCAATCTTTGAGGTCTTGAAACGACGCTGGGCTGCTGGCGTAGACTTTATCTTTCACGTGGCCTCAAAGGAAGAAGTCGCAAGGTGTTAGATCACAAGATATCGGTGGCCGATTGTGATCACCTCTTCGAGAGATAACACGGTCCGGAAACTTTTCCCGTATCAGAGCAATGGTTTCGTTGCTTGTGTGGCACGTAGCGCCGTCTTCTTGAAAGTAAACGTTGTCCAGATCAATACCATCCAACTCCGACCATAAAAAATCATTAATCATCTCTTGATAGCGCAATCCATTTACCGTAACTGTTGATGCAACCTCATTTTCGAAAAAGTAAGGTCCAATGACCCCGCCGGTCCATAAACCGCACCAAACAGTCACACGTTGAGGATGGAATTTACGTTGAGTTTTGTGTTTTTCTGTATTCAGAGACTTATAGTAGAATTTTATGGCGAATATTTTTATAAAGAAAGATTTTTAACCTTCTCCAAAGAAGAGACCACAAGGAACCCTAAATTGAGGCGCTAGATGGCTAACATGTTCTACAAAAATATTTTCCATATAATTCTTCTATAAGCCTATAAGAACTGAACCTAAATGCCAGAAATAAATCAAAAATTAGGATCACTTTTTTTGATTAATTTCGTACTTTTTCAAAATTGGTGCTAAACCTAAAAATTGATTTTAAGTTTTGATTTTTTTCTGGCATTTAGGTTGAGTTGTAGTGTATTCAGAGACTTATAGTAGAATTTTATGGAAAATGTTTTTTTAGAACTTTTTGACCCGTTAAACACCTGTTTAAAAGACCCCTAGGTGCTAAAACTAACAAGTAAAAGCGTTAAGTTCGGCCATGCCGAATCTTATATACCCTCCACCATGTATAGCATGTGACCTCACAAAATAACTCAAACCTAAAGAAAATAACACCGAAAACACCAAAAAAAATAGTAGATGAGAAAGGTAGGAATCACAACAAGTTAGGTGGTATATATGGGAGCTATATCTACATATGGACCCATATCGCCCATTTTCAATCCCAAGTTACCTGCAGCTATAAGAAGTATCTATACCAAATTTCAGCCACCTAGCTCAAGTATTATAGATTGCAGCGTGATTACAACGGACGGACGGACGGACAGACGGACATGGCTAAATCGTCTTAGAATTTTAAGACGATTAAGAATATATATACTTTATGGGGTCTCAGATCAATATTTAGAGGTGTTACAAACGGAGTGACAAAATGAATATACCCCCATCCTATGGTGGAGGGTATAAAAATAGATTTTAGGTGTAAGTAAAGTTGGGTTTGGTGTATTCGATATATAACGATATCTGTAATAATAAGGCTATGTGGCGTATAAATGATTTTAAATTGTGTTGTATGGCGTTTGAATGATATGATTAGCGTTACGTGTCTTGGGGTCGTATGATTGTTATTAATAAATAAAGTATTAATTATAATATATAATATAAAAATATCAGTGATAGTGAAGAATAAATTTCTCTACAAATTATAAACAGTATTACAGAGACTACGAGTATATGCCTTGACATTTTTGAATAAGAACATTTTACATACCAAATTTCTTATGTTTGGTGGGTATTATCTCTCACTATGGAAATTCCATATTTTCCAAATTTAAATATACGTATATATTTTATGTTAATAAAAAATCACTTCCAGCTGAAATGTCCTAAAAATTTAATACGAAAAAATAATTTCTTTTATTGCACTTTTAATGGAGACTTTGACTGTTAATGCTCTGGGCTTTAATTGAAATTATCAATGACAAAACGTATCCTCTATTTCTTAAATATGTTGAAAAATATTACACATCCAGAAAATCTAATTTTTAGAAAATCTCCAATGAGGCATATGACTGTTATGGTTAACGCTATGGATCCAGGGATCGTATGATTGTTATTAATAAGTAAATAATGAATTTTGCGAAGAGAACAGTAAGTACTAGGATCAAATTTCACTATATAATTTGAAAAATATGAATTAGATTTTATGTCTAAGATATCTGGGATTAGAAAAGTTAACATAAGGGGTTATATGTCATAGTTTATATTTAATTGTTGTAAATATTAGCCAACTAATTTATGGTAATAAAAAATCGATTCCAGTCGAAATTCTATTAATACATTTTCAAACACACATCTACCATTATATGGACAACATATCCTCCTTTAAAAGAAAAAAAATTAAACGAAAATTACTGATTGTAATCACTGCTGTTCTATAATTGAAAATTTTAACGAGATTATGGTATCCTTGCAACCCAGTCCAATCGAATCCTCCTCCATTTCTGGCTCAAATGAATGTCCATGACAGAGATAAAAGAAACGAGAAAAGTTCACATTCATAGCCATTCATGGGTTTGCTTACTTATTGATCCTTATAAACCACTATGGCAAATTGCAAACATACACAATAATTGTTATGATAGAAATCAATAAAATTTTATAAAAACGAGCCAAACAATGTAGGTACGACGAATATAATAAATACATCGAGTACATATAAGAAAAATAAAAATAAAAAACAAGTCAAAGAATAATAACAATAACAACAACAACAACGACGACGATGGTGCTGACGCCGGAAAATGCAATTTTTATAGACCCGGTTGAGTGTTATATGGCCTCATGTCAAAGCAATGGCAATTTCACCGAGCCAATCGACAAAACGAAGCCCATATAGAGCTGCACAATGGCACTGAGAAAAAACCTTAATTCCAGTTTTCCTGTTCGAGTTTTTTTTTTCATATAAATATATTTTTTTCCGAAATGGTATTATTTTTTTTTGTTCAAGAAATGGAAAATGTTTGGAGAGGTTGTTATGCCACCATCACCGTTATATATGTTCACACATTTGGAGCAATAGTTGCATTGGAAATATTTAGAAGAACGTATCCTACAAACAAACAAGCACAACAAGTTCGTATATTATTCAGTCCCACAGTTCGACTGCATTTTTAGGTTAACGTTTGTCAAACCAATTCATATTTAATATGTTTTCTAGTTTTCTGTGTTTTTCATCTATAACTGAATGCAAAATTCTACGCGGGACCTGCCATCCTTGCAGTTGTTTTCTCGGGTTCTTTGTGGCTGAGAAGAAAAAAAGCTGGATGCATATGCATAAAAGCAGAACATGCAGAGGAAGGAGCAAAAGAAAATGCTTATATGAGGTCTGACATACATAAGCTCTTTTTACGATCTAAGAATTCTGGGTATTACTTGTGTACAAAAGAAAATAAATGAGCAAGTGAAGAAGTGGAATGAAGTGTGTTGGAACGAAAAATCTTAAAGAAAATGAATGAGAGAAAGGTGTTTTAGTGATATACCCTACTCGAAAAGTAGTTCAATTTGGCTGCAATGGTGTCAAAATAAAGTAAAACTAAAACCAGTAAGGAAAGGCTAAAGTCGGGCGGTGCCGACTATATAATACCCTACACCACTTTCGTAAAATTGAATAACTCTGATATATAAATTTTGTAATTCATGTATAAATTGTTTACATAAATTTACTTTTGGGGCATTTTATACTTAAATAATACCCTGTACCACAGTGTGGTGTAGGGTATATGGGAGCTATAGCTAAATATTTACCGATTTTCTTCAAATTCGGCAATGTTGGTTCATGAATCAATGAACTCTACCATTCTAAATTTCAAAACGATTGGATGTAAAATATAGATTCTATAGAACTAAAGGGCCAAATCGGACGAATCATATATATGGGAGCTATAGCTACATCTTAACCGATTTTCTTCAAATTCGGTAGTGTTGGTTCACGGATCAAGAAACTCTACCATTCTAAATTTCAAAACGATTGGATGTAAAATGCAGCTTTTATAGGACTAAAGGGCCAAATCGGACGAAACATATATATGGGAGCTATAGCTAAATCTTAACCGATTTTCTTCAAATTCGGCAGTGTTGGTTCATAGATCAAGAAACTCTACCATTCTAAATTTCAAAATGATTGGATGTAAAATACAGCTTCTACAGGACTAAAGGCCCAAATCGCACGAAACATGTAAATGGGAGCTATAGCTAAATCTTAACCGATTTTCTTCAAATTCGGTAGTGTTGGTTCATGGATCAATAAACTCTACCATTCTAAATTTCAAAACGATTGGATGTAAAATACAGCTTCTATAGAACTAAAGGGCCAAATATGACGAAACATATATATGGGAGCTATAGCTAAATCTTAACCGATTTTCTTCAAATTCGGTAGTGTTGGTTCAAGAATCACTAAACTCTACCATTCTAAATTTCAAAACGATTGGATGTAAAATACAGCTTCTATAAAACTAAAGTGCCAAATCGGACGAAACATATATATGGGAGCTATAGCTAAATCTTAACCGATTTTCTTCAAATTTGGTAGTGTTGGTTCATGGATCAAGAAACTCTACCATTCTAAATTTCAAAATGATTGGATGTAAAATACAGCTTCTACAGGACTAAAGAGCAAAATCGGACGAAACATATATATGGGAGGTATAGCTAAATCTTAACCGATTTTCTTCAAATTCGGCAATGTTGGTTCATGGATCAAGAAACTCTACCATTATAAATTTCAAAACGATTGGATGTAAAATACAGCTTCTATAGGACTAAAGGGCCAAATCGGACGAAAGATATATATGGGAGCTATATCTAAATCTGAACCGATTTCAACCAAATTCAATAGCGATCTGAACAGCCGCGAAATACTCTAAACTGCAGAATTTCAGAACGATCGGAGTGAAATTGCGACCTGTAGTCGACGAACAACTTTACATGGACAGACGGACGGACATCGTTAAATCGACTCAGCTAGTGATTCTGAGTCGATCGGTATACTTTAAGGTGGGTCTAGCTGTGTTATTTTCAGGTGTTACAAACATATGCCGTGAAACAAACTTATAATACCCTGTACCACAGTGTGGTATAGGGTATAATTAATGTTAAACAAGGGGTATAATTGAAGCAGTTTATATTTTAAAGAATTCATATTAATCAAATGTACTATATGACAAATTTTTTACTAGAAATATTACGAATTTCAATATTTGTTATCCAAGTAGACCATTGGACGTATAATTGATTTTAATTACATGTCCCACTAGGCGTATTATTGATTGTAATTTAAATGTAATGTATTATTAAAAATCATACGCACCCCAAAACCTTATAATAAATGGTAATAAATGGATTTAGATATTTTATATTAAAGATAACATTAAACGTATGCTTGATTTTAATTAAGTCACATATAAACACCTTTTGGAATATAGCCTACTTAAACCACCAATAACCACAAATGCAAAAGTACTACTGCACGCATGAATGATTTTAATTAGGTTGAATCTAATTAATATTGTTCCTACGCCTACCGGGAAAATAGACATCAAGATTATTCCTGTAACTTCAAAACCAGCAAGAAAAGACAGAAAGTCTACATAATACCCTACACCTCCCTAACAATTCGGAAAGGGTCATTGCGATAATAATTTGGAGTAATTTATTTTGCATCAGTTAATTCAGATCAATGGTAAATAGGCGATTATGAAGGAAATACTTTCGGTTATGGTTTTTTTGTGTGTAGAAAGTTAATATTTATTGAAGATCCGTTATCTCTATTTGCTGAAGAAATTAAAAGGAAGGCAGCCGTATGATGATTTTTAGAATTCATGTTAATCATACGTACCCTGTAATTCTCGATATATTAGTTTCCCTATTAAAATCAATCATACGCAACAATATACAATATCTGAATAATTGTAGATAGATTTTGCAATTTATGTTAATTATATGTCTCCGTGATCTTCCCAATTAAAATCATACGCCTCAATGTAAAGTTGGTGAATATAATCGATATTGGTTCAAATATTCAAATTATGTTCAATAAAATGTATATTGCTTTGCTGTACATTCCACATATTTCAAAGACATCCAATTTTAATTCAATCCTGATTTCGTTTCTCAAATAGTTCCTGTCACTGCCGTTGTTAATCATACGTATCCCTGTAATTCTCGATATATTAGTTTCCCTATTAAAATCAATCATACGCAACAATATACAATATGTGAATAATTTTAGATAGACTTTTAATTTATGTTACGTCGCAATGTAAAGTTGTTGAATATGATAGATATTGGTTTAAATATTGAAATTGTGTTCAATAAAATGTATATTGCTTTACTGTACATTTCACATATTCCAATTTTAATACAATTCGTATCTGTCTCAAATAGTTCCTGTCACTGTCGTTGTTAATCATACGTATCCCTGTAATTCTCGATATATTAGTTTCCCTATTGAAATCAATCATACGCAACAATATACAATATCTGAATAATTGTAGATAGATTTTTTTAATTTATGTTAATTATACGCCTGCGTGGTATAAGATATTTACTAAACTTTTCAATTAAAATCATACGCCGCAATGTAAAGTTGGTGAATATAAAAGATATTGGTTCAAATATTCAAATTATGCACATTTCAAATATTCCAAAGACATTCAAATTTAATTTAATCCTTATTTCCTTTTTTCAAATAGTTCCTGTCACTGTCGTTTTGTATTTTGCAGAATGCGGATGCCGTTTCATGTCACTGCCATTCACATTAAGCTGCTTTTTACACTTTTTTTTTGAACTTTTTCAACTTTTCTGGCAATGATGTCAGGCTAAGCAGCTCTTACAATACTAAACACAAATGCGGTTGGAACGCACAGAACGCAGAAGAACGCCACACCTCTTTTGTTTGGAAAGAAAAGGCAAAGCTAATAAAAGATGCAAAAACCTTTGCATGTACAGAACACATTTAAATTGAGCAGTTTTGGTGAGGAAACAGAAAACTAAAAACGTTGAGATAAATACGGCAAAAGTGCATATGAGTTCATTTTTATCACACCTTATTCTTTTCACTTTTTTTGTTTTTCTTATGAAAAGAGACAATTTGAAAATGTACGTTTTGTTGTGCAAAATCTAAGAAAACAATGAACAAAAGGAGGGGAAAATAAAAACGACAGTCAGAGGATTAACTATTATTTTCTGTGGATTATGGCAGTCTATTGCAAAGCGAATTCATGGACATTTTTTTAGAGATTTGAAGAAGAAATTTCATGATATTTCTATAATCGGTTTATTAGATGAGATTTTACAATTAACTTAAGCTCAAAAAATAACTGTAGATAAAAGTTAATCAATCAATAATAGCCATTCAAGACTTTTTGTGGTACACTTTTGAGATCTATAAGGAACTCAGGATATGAAAAAGTTTCTGTTAAAGGATGTACATTTTTATAAGGTTGTGTTGAATCATAAATATATCAAATTTTGGAAAAATTAAATTCCGAATAAATTATAAACTATTATCATATCTTTTTCTCTACCAACATTATTGTGGTACAATTTTGGGATCTATAAAGTCATCAAATTTTAATAAAGTTTTTATCAAAGGATAACTATTTGTCTATGGATATGTAGAATCATAAATATTTCCAAATTTGGTGAAATAAAATTTTATTTATTAAAAAAAAAAATTATAATACTATTTTGTTTTACAAACATTTTTGTGGTACTCTTTTGACATATAAAAAGTACATACATTTTAATAATGTTTATGTTAGTGGATGTATAATTTTCTACGGATGTGTCGAATAATACATATTCCCAAATTAGGTGAAAAAAGTGTATTATTAATAGCAATAAATATTTCAAATTTTGATCTACAAACATTACTCTTTTGGGATCTACAAATTCCTAAAATTTTAATAAAGTTAGATTTGTTCCTTTACTTTTTTAGTAAAACTAACAAAAGAGAAATAATTCAAAATTCTCTCTGAGTAAACATATTTTAAAAAAGTACGGGAACGGAAATTTGGTAAAGATAGCAAGCACAGACAAATTTCTTCTAATTGAAGTTTCTGTATATTACTTTCAATGTATTTTGAATGCTACTACTTTTACTTAGAAAAATTTGTCGAGTAAAAACTAGTAAAAAAGTAGTAAAAGAGAAAGAAATTTTGAAAGTTCTCTCTTAAATTTGTATACTATTTTTACTAGTTTTTTGGGTAAAGGAACGTTTTTGGAGTAAAACTTGTAAAAATGGTAAAACTAGTAACTTGTAGTATGTAAGTAAAGGAACAAAGCTGTTTATATTAGTAGATACATACGTCTTAGAATGTGTTCTATCGTAAATAATTCTAAGTTTGACAAGGTAAAGTTAAAAAAAGCAATGATAGAATATTATAATTAAATAATTGTACATCTTTGAAATCTATAAAGAACTCAGAATTTTGAGAATTTCTATCAATGGATGTTTATTTATCTAAGGATATGTTGAATCATAAACATTTCCAAATTTATTGAAACTGAATTCCAGTTATTAATAAATAATTATCATTTTCTGCACAAATATTATGTGAAAACTCAAATTGTAATTCTAATAAATTGCATATATGTATATGGATGCATATTTGTCCAAGGATGTGTTGATATATAAATATTTTCAAATTTGGTGAAACAAAATTGTCATTATTAATAAACAATTATTATCAAATCATATTTGCTCTAAAAACATTATTTTGGTACACTTTTGGGATCTATAAAGACATCAAATTTTAATAAAGTTTTTGTCAAAGGATATATATTTGTCTATGGAGTTGAATTTTTTTTAGAGATTTGAAGAAGAAATTTCATGGTATTTCAATAATCGGTTTATTAGATGATGTAAATGTAAATACATTTATTTAATTAAATACATTTAAATTTTACAATTAACTTAAGTTAAAATATATATATTATATATATATTATAAGGTTGTGTTGAATCATAAATATTTCAATATGAGTATTTGAAAAAATTACTAACTAATACTCGTATCTTCACATTTTTCCCTACAAACATTATTGTGGTACAAATTTGGGATCCACAAATTCCTCAAAATCAAAAAGTGTTTATATCAGTGCATAAATATTTGTCTATGGATATGTCGAATCATAATTTATTTCCAAATTTGGTAAAATAAATAAATAAATTTTTTTTTTACAAACATTTTTGTGGTAATCTTTTCAGATATAAAAAGTACATATATTTTAATAATGTTTATGTCAGTGGATGTATAATTTTCTACGGATTTGTCGAATAATAAATATTCCCAAATTAGGTGAAAAAATGTGTATTATTAATAGCAATAAATATTTAAAATTTTGATCTACAAACATTACTCTTTTGGGATCTAGATAAATAATATCGCTTCACAAATTTTTGTGGTACACCTTTGGGATCTATAGATTTCTCGAATTTGAATAAAATATTTACCACTGGATGCATATTTGTCCAAGGAAGTGTTGAAATATAAATATTTTCAAATTTGGTGAAACAAAATTTTCATTATTAATTAACAATTATAATCAAATCATGTTTGCTCTACAAACATTATCGTGGTTCACATTTGGGGACTATAAAGTCATCAAATTTTTATAAAGTTTTTGTCAAAGGATACCTATTGACCTAAGGAGGTGCTAAGTCATAAATATTTCCAAATTTGGTGAAGTAAATTTCCAATTATTATTAAAAAAAATTACAAAAAATTTTTTTTACAAAAATTTTTGTGGTACTCTTTTGAGATATAAAAAGTGCATTCATTTTAATAATGTTTATGTCAGTGGATGTATATTTTTCTAGGGATGTGTCGAAACATAAATACTCCCAAATTAGGTGAAAAATGTGTAATATTAACAAATTACAAATATATCAAATTTTGCTTTACAATCATTACTGTGGTACTCTTTTGGGATCTAGAAATTCCTAAAATTTTAATAAAGTTTATATCAGAAGATACATACGAGCATATGCCTTAGAATGTGTTATATCGTAAAGATATCTAAGTTTGACAAGGTAAAGTTTAAAAAAAAAAATATGATAAGATATTGTCATTAAATAATTGCTCCTCTCCAAGTTTTGTGGTACACTTTTGAAATGTATAACGAACTCAGAATATTAAAATTTTCTATCAATGGATGTATATCTGTCTACAAATGTTTTGAATCATTACCATTTCCAAATTTGGTGAAAAAGATTATCATTATCATTATTTTTTTCTCCATTATTGTGTACACTATGGGATCTGTATAGAGCTTAAGTTGTAATAAAGTTTATATCAGTGGTTGCACACTGATCTAAGTATGTGTAAATATTTTCAAATTTGGTAAAACAAAATTCACATTGTTTTACCAATCACATTGTTTTGAATCATAAACATTTCCAAATTTATTGAAACTGAATTCCAGTTATTAATAAATAATTATCATTATATTTTTCTGCACAGATATTATGTGGTAAACATTGGGATCTGTACAGACCTAAAGTTATAATAAAGTTTATATCAGTGGTCGCACACTGACCTAAGGATGTGTAGAATCGTAAATATTTCAAAATTTGGTAAAACAAAATTTACATAATTAATAAATAATAATCATAAAATTTTGTTATACAACCATTATTGTTGTACACATTTGGGTCCTATAGAGTTCTAAAATTCTAACAAATCGTGTAGAATAGTAAATATTTCCAATATTGATTAGACTAATTAAAAGAAGAATTATATATATATAAAACCTTATTAATAAATTATATCTCTTCACGAATTTTTGTGGTACACTTTTGTGAGCGGTAGAGTTCTCAAATTCTAATAAATTGCATATATATGGATGTATATTTGTCCAAGGATGTGTTGAAATATAAATATTCCCAAATTAGGTGAAAAAATGTGTATTATTAAACAATAAATGTATCAAATTATGCTCTACAAACATTACTGTGAAACTCTTTTGGGATCTACAAATGCCTAAAATTGTAATAAAGTTTATATCAGTAGATACACACTAGCATATGTCTTAGAATGTGTTACATCATAAAGATTTCTAAGTTTGACAAAAGATTTCTAAGTTTTAACTTAAAAAAGCAATGATAGAAAATTATAATTAAATAATTGCTCTTCGCCAATTTTTGTGGTACAAATTTGAATTGTATAAAGAACTCAGAATTTTGAGATTTTCAATCAATGGATGTATATCTGTCTAAGAATGTGTTGAATCATAAACATTTCCAAATTTATTCAAACTAAATTCCAGTTATTAATAAATAATTATCATCATATTTTTCTGCACAGTTATTATTGTGGTACACTTTGGGATCTGTACAGACCTAAAGTTATAATAAAGTTTATATCAGTGGTTGCACACTGACCTAAGGCTGTGTTGAATCATAAGTATTTCCAAATTTGGTAAAAGAAAATGCACATAATTAATAAGCAACTATCATAAAATTTTGTTATACTACCATTTTTTTTGTACACATTTGGGACCTATAGAGTTCTAAAATTCTAACAAATCGTGTTGAATCGTAAATATTTCCAATATTGATTAGACTAATTAAAAGAAGAACTACAGAAAAAACCTCATTAATAAATAATACCTCTTCACGAATTTTTGTGGTACACTTTTGGGATCTATAGTGTTCTCAAATTCTAATAAGTTGCATTTATATGGATGCATATTTGTCCAAGGATGTGTTGAAATATAAACATTTTCAAATTTGATGAGACAAAATTCACATTATTAATAAACAATTTTCATAAAATCTAGAAACATTATTGTGGTACACTATTGGGTGCTGGAAATTTCTCAGATTCTAATAAAATATATACCAATGAATGAATATTTGTCGAAGGAAGTGCTGAAATTTAATAATTTCAAATTTGGTGAAATAAAATGTTTATTATTAATAAAAAATTATCATCAAATGATATTTGCTATACAAACATTATTGTGGTACCCTTTTGGGATCTAAAAAGTCATCAAATTTTAATAAAATTTTTGTCAGAGGATACTTATTTGTCTAAGGAGGCGCTGAGTCACAAATATTTCCAAATTTGGTGGAATAAAATTTCAATTATTATTAAAAAAAATTAAAGTAAAATTTTTATACAAACATTTTTGTGGTACTCTTTTGGGATATAAAAAGCACATACATTTTAATAATGTTTATGTCAGAGGATGTATATTTTTCTACGGATGTGTCGAAATATAAATATTTCCAAATTAGGTAAAAAGTGTATATTATTAATAAACAATAAATAAATCAAATTTTCTCTAATAACATTACTGTGGTACTCTTTTTGGATCTACAAATTCCTAAAATTGTAAGAAAGTTGATATCAGTAGATACATACGAGCATATGTCTTAGAATATTTTATATCGTAAAGATATCTAAGTTTCACAAGGTAAAATAAAAAAAACAATGATAAAATATTATCATTAAATAATTGCAATTTTTGCGGTACACTTTGGAACAAAATATTCATTATTAATAAACAATTATCATCAAATCATGTTTGCTCTACAAACATTATTGTGGTACACTTTTGGGATCTATAAAGTCATCAAATTTTAATAAAGTTTTTGTCAATGGATACTTATTTGTCTAAGGAGTTGCTGAATCAGAAATATTTTCAAATCTTGAGAACAAATTTACATTAATAATACATAATTTGCATCAAACATAAGTATAGACAAAATATTGTGGTACACTTTTGGGATCTATAAAGTCCTCAAATTTTATTAAAGTTTATGTTAAAGGATACATATTTGTCTGAAGGTGTTCTGAATCATAAATTTTTCTGGACACATTATTGTGGTACACTATTGGGTTCCGGAAATTTCTCAAATTCGAATAAAATATATACCAATGGATGCATATTTTTCTAAGGATGTGCTAAAATATAAATATTTTCAAATTTGGTGAAACGAAATTGTCATTATCAATAAACAATTATCATCAAATGACGTTCGCCCTACAAACAGTTTTGTGGTACAATTTTGGGATCTATAAAGTCATACAATTTTAAGAATGTTTGTGTCAAAGATACTTATTTGTCTAAAGTGGTGCTGAGTCATAAATATTTCCAAATTTGTTGAAATAAAATGTCTTTTATTATGAAAAAAAATTGAAATAAATTTTTTTTTTACAAACATTTTTGTGGTACCCTTTCGAGATATAAAAAGTACATACATTTTAATAATGTTTATGTCAGTGGATGTATGTTTTTCTAAGAATGTGTCGAAATATAAATATTCCCAAATTAGGTGAAAAAGGTATATTATTAATAGAAATAAATATATATTAAATTTTGATCTACAAACATTACTGCGGTACTCTTTTGGGATCTACAAATTCCTAAATAAATAACAAAAATTATAAAAATAAAGTTTATATCAGTAGATACATACGAGCATATGTCTTAGAATGTATTATATCGTAAAGATTTCTATGTTTGACAAGGCAAAGTTAAAAAACAATGATAAGATATTATCATAAAATAATTCCTGCTCGCCAATTCTTGTCGTACACTTTTGAAATGTATAATATAATATAAAATATCAGTACTTTAAAATTTTCTATCAATGGATGTATATTTGTCTAATGATGTGTTGATTCGTAAACATTTCCAAATTTGGTGAAACTGAATTCCAGTTATTAATAAATAATTATCATTATATTTTTCTGCGCAGGTATTATTGTGGTACACTTTGGGATCTGTGCAAACCCTAAGTTATAAAACGTTTATATCAGTGGTTGCTCACTGATCTAAGGATGTGTTAAATTGTATATATTTCCAAACCAAAATTTACTTAAATAATAAATAATAATCATACAATTTTGTTATACTACAATTTTTGTGGTACACGTTTGGAACCTTTAGAGTTCCAAAATTCTGACAAATCGTGTTGAATCGTAAATATTTCCTATATTGATTAGACTAATTAGAATAAGAACTACAGATAAATCTTTATTACTAAATAATATAGCTTTACGAATTTTTGTGGTACACTTTTGGGATCTATAGAGTTCTCAAATTCGAATAAAACGTATACCAATGGAAGGTTTTTAGTCTAATTATATACTAAAATATATATTTTTTCAAATTTGGTGAAACAAAGTTGTCATTAGTAATAAACAGTTATCATGAAATCATTTGTGCTCTAAAACGTTTTTGTGGTACACTTTTGGGATCTATAAAGTCATCAAATTTTAATAAACTTTTTGTAAAAGTTTATTCCTAGCAACTCCTATTTGTCTAAGGAGTTGCTGAATCATAAACATTTCCAAATTTGGTGAAATAAAATTTCAATTATTATTAAAAAAATTTAATAGAAATTTTGTTTTCCAAATATTTTTGTGGTACTCGTTTGAGATATAAAAAGTACATACATTTTAATAATGTTTTTGCCAGTGGATGTATATTTTTCTACGGATGTGTCGAAATATAAATATTCCCAAATTAGGTGAAAAAAGGTGTATTAATGATAGTAATAATTATATCAAATTTTGATCTACAAACATTACCGTGGTACTCTTTTGGGATCGAGAAATTTCTAAAATTTTAATAAAGTTTATATCAGTAGATACATACGAGCATATGTCTTAGAATGTTTAATATAATAAATATATCTAAGTTTGACAAGATAAAGTTAAAAAAACAATAAAAAACAAATAAATAACAACAAAAACAACAATAAATAACAACAACACTTAAAAAAAACAATGAAAAAATATTATCATTAACTAATTGCTCTTCGCCAATTATTGTGGTACACTTTTGAAATGTATAAAGAACTCCGAATTTTAAAATTTTCTATCAATGAATGTATATTTGTCTAGGGATGTGTTGAATCATAAACATTTCCAAATTTGGTGAAACAGAATTCCAATTATTAATAAATAATTAACATTATGTTTTTCGGCACAGGTATTATTGTGGTACACTTTGGGATAATAAGGTTTATATCAGTGATTGCATACTGATCTACGGATCTGTTGAATCGTAATTTTTTTCAAATTTGGTAAAACAAAATTCACATAATTAATAAATAACTATTATAAAATTTAGTTCAACAAACATTCCTGTGGCGCACATTTGGGACCTATAGAGTTCTAAAATTCGAACAAATCGTTTTGAATGGTAAATATTTCCAATGTTGATTAGACTAATTAAAAGAAGAACTACAGATAAAACTTTTTACTAAGTAATATCGCTTCACAAATTTTTGTGGTACACTTTTGGGATCTATAGAGTTCTCAAATTCTAATAAATTGCATATATGTGCTTGCATATTTGTCCAAGGATGTGTTGAAATATAAATATTTTAAAATTTGGCGAAACAAAATTGTCATTATCAATAAACAATTATCATCACATGATGTTTGCTCTAAAAACATTATTGTGGTACACTTTTGGGATCTATCTATCATCAAATTTTAATAAAGTTGTTGTCAAAGAATACTTATTTGTCTAAGGATGTGTTGAGTCATAAATATTTTCAAATTTGGTGATAAAACATCCATTAATACTACATAATTATCATCAAATATAGGAATAGAACAAAATATTGTGGTACACTTTTGGGATCTATAAAGCCCACATATTTTAATAAAGTTTATGTAAAAGGACACATATATGACTGAAGAAGTTCTGAATCATAAATTTCTAAATTTTTTGAAACAAAATTCACATTATTAATAAACATTTATCATCAAATCTGGAAACTTTATTGTGGTACACTATTGTGTTCTAGAAATTTCTCAAATTCAAATAAAATATATACCAATGGATGCTTATATGTCTAAGGATGTGCCGAATCATAAATTTTTCCAAATTTGGTGGAATAAAATTCCTATTATTATAATATAATATCACTATATTTTTCTCTTCCAGCATAATTGTGGTATATTTTTGGGATCTATATAGACCTTATGTTCTAACAATGTTTATATCAGTGGATGCATACTGTTTTAAGGATGTATTGAATAACAATTTTTTACCAATTTTGGTAAAACAAAATGTCACTTATTATTGAACAACTATCATCAAATTTTCTTTGAGATCTATGAAATCCTGAAAATCTATTAATGTTTATATCAGAGAATGAACACATGTCTAGCAATGTAGTGAATCTTAGATGTTTCTAAATTTTGTGAAATAATATTAATTTATAAATAAAATAAATAATATTAATATATTCATTTACTTTAATCCTTTACATACGAGTACAAATAATACAAATATTATTCTTTTCTAATTTTGGTTTTTATTTTTCGGCTTTAGGTCCTTGATTAAAAACATTTTTGTTCTTTAAATTTTAATATTTATTCTCGAGAAATATTGAAATTTAAAGAACAAAACTGTTTTTTTTTAATCAAGGACCTAAAGCTGAAAAATAGAAACCAAAATTAAAAACATCATAAAGGTCAACAATAAACAATATCAAAAAAAATATTTTTTTATATAATTTATGTTTTATTATTCTACCTTTTTATTAATTTATTAATATTTTGATTATTTTATTAATTGAGCTCGAAGCCAAAGAGTTGTTTTTTTACTACATTTTATTTATTGTTTTTTTAATATTTCAATATTTCAATCCTCATCACGGATCATTTTCAGGAAATTAAAAATCGAAATATTGAAAAACAATAAATAATATTTAATAAAATAAAAACTTTTTGGGCTCGAGCTCAATTAATGAAATAATCAACATATCATTTTTTATGTTTAGAAGTCTACATATTTATAAGCAACCATTTCACAAATTTTTTTATTGCTTCGTTTTCCTTTATTTGGGCCAAGTAATTTCTAAGTGGGTTGGCATACTCCCAAAGGAATTAATTGCAAAAAGAAAAACATGTACTGAGCATAAAACAACATCTTTCATTACTACTCAAGAAAATAAACATTGCATATTTCAACCCCCTCCCCCCTGGGTTGCTACGTTGTCTACCTGACATATAGTTTCCATTATTTCATACATAGTTCTTCATCATATTTCATAATTTACCCTCAATGGGATTTAGTTCATTATGAAAATATGCGTGACGGAGGGAGCAAATGTAATCTGCATAAAATACGAGTAAATAGAAAGGGTTTTCATGGACCCTTCCTGCTTATACCATAACCAAATCGAGACATATACACTTGTATACAGTGCTTCAAGTCTTCGTTCAAATAGAATTTTTGAAAAAGAGGAAAAATGAAAGAAACTCGGGATAAGACCTAAATTGTATCAAGACTTGGCATAATACCCAAAATGCGTTACAAAAGCTGAGGAAGCCAAAGTTCTAGACCAGAAATACATATTTCTATTAAACCTAAACATACATAAATATGAACATAAGAACCTACATACATATATAGAAGAACTGGTACAAGAGACTAAGCTAAGTAGAAAGCAATATAGCTTAACTAGGGATTCAAATAAAATTTATTAAAAAAAAATAGTAGATATAGATGTAGAATAAATATATTAATATTTCGATTCTGCACAAGTTCGGAAAGAAAAATTTGCACTGAAAAGCATTAGGTTGTCATTTGAGTACCCCAGTGAGCTGAAAAGTATACCATCAAAACCACTGCAGATGTTTTATTATAATAATTGCATTACTCGTAAATATTTTTTTTAATATTCCATGTAAACAGCAAACAATTTTTTTTCGAAAAATATTCTGCACATCTTTGAAAGTGAAGCTTACCACTGATATACCGTTTATTGACATTTATGTTCTGCAATGACCTGAAAAGTGTACCACAAAACTCTGTATATCGGTTTCGGTGCAATGAGTTCTGCATAATTTAAAATTAAATGTCTGCTTTAGAATATATTATGAAAACAGATTACAGGTATGATACTGCACTTCCTGGGAAGGACTGGTTACTGTATATTAACACGGCGTTGTCGCCTTGATACCCTTAAATCACTCTAAGTGTACCACTGCAGATGTTTTCTTACAATAATTACATTACAAGTAAAAATTTGCCTTTTTGTGTAAAAATGATATGTAAACAGCAAATAAATTTTTTTCGGAAATATTCTGCACATCTTTGAAAGTGAAGCTTTCTAGTGATATACCGTTTATTGTCACTTATGTTCTCTAATGACCTGAAAAGTGTACCACAAAACTCTGTGTATCGGTTTCGGTGCAATGAGTTCAGTACAATTTAAAATTAAGTGTCCGCTCTAGTATAAATTACGAAAACAGATTACAAGTAAGACACTGCATTTCCTTGGAAGGACTAGTTACTGTATATTAACACGGCGTTATCGCTTTGATACCCTAAAATCGCTTAAAGTGTACCAGTGCAGATGTTTTCTTACAATAATTACATTACAAGTAAAAATTTGCCTTTTTGTGTAAAAATTATATGTAAACAGCAAACAATTTTTTTTCGGAAAATATTCTGCACATCTATGAAAGTGAAGCTTTCCACTGATATACTGCTTATTTTCATTGATGTTCTCTAATGACCTGAAAAGTGTACCACAAAACTCTGTGTACCGGTGTCGGTGCAATGAATTCAGTACAATTTAAAATTAAATGTCTGCTTTAGTATAAATTACGAAAACTGATTACAAGTATGACACTACATTTCCTTGGAAGGACTGGTTACTGTGTATTAACACGGGTTGATCGCTTTGATACCCTAAAATCACTTTAAGTGTACCACTGCAGATGTTTTCTTACAATAATTACCTTACAAGTAAAAATTTTCCTTTTTGTGTAAAAATGATATGTAAACAGCAAACAATTTTTTCGGAATATTCTGCACATCTTTGAAAGTGAAGCTTTCCAAGAATATACCGTTTATTGTCATTTATGTTCTCTAATGACCTAAAAAGTGTACCACTTTTCGAAGGAGTGACCTAAGACCCCAACTATGTTCGGCGGAAATCCGTTTTGGGTCATTTTAACTCGAATGAGCAATGTCCGTCCGTCTGTCTGTCTGTCTGCTGGCTGGTGCGCACGATAACTCTCGAAAGGAGTAACCGATTGACTTCAAATTTCGTATGTGGTAATATTTTTTTCTATCTCCGGCTAAGTTCGAAGATGGGCCATATTGGTCCACTCCTTCTGGTACCTCCCCCACAAAGGGTTAAAATGTTGTGAAATATTGATTCTTTATTAACTGCTATTATACGTATTCGAATCTTCTGAAATTCCACACATAGTATTAGTTTGTTAGTCGCTATCAACTCGAGGAGAATGGGCGAAATTGCAACGCCACTTTTGGTACCTCCCACACAAATGCACCATTTTGCACTAAAAGTTAAAAGCTTATAACATTAATACCAGTGTTTAGAAATACTTGAAATTTTGTACAGTGTAATGGTTTGTAGTACCTACAATACAGTGAAAACGGGCACAAGTGGCCATATTTGGCACGCCCCGTTTGGTACCTCTCACACAAATGGACCATTTTACACAAAAAGTAAACAGGTTATAACTTTAATACTAGTACATATAAATACTATGGGCGTTATTGACATGTCCCTTTTGGTACCGCCCACAAAAATGGACAATTTTGAACCAAAAGTTAATAGCTTATAACTTTATTACCAGTGCAAACAAATACTTGTACAGTGGCTGTTATCGGCACGCCCCTTTTGATACCACCCACACAAATGCACAATTTTATAACTTCAATACCAGTATGTACTTTAAAGTTATTAAATGCAATTTAAATTGATAATAATTTAATTAAAACAAAAAAAATGTACTCATATTTTTTTGGGACTCGGGGTTAGGGGATTCATAAGTCGGTTTACCCGACTGAACTTTCTTACTTGTTTTTATATAAGTGCATAAATATAAATGCTGTCCTCCACATGGTATGAGATTTTTTCATTTGCATTTTCAGTTTTTGGAACAGAAAAAATCGCATGAGGCAGTAATGAATCTATCTAGCTCAGGCGACAGTTCTTTTGGTCAAAAAATTCATATTTCTGAACAAGCTTACATAGTTGCTACAAGTTTCATGTCGACAATTCAATGTGTGGTCTACTACCTTCACTGCTTCAACGTTTCTATCGGTTATTGATGTTCTGAGTCGTTTAGGGAGCGAACTTCCTTCTGTGATGTTCTTTCATGTTGTACAAGATTATAATAATTTTTTTCTCAAAGTAAACTCGCCAAAAGCCATAGTCATAATTTTTAACTTTCACTCAAAATTTAACACAGCTTTTTGATCCATTTTCCAATATCTCAATCCTCAAAACCCATCAAAAGACGTCTAACCTTTATATACCGAAACAAAACAAACAAAAACTGCAAAATAACCCATAATGTAAATGATGGGGAAATTTGAACCATATAATAAAAAAAAATATTTTTTTTAAATTGATGATCATAAGATGTGGAAATTTTAACCATATAATAAAAAAAAAATAGAAAAAAATTATTTTTTTAAATTCCCGTATATAGCATTGTAATGTATTTATAGGCAATGTAAATTACGTAAACATATTACGAAAAAAATCGAAAATTTTGCTAATTTCTTAAATAATGTCTAATGTTTATTGCGATTATTTTAAAAATTTTGTTTTTTGGTGGTGCATGGAGCCTTCAAAATCTTGGAAGTGGACCGTGACACAACACTTGGTGAGAAGCTCTGTACTAATGTGTGTAGTATGGATTGATATTAAAAAAATTATTAAATGATATCCAGATTTTGACATCTATTTTTTTGTAAAAAAAATTTATAAAATTTGCAGGAAAAATGTAGTCAGTTCCACCCAACTTTATTCCTTTCTCAATTGTTTTATTTTGTATTACTCATATGTCAGCTACGAGATGTACTTCGTTAAACACTCCCTAAACTGAAGGGTGAGCGTATGATTGACATACTTATAATTAATATATGTCATACGTTATACTTGAGATGTACCTACTGTATACATATCGCATTAAAATTAATCATTCGCTCCCATAGTAAAATGAAACACAGTCAAATGCTTATTTAAAAAGACATCTAATTAATTGTAATAAAATAACTAATGAAGCAATTATTGTGGGATTAGTATTAACTACACCAAATGGTAATGCAATGCAAACAGATTAAGATAAGTTAAGAACCTATATTAATTAGTATAAAGCAGACATGACGTTAATGTTATTTAAATTTGGGTTGCTTTTAGGAAAATCTAAATTGACTTGAGATAATTTGATAAAAATGCGGTTGAAATGTTCTGCATTCATATTAATCATACTCTAGCAGAGAGTTACAATTTCGCTTACTCCACAAACGTAAAGCAATTATACGCTCCAAAAAGAATATATATAAATATTCTTAATTTGTAGTTTTAGGGTAATTCCAACGGCAGTCGACCCACTTTTTAACATGACTCCCTCCGATTTCGATGAAATTTGGTACAAGCTATCTCCTAGTGTGTACAATTTTTATGATGTCTATATTAAGTCCAAATTCGTTATGGTTCTTGTTTTACAGCGTCCGAAAGTTGGTCGAATCTCTACTTTTTTCCTAAAGGATACTGAATTCAACAGAGTATAACTTAAGAACGCGTTATCCAATTTCAACGATTTTAGTGTCATTGTAACTGGCCACACTCGTACTTCAAAATTAGTAATTTAAAAAAATTATTGTCCTTGTCGCAGGGCATTAAAAATCGAAAAATTATTTTAATCCTTCAATATCTCGAAATGCACCTAATTTTTTTCACGATGGAGGTCATTTTGGTTTAAAAGATACAGATTTTTTACTGTTTTTTCCCACATATATTTCAGGATTTTTATATAAAACACAATGTAAATTCTTTCTATGTGAGCGGAATTAAATTATTATTTGTTATGAGAACGTATATCGTATCGTGGTAATAATAAAATCTGATTTATATTTGTTAAAGGCTTAAGTCAGGATTACTTTTAAACCTCAAAAGCAATCCTGGTTCAAGAAATATATTGGTTAGAAGGAATTACAAAGGTGTAACTTCGTGGAATATCCATAATAAGGGCACTTATTTATCATTTGACGTGAATATCTCTATATGAAAATATCTATTTTTTTGTCACTATATGTAGATAATGACAATGTGCCTGACAATCTATACAAATAAAATTCAGAAGTATTCGTGTGAAAAGCCCTTTGTAGAGATCGATGTAAAACTATCTATTAAAAATATATATCTATCTAAAACTATGCAATGTTGTAATCCCTTGGGATTAAATCATATGAAATGCAAACCTGCCAGTTTGAGAACTGTTTCACAGAGGATGATTGAAATTTATTCATTTTTCAAGGCGGGCGATAAATTGTGCTCAAACTGCAGATTGAAATTTTTAGAAGAGCAAAAGCAAAATAAAAATGTTGACGGAAATTCAACAGTTCTCAAATTGGCAGGTTTGCATTTCATATGATTTAACCCCAAGGGATTAAAACATTGTATAGTTTTAAATCGACCCATATTTTTAATAGATAGTTTTACATCGATCTCTACAAAAGGTTTTTCACACGCATACTTTTGAATTTTATTTGTATAGAATGTCAGGCACATTGTCATTATCTACATATAGAATGACAAACAAATACATATGGTCATATAGTGATATTCACGTAAAATGACAAAAAAAGTGCCCTTATTATGGATATTCCACGGAGTTACTCCTTTGTAATTCCTTCTAACCAATATATTTTTAGAGTCAGGTTTGCTTTTGAGGCTTAAAAGTAATCCTGACTTAAGGCTTTCAAAAATTTAAATCAGATTTTATTATTACCACGGTACGATATACGTTCTCATAACAAATAATAATTTGATTCCGCTCACATAGATAGAATTTATATTGTGTTTTATATAAAAATCCTGAAATAGTATTTCTACAAAAGTTTTTCACACGAATACTTCTGAATTTTTTTGTATAGATTGTCAGGCACATTGTCATTATCTACATATAGTGACAAAAAAATAGATATTTTCATATAGAGATATTCACGTCAAATGATAAATAAGTGCCCTTATTATGGATATTCCACGAAGTTACACCTTTGTAATTCCTGCTAACCAATATATTTCTTGAGCCAGGATTGCCTTTGAGGCTTAAAAGTAATCCTGACTTAAGCCTCTAACAAATATAAATCAGATTTTATTATTACCACGATACGATATACGTTCTCATAACAAATAATAATTTTATTCCGCTCACATAGAAAGAATTTACATTGTGTTTTATATAAAAATCCTGAAATATATGTGGGAGAAAACAGTAAAAAATATGTATCTTTTAAACAAAAATGACCTCCATCGTGAAACTTATGTCACGTGTAAAGGACATTTAGCGGTTTAACTACAAAAAATATGAAGAAAAAAAATTTGGTGCATTTCGAGATATTGAAGGATTAAAATAATTTTTCGATTTTTAATGTCCTGCGACAAGGACAATAATTTTTTTAAATTACTAATTTTGAAGTACGAGTGTGGTCAGTTACAATGACACTAAAATCGTTGAAATCGGATAACGCGTTCTTAGGTTAACTCTGTTGAATTCAGTATCCTTTAGGAAAAAAGTAGAGATTCGACCAACTTTCGGACGCTGTAAAACAAGAACCATAACGAATTTGGACTTAATATAGACATCATAAAAATTGTACACACTAGGAGATAGCGTGTACCAAATTTCATCGAAATCGGTGGGGGTCGTGTTAAAAAGTGGGTCGACTGCCGTTGGAATTACCCTTTAGTATATTTAGAAAAATGTTATTTATTTTTTTTAGAATTAAAAATTATATTATAAACTAAAATATTGTGCTTAGGTTCTATGTCATTTTAGCTCATAACACCTCTGTGTACTAATTCATATTCTAAACATCCTATCATGTTATATGCCAGAAAGTCAAATGCAGCGCAGTAGAAAAACGAGGTGGGGGCTTACTAAGAACCTCTTGGCTTGATATATGGCAAATAATGCGAAAGACTGTAAGAAACCTCTTAAGAGAAAACTATGCATAATTTTCGAATATCTCTATATGCGAAATGGGTTTTCTTTTTCCACAATTTCTCTGTTTTTTGTGTGCAATTTTATTTTGTGTTCAAATGACGACTATGTTTTCCTGACTACGTGAGAGAACGGTTTCTATGAAAGCTATGCAAAAGAAAGCCGGTGAAAAAAAAAACTGGAAACGAACGTGCATCAGAGGTTCTGGTTGCGGTTCCGGCATACATAACACCGTACCGTAAGGTCTTCACCTTAGGTTGGCATTTGCGGTTTACTGCCGAGTGGCAATACTCGTAAATATAAGACTTGGTGAAAATTTAATGCAATTCCTGACGCTGCCATAAATTGTGGGTAGAAAAGTCAAAACGAGCGAAACTGGAGCAAAAAACCTTAGGGAAAGCGAATGAAATAGATAAATAAATAAAATGGGAAGAAAATTGAAAATGAAATTGTAATGGAAATGGAAATGGGAGAAACGAGTTTGTGAGTAAGACAACTCACTTTAAATCTCGCAGGACTGTGAGCAGGATATAAGGCAACAATGTACTATATTCCTTGAATTATTCGATTGATAAAGTAGAAAGTGTTGCTGTCCCTAATCGAAAGTTATAAGCTTTAGAAATTGATTTCAGTGAGATTTATTTTACAAGGAAATAGAATTTTACATATTGATGATTTAAAGAAAAATCATGGAATGGAGTAGGAAAACTCTTTCTAAGATTATTATGTTTGTATTGATCTATAAGTTATTAGAATTCACAAATCCTTTGTTGATCCCCTAAAAAAAATGATTTGACTTAGATTTATTTTACAAGGAAAATACAAATTTACATATTGATGATTTAAAGAACAAGTAAGAAAGTTTCAGTCGGGTAAACCGACTAAGGTATACCCTCACTTTGTGAGTAATGTAATATTGAATATTACTCGAATTATTCTGTCAATTTGTGTGGGAGGTACCAGAATGGGTTTATCAAATACACCTTTTTTTGCTGAACATTAGATACTTTAAATTCATTGCACTGTGCCGACTTATAAGCATTTATGTGCACTGGTATAAACGTTATGAGACATTAATTTGTGGTATGATTTGGGAATTTTTGTGTGGGAGGTACAAAAAGGGGCGTGGCAATAACGCCCATTTTTCACAGGGCTATAGACACTATAAAAACATTACACTGTAAAAAATTTCAAGTATTTGTATACACTGGTTTTAATGTTATAAGCTGTTAACTTTTGGTGCAAAAAGGTACCTTTGTGTGGGAGGTACCAAAAGGGGCGTGGCAACAACACCCATTTTTCCCTGGACTGTAGGCAATATAAAAGCATAATACTGTACAAAATTTCAAGTATTTTTATACACTGTTATTAATGTTATAAGCTGTTAACTTTTGGTGCAAAATGGTGCATTTGTGTGGGAGGTACCAAAAGGGACGTGGCGACTTCGCCCATTTTTCTCGAGTTGATAGCGACTAATAAGCTAATACTATGTGTGAAATTTCAAAAGATTCGAATAAGTAGTATAGCAGTTATTAAAGAATCAATATTTCACAACATTTTAACCCTTTGTAGGGGAGGTACTAGAAGGAGTGGACCAATATGGCCCATCTTCGAACTTAGCCGGAGATAGAAAAAAATATTACCACATACCAAATTTGAGGTCAATCGGTTACTCCTTTCGAGAGTTATCGTGCGCACCAGCCAGCAGACACACAGACAGACAGACAGACAGACAGACAGACAGACAGACAGACATACAGACAGACAGACAGACGGACGGACATTGCTCATTCGACTTAAAATGACCCAAAACGGATTTCCTCCGAACATACTTGGGGTCTTAGGTCACTCCTTCGACGTGTTACACTTTTTTCCGTAGCAAATGATATATACCCTCGTCACACTAAAGTGAGGGTATAAAAATCATGGAATGGACTAGTAAAACTCTTCCTAAGATTATTATGTTTGTATTGATCTACAAATTATTAGAAATCACAAATCCTTTGTTGACATCCTGAAAGTATGCAATCTTTGAATAAATGTCAAATCTTTTAAACAATATTTATACCCTACACCACACTGTGGTACAGGGTATTATAAGTTTGTTTCACGGCAGATGTTTGTAACACCTGAAAATAACACAGCTAGACCCACCATAAAGTATACCGATCGACTCAGAATCACTAGCTTAAGTCGATGTCCGTCCGTCCGTCCGTCTGTCGATGTAAAGTTGTTCGTCGACTACAGGTCGCAATTTCACTGCGATCGTTTTGAAATTTTGCAGTTTAAAGTATTTCGCGGCTGTTAAGATCGCTATTGAATTTGGTTGGAATCGGTTCAGATTTAGATATAGCTCCCATATATATCTTTCGTCCGATTTGGCCCTTTAGTCCTATAGAAGCTGTATTTTACATCCAATCGTTTTGAAATTTAGAATGGTAGAGTTTCTTGATCCATGAACCAACATTGCCGAATTTGAAGAAAATCGGTTATGATTTAGATATAGCTCCCATATATATGTTTCGTCCGATTTGGATCTTTAGTCCTATAGAAGCTGTATTTTACATCCGATCGTTTTGAAATTTAGAATGGTAGAGTTTCTTGATCCATGAACCAACATTGCCGAATTTGAAGAAAATCGGTTAAGATTTAGCTATAGCTCCCATATATATGTTTCGTCCGATTTGGCCATTTAGTCCTGTAGAAGTTGTATTTTTCATCCAATCATTATGAAATTTAGAATGGTAGAGTTTCTTGGTCCATGAACCAACACTACCGAATTTGAAGGAAATCGGTTAAGATTTAGCTATAGCTCCCATATATATGTTTCGTCCGATTTGGCCATTTAGTCCTATAAAAGCTGTAGTTTACATCCAATCGTTTTGAAATTTAGAATGGTAGAGTTTATTGATCCATGAACCAACACTACCGAATTTGAAGAAAATCGGTTAAGATTTAGGTATAGCTCCCATATATATGTTTCGTCCGATTTGGCCCTTTAGTCCTGTAGAAGCTGTATTTTACATCCAATCATTTTGAAATTTAGAATTGTAGAGTTTCTTGATCCATGAACCAACACTACCGAATTTGAAGAAAATCGGTTAAGATTTAGCTATAGCTCCCATATATATGTTTCGTCCGATTTGGCCCTTTAGTCCTGTAGAAGCTGTATTTTACATCCAATCATTTTGAAATTTAGAATTGTAGAGTTTCTTGATCCATGAACCAACACTACCGAATTTGAAGAAAATCGGTTAAGATTTAGCTATAGCTCCCATATATATGTTTCGTCCGATTTGGCCCTTTAGTCCTGTAGAAGCTGTATTTTACATCCAATCATTTTGAAATTTAGAATTGTAGAGTTTCTTGATCCATGAACCAACACTACCGAATTTGAAGAAAATCGGTTAAGATTTAGGTATAGCTCCCATATATATGTTTCGTCCGATTTGGCCCTTTAGTTCTATAGAAGCTATATTTTACATCCAATCGTTTTGAAATTTAGAATGGTAGAGTTTCTTGATTCATGAACCAACATTGCCGAATTATAAGAAAATCGGTAAAGATTCAGCTATAGCTCCCATATATATGTTTCATCCGATTTGGCTCTTTAGATCCAATCGTTTTTATACCGTACACCACACTGTGGTACACGGTATTATTTAAGTATAAAATGTCCCAAAAGTAAATTTATGTAATCAATTTATACATGAATTACAAAATGTATATATCAGAGTTATTCAATATTTCGAGAGTGGTGTAGGGTATTATATAGTTGGCACCGCCCTACTTTAGCCGTTCCTTACTGGTTTTATGATTATTATTGTCTTTTGATGTGTAAACAGTATTAGTGTCGGGAGCAAACACTAACAATATGTATATAAAATGGATAAATTGTGTAACTTAAGAGACAGGCAAGACACAGGGTTATTAGTAATGGTTATTAAAAAAAACATTTAACTATTGAAAACATTGCATAGTTTTATGAGACATCAAAGAAATTGTGTAATTTAATAATTTACAGATTTTTCAAGTTAAGTTAAGTTAAGTTTATTGAGACTTTTCTGTTAACTAACTGGAAAAAATCTGTAATTTATTCAAATACACAGTTTCTTTGATGTATCCTAAAACTATGCAATGTTTTCAATAGCTAAACGAACTCCTTGGGTATATGCTTCAATATAAAATTAATTAGAAATTCATGAAATAGAAATTAGGTTCATGACGTACGTATTTGTCTGTCCAATTATTAATTTTATTATTACTCGTATCACTGATACTCTAATAAACAATCATCTCTAATATATAGGCATATACTCAGAGAAAAAAATATTTTTGTTAAATTATAGCATATTTTTAGGTCATAGCGAAAAATTAGGTTAAACAATGAAAACATTTATATACAATTCTTGAATGGCCGACAATTTCAAGTTGTTTTAACACTATGCAACAAATGAATTTTTTTTGAAAATTACACGGACTTGTAAGTATAGGTTCGATTCTACTACTAAAGGGTAGAATAACCCTATACTCGGTTTGGGGAAATTGGTGACCAATTTTTTTTTTGTGAAAATCAGTGAGCCCCTTGAAAAAGGTGTCATCAGCTTTTGTCCAACAACTAATTCAGGCTTAGTGATCCCGCTTAACTATATTTGGCAATAATGTAGCTAAGAATATGCTGAACAAAGTTTCTTAACATTTTTTGCAAAAAATATTTTTTACGTATTTTTTTTTTAAGTGAAGAAAAAAAATTTATTTTTTTTTCAGCCTAACTTTCAGGGACACGTAATTTTTTACCAGCAATGTTTGGTAAAATTGTAGCCAGCAATTTTTCTGAACAACTTTGTGACCATATCAATAAAATCAGAACGTTTCTGGGCACCATAAATAGTTCAAAAAGACCACATTGTACCTCAAAAATGTTAGTATTTCACTATTGTATACCAAAAATATTTTTTTGGTGAAGGTATGTTCAGCAACTTTATAGAAAATATGAAGGCCAATATTTTAGTGGAACATATTAACCATCTAGCTCACCCACATAACTGTAATTTTTGGCTCTATCGTAAAAAACACCCCTTAAAATGGGGAGGGCGGGAATGAAATGTTGTACAAAAGTGTTGGCCATAAAATTTTACTATATGTGTCAGAACATACCAAAGCCCAAAACTTAACACAAACCCCAAAAATAGGTCAAATTCCAGTCAAAAATCCTCGATACGACTAAACTAATGACATTGATACAGGACATTAAATTGTGTTGAAAATCAGAGCATAGTTTTATGAGTCAATAAGGAAGCAAAACAATAAATATAGCGAAACTTAGAAAAGCTTCGAATTTTTTGAGCCAATATTTTATTTAAGGCAAAATTCAGTGATATTGTAATGTTGAAACGATACATAGAAATGTTACTAAATTAAATTATATTTATTTTTAATTTGTTAAAATCATAATATCTGTGATAGCCCCTGGAAATATGCAATGCCTTCAATTATAACCGAATATCCTAAGTAAATGTCTCTATCTTAATACTGACTTATTATTAAATTTTGTCTTAAATATGTTTATATTCTCAATAAGATAAATTATTTTGAAACTTATTGCATACTTTTTATAGTTTTAGCCACAATTATTGAATTTTAAAGTTGGTAAACTCATAATATCTGTGATAGCCCCTACAAATATGCAATGCTTTCAATTATAACCGAATATGCTAAGTAAATGTCTCTATCTTAATTGGGACTTATAATTAAATTTAGTCTTAAATATTTTTATATTCTCAATAAGATAAATTATTTTGAAACTTATTGCATACTTTTTATAGTTTTAGACACAATTATTGAATAACAGGCAATTACAAGTTATTTGATAATCGCCGAATGGATGTTATACGAGTATTCATAGGGAGGTTAATTATATTTAAAATAATTGCATATTTTTAGGAGTCAGCGATAAAATGCTGAAAGACATAACATAATTTTACATTCAATTGTTGCATGACAGACAGTTACAAGCTCTTATTTGATAATGGAAGGGCTGGCATATAAGTTGACAGGCATTGTGAAATGTTTGCAAGCAATAATTATTAAAGAGGCCATTTAATAAACTTGAAATATTTAATATTTACGACTAAAGCAATAGCATAAATGTAAGGCATTACATTGTTTTTGAAATCAAAGCACACCTTGAGGAGTAATTAAATTGGGATGACCGGCTTCGAATTCCGCAGCGATTGTTTACATTTTATAATAAAATTTTCTTTTTTAATATTTTCTAAGGTATCCAACTTTAAAACAATTATTTTTATTAAGAACATTTTAATATTTTTTATTTTTCATGAATCATAAATATATTCATTCACAACGTTTAGCAAGAGAAATTATTTAGGAGTGAAAAAATTTATTTCTTCTTTGGAGGTACTTAAAATATGATTCCTTTAGAAGCATTTCCATATTTTTCCCCGGTAGCTGCCCTCGCACCTTGGTTCTATATTTGCACCACTCAATCATATTTAACACTTTCTGGCCACAACACTCGATTTACCTCAATTTTTCCCAATGTAACCCTAAAAGTATGAATTTGTGGACACTCGAAAAAAAGTTCATGTTCCATGAGATGCCTTCGCACCCTGCGCGAAGGTTGCTTCACTGAACCATATTCACCCATTTTTGCGCCATTATAGCATATTTTGGACATTTTTGACTCACTGTACTTTATTTAATCGTCTTTACGCACTGATCTCTAGATTATATTCTAAGAGCTATCCTCGCACACGGGTACAATGCCTTTCTGTCCCACTATATCGCTTAATGTACGAAACTAGGAAAATTTTGCCTACGAATAAAATTTTCGAGAATTTCATTATTATTACTAGTCTATGTGGCTATATTGATACAGGTAGAGATTAGTTATTTTTATGAATATAACAATCATTTTACATTTTTATTATTTTACATTTTAACATTTTTATATGTATATTAATATTTTAAATCTTTATATTTTCTTTATAATTTTATATTTTTGTTTTTATATTTTTAAATTTGTAAATTTTTATATGTTAATATTTTTATATTTGTACATATTTAAATTTTTATATTTATATACTTTTAAATTTTTTTATTTTTATAATTTTATATTTTTAGTTTTTTATATTTTTATATTTTTATACTTTTATATTTTTACATTTTTAACTTTTTATATTTTTATAATATACATTTTATTTTTTTATTTTATTATATTTTTATATTTATATACTTTTAAATTTTTATATTTTTATACTTTTATATTTTTTTTGTATAAATTTATATTTTTTTACTTTTATATATTTAAATTTGTATATTTTTATATTTATATACTTTTATACATTTAGACTTTTATATTTTTTTATTTTTATATTCCTTTTTTTATATTTTTATACTTTTATTTTTTTATTTTTATATCTTTATATTTTTTCATTTTTATATTTGCATATTTGTATATTTGTATATTTTTATACTTTTATATTTTTATATTATAAAATTTTTATATTTGTACATTTTTATATTTTTGTATTTTTATATTCTTACATTTTTATATTTTTTATACTTTTATAGTTTTATATTTCTATATTTTTATACTTTTATGATTTTTAGTTTTATGTCTTTATATTTTTTTTATTTTTATATTTTTAAATTTGCATATATTTATATTTTTATACTTTTATATTTTTTTATATTTATATCGTTATATTTTTATATATCTATATTTTTAAATTTGTATATTTTTATATTTGTACATATAATACTATATTCTTATATTTCTATACTTTTATAATTTTTTATTTTTATCTTTATATTTTTATATTTTTAAATTTGTATATTTTTATATTTTTAAACTTTTATAATTTTTTATATTTATATATATATTTTTAAATTTTTATAATTTTATATTTGTACATTTTTAATTTAAAATTTTATATTTTTATATTTTTGTATTTTTAAATTTTTATATTTTTATACTTTTATATTTTTATATATTTTTGTTTTTATATATTTTGATGACTTTATTTGTAATTTTTATATTTACATATTTTTATATTTTTTTGTTTTTATATTTTTATATATTTTTTATCTTTTTATATATTTTTTATATTTTTATATTTTTATATTTTTATGGTTTTATATTTTTATATTTTTGTATTTTTACATTTCTATATTTTTATATTTTTATTTTTTTATATGTTTATATTTTTATATTTTTTTATAGTTTTATATTTTTATGTCTTTATAACGGGTGATCAAAGTAGAGATACTTTTTTCAATAGCCTTTTTTGACAGAACAACGTTCACGCGTGTCATTCGCCAGTTACCAGTCGAAATGCTCGAACGAGTCATCGAAAATGGAACTCAACGGATCGACCATCTGAGACGTAGCCGCGGCCAACATTTGATAGACATAATCTTCAAAAAATAAATGCCAAAGAATGTTCTTTCAAATGATAATAAACATTCCCCATTCAATTTTAATTTTCTGTGTTTTTTCTTTAAAAAAGAAGGGAACCTCGAAATGGATCACCCTTTATTTTGAAATTTTTATATCTTTACATTTTTATGTTTTTATATTTTTATATTTGTATATTTTTATATTTTAATATTTTCATAATTTTATATTTTTATATTTCTATATTTTTATATGTTTGTATTTTGAAATTTTTATTTTTTTATATTTTATATTTTTATATTTGTATACTTTTATATTTTTTTATTTATATATATATATGTCTTTATATTTTAAAATTTGTATATTTGTACTTTTTAATTTTTATATTTTTAATTTTATATTTTTATATTTTTATAATTTTATAATTTAATATTTTTATATTTTATAATTTTGTATTTTTATATTTTTATATTTTTAAAATTTTATATTTTTATATTTTTATATTTTTATATTTTTATATTTTTATATTTTTATATTTTTATATTTTTATATTTTTATATTTTTATATTTTTATATTTTTATATTTTTATATTTTTATATTTTTATATTTTTATATTTTTATATTTTTATATTTTTATATTTTTATATTTTTATATTTTTATATTTTTATATTTTTATATTTTTATATTTTTATATTTTTATATTTTTATATTTTTATATTTTTATATTTTTATATTTTTATATTTTTATATTTTTATATTTTTATATTTTTATATTTTTATATTTTTATATTTTTATATTTTTATATTTTTATATTTTTATATTTTTATATTTTAATATTTTTATATTTTTTATATTTTTATATTTTTATACCTTTATAATTTTTTATTTTTTTTATTTTTATATCTTTATATTTTTATATTTTTTATTTTTATAGTATTAAATTTGTATATTTTCATATTTTTATACTTTTATAATTTTTATATTTATATCGTTATATTTTTATATTTTTAAATTTTATATTTGTACATTTTTAATTTTAAATTTTTATATTTTTATATTTTTTATTTTTATATGTTTATATTTTATATTTTATATTTTTATATTTTTATATTTTTATATTTTTATATTTTTATATTTTTATATTTTTATATTTTTATATTTTTATATTTTTATATTTTTATATTTTTATATTTTTATATTTTTATATTTTTATATTTTTATATTTTTATATTTTTATATTTTTATATTTTTATATTTTTATATTTTTATATTTTTATATTTTTATATTTTTATATTTTTATATTTTTATATTTTTATATTTTTATATTTTTGTATTTTTATATTTTTATTTTTTTATATTTTTATATTTTTATATTTTTATATTTTTATATTTTTATATTTTTATATTTTTATATTATTATATTTTTATATTTTTATATTTATATATTTTTATATTTTTATATTTTTATATTTTTATATTTTTATATTTTTATATTTTTATATTTTTATATTATTATATTTTTATATTTATATATTTATATATTTTTATATTTTTATATTTTTATACTTTTATATTTTTTATTTTTATATATTTGTTTTTATATTTTTATGTCTTTATATTTTTAAATTTTTATATTTATATATTTTTATATTTTTATGATCTTATGTTTTTATATTTTTTTTTTAAATTTTTAATTTTATATTTTTATATTTATATATTTTTTATCTATAACGTTTTGTATATTGATATTTTTCGTATTTTCATATTTTGATACCTTTATCCTTTTACACTTTTATATTTTTAAAAACTAATCTTTTTAGGTTTTGTATTTTTTAGAATTACATATTTATTTTTACCTTTGTATGTTTTTTACATTTTTATAATTTTATTTTTCTATAATTTATTATTTTTTACTATAATATTTAAAAATGTATACATATACAATCAATTAGTTTGCCATCTCCTCGCCGACAATCAATATAAAGATTAATTCTTTGAAATATTTCCTCAAATTATTTGTTGTCTTTCCTGGTATAATTCATACACTGTACTACTATAATTACTTTCGGAGAACCTAAAAGTATGCAGTGCATTTAAAAATGGATTTTCCTCTCCTTGTATATGGCATTATTTTAGTTCTCAGTATTAATTACTTTTAGTGCATTCACGAAATTAAAGTTTGTGAGTTTGTCAGTCCTCTCACTCTCTCATAGGTAGTGACGATACTTCGATTTAATAAATTTTTTTTCGGATAATTTTGTTATTCAAAAATGTATGTTACAGAAATTCAAGGATTGTGCTTTCGTTGTGCAATTTCAAAGTTTTATAATTTTTTGAGTGCTAAAAATAAGCATTTATTTGCAATCAAATACATACTATTTCCAATAATGTTTACTCTTGAGCATAGAATGAAATTAAAAAAAAACTTTATTAGATTGCTTTGTATATATTCATAGGATAATATTCTTTATATTCCAGTGCATTTGGTTGATCCTCAAAGTATGCGCCATATTTCTTCTATGCATTCATTTGCATGCCACCTCATATTTGTTATAACAATTACTTATTTATTTCATATGATATTATAGGGATTTTGCATTGTTATTTTGTTTTATAGTTTTTTTTTACATCTTTTCAAAGAGAAGAATATAGAAAAGAAAACACTGGAAAATTAATCCTTTATTTATACTTTTTTCTTATATTCCTCTTTGAAGTGTTTTTTCCCTTTGTTTTTCAAAATAAAGAATATAATAATCCCCGTTTTCTCCAACCACCATAATTAATTAAATTGATATTATATCCTTACATACTCGTACTTAGAAGAGGACAGATGCCAAAAATGACATAACACTTCATTACACATAATGATACTCTGGTTTCAATTAAATCTGACACTCATACCACAACAACAACAACAAAATTGTTTTATAAATTATTATGACTGCTGCTTCAGCTGTTGTTTTCACTTTATGTACAAAAACTGTAAATTATTAAATATGATATAATTTTTATGGGACATAATTAAAATCTGAAATTATGTATGCTGGAGCATGAGGTTGGGTTTCTCATATGGGAGTAGCTTTTGCTGACGTTGCTGCTGCTGCTGCCATTCCTCTTTGCCACATATCAAATATGCAAAAAGATATGAACAGCAACAAGCGTGGCAAGCGTGGGGAACTACAGCAAAAGGATAATGAAAACTGAAGGATAAATGAGTTTAAGGCCAAAAACAATTTTACCACAATCTGGGCATTAGCAAAAGATATGTAGAGCGAGAGAGCGCGCTCGGGAGTATGTGTGACAGTGCAATGGGGTTTATGGCTCTGTAAGTAGTTGACTAACCACTATGATGCTCTCCTCTCTTCTACCCAGACTCAAACCCACACCCACATGCATTCCGCTTCCTGTATCCTGCATCCTGTTTACTTTCTCGTGCCGCATTGTCGTATGCAAACCATCATCTGCGTGGAGATTCAAAGCGACACACTGCAAACAGATTGAGTGGCATAATTGTTTATCGCCATAATTTTATGCAATTAAAATAAATATGCATTAAAAGTACAAATGGTAAAATGGCGAAAGCAACGAATTAAAATACTAGTAAACACTTGAAAACAGAGGAAATGAAATTAATGCCTGGATGAATTGATGGAAGTTGACTTCATTTTTCACCGGATTATGTATTTAAATAAAGATTGAAATCACAAAAAGTTTAAATTAAAATAATAGTTCTTGAATTTTTCAGACGACAGCCATTCAAAATGGCGGAGTGGAACATTTGTCTATATAACAACTAAAAATAATATGTTAAGAAGCAACAGAACCAAAATATAAGTCTATACCAAGCCAGATGAATTATTTTTTACATAATTGCATACTTTCAGGTGCCACCGCATAAAGACAAATAACTGCATATTTCCAAATAAAAGACAACATTGTTGTTAGCATTTTCCAGAAATTTTATTTATAAATTAATATTATATATTTAAATTGTACAAAATATCGTTTTATATGTACAAAATGTCTTGTATTACAATTTTATTTATTTATTGATAAAGGGTTAGATGGCCTTTCCCCTGGTTTGATCTGTAACAGAACCTCTCTAATTTAACACAATTTTTTATTATTAAATATTTTTATATATTAACATTTTTTATATTTTGATATTTCTGTATTTTTATACTTTTGTGTTTTAATATTTTAATTTTTTTATACTTTTAAATTTTTATATTTTTACATTTTTTATTTTTAAATTTTTATATTCTTATATTCTTATATTTTTATTTTCTTATATTTTAATATTTTTATATTTTTATGTTTTATATTTTTATATATTTATACTTTATACTTTATATTTTTGCATTTTTATATTTTCATATTTTCATATTTTTATTTTTTACATTTTTATATTTTCATATTTTCATATTTTCATATTTTTATTTTTTACATTTTTATATTTCTTTGTTTTTATGTTTTTATATTTTTATGTTTTTATATTTTTATATTTTTAAATTTTTAAAATTTTTTTTTTTTATATTTTTATGTTTTTATATTTTTATATTTTTATATTTTTATATTTTTATATTTTTATATTTTTATATTTTTATATTTTTATATTTTTATATTTTTATATTTTTATATTTTTATATTTTTATATTTTTATATTCTTATATTTTTAAATATTTATATTTTTATATTTGTATATTTTTATATTTTTATTTTTTTATATTTTTATATTTTTATATTAAAATATTTTTTAATTTCTAAATTTTTATGTTTTTAAAATTCTATATTTTTATATTTTTATACTTTTATATTTTTATATTTTTATATTCTTATATTTTTATATTTTTATATTTTTATATTTTTATATTTTTATATTAAAATATTTTTTAATTTTTATTTTTTTTTTAAATTCTATATTTTTATATTTTTATACTTTTATATTTTTATATTTTTATATATTTTTATATATTTTTATATTTTTATATTGTTATCTTTTAATATATTTATATTTTTATATTTTTATACTTCGATATTTTTTTATTTTTATATATTTATGTTTTTATATTTTTAAATTTTTATTTTTGTACTTTCAATTTTTATATTTATATATTTTTATATTTTTATTTTTTATATTTTTATTTTTTTATATTTTTAATTTAATGATTTTATATTTTATTATTTTAATATTTTTATATTCCTAAATTTTTGTATTTTTACATTTATATATTTTTATATTTATATATTTTTTTATATTTATATATTTTGGTATTTTTTTTAATATATTTATGTTTTTATATTATCAATTTTTATATTCTTCACCTTTATAACTTCATGTATCTATTTTTATGTTTTTTATTATTTATATTATAGATGTGTTTTTGTTTTTTTATAAAAAAAAATTTTTGTTTTTTTACGTCTTCTTTTTTTATATTTTTAATTGCAGTATTTGCATTTTTGACAATTTTATATTTTTTTAAATATTTTCATATTTTTATATATTAATAATTTTATATTTGTATATTTTTGTATTTCTATTTTTTTTAATTTTCTATCTCGATATGTTTAATATTTATAAATTTTTGTGTTTTTATATTTTGATGTTATCTTATTTTTATATTTTTTAATTATTACACATATATACATATTTTATATTTATATGTCTTTATATTTTTGTATTTTAGAGTTTTTATTTTTTTATATTCTTATATTTTTATATTTAAAAATTTTTTTTATATTCTTGTATCTTTGTAATTTTAAATTTCTATTTTTTATATTTTTTATGTTTTCATATATTTGTTGTATGGTTTTATAGTTTTTTATTTTTACGTTTGCTTGTTTTTATATTTTTCTTATATTTTTATATAATATTTGTATATTTTGATAATTTTATATTTTTTTATTTTTTAAATTTTGGTATGTTTTAACATTATTATATTTGTATATTATTGTGTTTTTATAGTTTTGATTTTTTCTATATTTTTAATTTCTGTATGTTTTTACGTTTTTGTATTTTTATATTATTATATTTGTACATTTTCGTGTTTTTATATTTTTGTTTTCTCTTAATTTTATATTTTTTAATTATTACATTTATATATTTTTTGTATTTATCTCTTTTAATATTTTTATATTTTTTTATCTTTAGATTTTTATGTTTTAATATTTTTATATTTTAGTTTTGTTATATTAATTCGTTTTTATATATTTTTTTACATTTTTATATTTCTGTATACATATGTATATTTATTTTATATAGTTTTAAATATTATTATTTTTTATATTTTTATATATCTATATATATATTTTTATATTTATATATTATTGTTGGTTATACTTGACCTGTTGAAATTTTATATTGACAAATTAACTCACATAGAAGGGACGAACTTTTTAATTTAAAATTCCCTGAAGAAGACTAATGACGTTAGTCGGAACACTATCAAAAAACATATTATATATATTTTTACTGTTTTACATTTTTATATTTTATTTTTCAGTTTTAAATTTCCCTATTTTAAAATTTACATTATATATTATTTTTTTTTAACTAATACGTAAAAATTATAGTTCGCACAAATACAACACCCCCAGTGTTGCCAGACGAATTTGACAGAAAATCGTCAAAATAGGGGTATAAAATCGTCAAATCGTTGAGTTATTTTCGGTCGAATTTGGATGTTTCTGAGTCAGATATGTATTTATTGGTACTCTGAAATGATATCGCGGTTCCTGAAATTGAGCGTACAAAAATGTTGTAAGCCGATCTCACTTCCTCGAACAGCAATATAATCAAATTTATAGGAAACACATTTTAAACATATCAGTTTCTTTGTATTATTTCTTAGGATCAATTGTCGATTTTATTTATTTACGTCATATAATCCGGAAACTTCAATCAATTGGGACGAAATTTGACAAAATGCATAGAACCATTCACACTAATAGGTCCAGCGAAGATCCATAGTTTTATGTAGCCCCCATACCAAGGTTCCACTAGACTTGACTTTTCGACGCATTAGAAACCACAACCGATTAGACTGCATTTTGACAAAATGTATTTAGTTTTACCTAGAAAAATTCTCGGGAGTAATGGTGAACATTTTTATATAGAAACCTCATAACCCATTGGACTGAAATTTGGTGCATGCATTTAATTTTACCCAAAGTCATTCATACGGCCTAATTGGTCCACATTTTGGGATAGCCCCCACACCAAACACAAATACCAATCGTTTGGACTTAAATTCGGCAATTGATATCTTATTTTACCCAGAACCATTTCAAGGAGAAAGTGTCGTTATTGGTCTATATTTTGACATAATCCCATACAATGACCTCATAAGACTTTTGAATCCGAAGAAAAAAATCTTACCAATTGGGCTGCAAAAATGATAACATGCGATTTAGTCTAACTAAAGCTATTCGTTGGAATAATGACGTCCTAGGTCCATATTTAGATATATCCTATACCTTCTTTAAAAAAGGTTCACTGCAATTTTCTCCACCGATTTTACAACTTAACAAAATTCCATTTGGCACTGAATGTGATCGAATCTACCAGCAATGACCAGCCGTAATATTTGTAAATTTTTCTAACATTTCTAATCTTATTTTTAAAAAGATAAATGGGAGTGTAAATTATTTCTCGATGGAATTATAAAAAAATCTTTAATACTCATATAAGGAAACATTTTTAAGTTTTCATAAAATTTTTCACATCATAAAAAATCGTCACTTCGGGGCAAAAATCGTCAAATCGTCATGTCCTATTTTTTGGATCTAAAAATCGTCAAAATGACGATAAATCGTAATTTCTGGCAACACTGAACACCCCCCCCCCCATTTAGGTTATTTTTAAAATGTTTCATACATTCATGGGCCGTCGAAAAAGATTAATAAACTAGGGGCATTTTTCAAGTTTATTCGACCATCTGTAACAACAGTAATACAATATATAATATAAGATCAAACTTTGTACAAATTGACGGAAGAAAGCAATTAATTCACAAAACTCTGAAGTTTTATCTATTTGAAAATGAATGCATACTCTTAGGAGGCAATAATATCAATGAAGTTCCATCAATTTAAAAATTATTGCATACTTCCTGGAACTAATATAAAAACTATGCTGTTGTATCAATTGAAAAATAATTGCATACTTCCAGGAGTCAATATAAAATCAATTTGGAATTTAAAGGCATCACAATAAGTTCTAAGAAAAAAATATTCTACAAAATTGATTTCAAAAATTAGAGATTATTTTAATAATGTTTGCAAATACACAATACTGCTATTGTCAACAGAATTGTACACATTTGTTCAATAATGTTGGGTTTTCATAGAAATGTCGAGTCGGACGACTTATAGCAGTTTTCTCTGCAGAATATTCTTGTCATATGCAAAATTTGAAATCCAATTAATTTTTATTGTAACTTTTGATTTAAGTTGTTTTGTATTAAAAAATGGTAGGCTTTAGGCGGCTAGGACGGACAATGACTTTAAGAAAAATTGCTACAATGTTTTATGTTATTTATACTCTGCCAAAAGAATCATCTTCCCCTTCTGCTTTTCTTTTATCCAAAAAATATAATGAAAGTCCATTTACGTACATAAAATAAGCTTTTATTCAAATTGTATTCTCTTGAAAACTGAAAATTCTTTACCGCATTTAAACAAATATTAGCCAAATCCTTAAAAAAAATAATATCTCATCTCTGAGAATGAGTGAAAAGTGCTTCGTTTAAACCCCTTATGACCAACTTTACTCTAAAGTACCCCCAGACTCTGAAAGCAGAACACCTAAAAGTATGCTTTATCTTTTGGATGTTTTTTAAACAACCCCTTTTGTATAGACTATGGCTACACGTAAATTTTCTGCTGCCTATTTACCAACGTTGTTTTGTTATAAATCTTTTTTTTTTCGTACTGCAACAAAAACAAACTTTTCTTCAGAGAAGAGCTGGCGAAGGGTGAAAGAGTTCTCTGGCTTTTTGGAGTCATGCTGATGGCTTTTCAGATAGTGTTGATAATGACGATGATGCTGCTGATGGCGCCGATGACGTCTCTGTGTCTACTTCTTCCAAAGTACAACATCGTTTCGTTTCATTTCATTGCTTTGATGTGCTTTATTCCCCCTTTTGCTTTTCCTATTGAAGTTCGCCTTTCTACTCCCCTTTGTTTATCAGCCCTTGGCAGAATCGCTCTGTTTTGCTGTTATTATCGCTCCGCCATTTAGATGTTATGTTAGGATGTATGTATATTTTTTTTCGGGTCGGAGTTCCGAAACAAAATTTGCAACATACTAAGGAATTTTTTTATTCTCTTCACACACACTCCGACATTCTTTCATATACATTTTCATTTTTACATATATAAGCCAAATTACATAAATATTTGTGTAGTATAACAAATGTTGTGTCAGCAATATTTTTTGCGTTTTTCCCCAGTTTTGTTTTGTTCTGTCCTTCTTTTGGCGGACTGGATTCATTTCCGAGTCTCGTATGGCGTGGCTGAATGTCTGCCTGTCTGTGTCGGTATCTATGTCTGTATTCATCGTTGTTGCATGCATATATTTGAGTGTGTAAGTGTCTAATTTTGCCTGTATTAGTTTGCGTATGTTGCCGTTCTCTTTGAGTATACAGGAAATTATTCAACTTCCGTTTGATTATACGGACATCGGTGTGACGTAAGGCGCCTTTGTTTGTTTTTTTTTTTCTTTGCAACATTTACAGACGACTGAATTTTTGTTTATGTGCGAAAACTAGCGTGACATATATTATTTGATTTATTTTCTACATATGTACGAGTAGGTGTGCAAGGAAGACAAATTTAAAATTGGATTGTTTTGTAACGAAATAGAAAAAAAATTCAGCAAAAAAGTTTATAAATTATGAATGGATAATCCAAGCATCAATTAATTAATTTTAATCTTGTTAAAAACAAAATCCTCTCACATGAGAAAATTATAAAATCACAGATATTTATTAAACATTTAACAAATATTTGAATTAATAAAGTTAAAATAAGCCATTTGTGCTTTTAAGAGCACTATTATTGTTAAAATGTAGCATACATCCAGGCTAACCAACTTAAAAGCCACGATGTAGATTAACGGCAGTGCTGTTAACATGTAGCATACATCCAGGAAGATCTACTACAGTGTTCTAGTGCGATGGACAAATTTGTAGCATATATCTAGGCTGATTAGCTTCAGAATCACAAAGACGAGCCAATTTTAGAGCCATTCATTAGTTGCATATATCTAGGATGGTCATCTTCAGAGTTTTAATGAACATTTTTTTAAATAGAAGAAAACTTGCATTTTTTGATGTGAAAATATTCATAAATATTAACTTATACATAACTTCAGTGAAAACAAAAATAATTTCATAGGCCCCTCATAAAGCGTACTGCTCAGCTTGAGCATTTATAATTTAAATTGTCAATTAACCGATTGACAAGACATTTAGTAATGTTAATGAAAAAGGTTATACCTCCATGAATTGATTGAAACATTGCAGAAAAACTATATATTTGGAGAGAATTATTAAATATATATATACAAAATATTCACAAATCGTATCTGAATTAAAAAATATTCAATAAATAGCGTACACTTTTAAGGCTCATGATGCTCTTAATTTTTGCATACGTACATATACGCTGATTAGCTGCAGAATTATAATGATGAAAACTTTAGTCTCGTAGGCATATATGCAGGATACAACTAGGCTGATCAACTTCAGAGTCACAAAAATAAATCAAATATAAGAAAATATTAAATACTATTTATTTGAACACCCATTGAATTGCCATAAAAGTGTATTGTGGCCAGCTATAGTAATTTTTTACAATAAACCTTTTTGTCGAATACGAGGTATGTTCAAAGAATATCGCGAATTTTTAATTTCCGCGGGCTACGTGTATTTGATTTTTGATATTTTTGTAGCGTTATGTTGGTACTCATGTCCCTTACATATGCTAACAAGGTCGGCCATTTTGAATGTTTAGTTCATTTTTGACAGCTGTTGTGCTTGGATGTGTTTTAACTTGTCTTCGATTTTTATCTATTTCAGAAAATGGATCAAAGAATCTGCCTTTGGTGAAAAACAAAATAAAGTGCGCTGACGCATTCCGAATGTTGACTGTGGCATATGGTGAAGCTACCTTGGACCAAAGCAACGTTTATCGGTGGTACAAAATGTTCTTAGAAGGCCGAGAAGATGCGAAGGATGAACAGCGTGCCGGACGCCCGAGCTCAGAGTTTTCTTTGATTGCAGGGGCGTGGTGCATTATAAGTTCTTGCCACAGGGTAGTACGGTCAATAAAGAATATTACCTGCAAGTTATGGCGCGAAGCAATCCACCAAAAAGGCCCGGATTTGTGGAAGAACAAAAACTGGCTTTTGCACCATGATAACGCCACTGCACACACATCGTTGCTTGTGCGCTAATATTTGGTCAAAAACAACACAGTAATGGTGCCGCAGCCACCGTATTACCCTGACCTAGCCACCTGTGACTATTTTTTGTTCCCAAAACTGAAAAGGCCCATGAAAGGACGACGCTACGCCACGATTGAGGAGATAAATACGGCATCGAGGGAGGAGCTGAACAAGATCACCTGTGACTATTTTTTGTTCCCAAAACTGAAAAGGCCCATGAAAGGACGACGCTACGCCACAATTGAGGAGATAAAGACGGCATCGAGGGAGGAGCTGAACAAGATCACAAATAATTATTATTTGAAGTGCTTCGAGGATTGGAAAAAAACTTTGGCTGAAGTGTATTATATCCGAGGGGAATTACTTTGAAGGGGACAAAATAGATATTCATGGATAAATAAATACTTTTTGAAAAATCCAAAATTCGCAAATTTTTTTGAACATACTATGTACATTACCTAAGAAATCCATCGATTTTAACTAGTTATACCCTCACTTTAGTGATACGAGGGTATATATCATTTGCTACGGAAAAAAGTGTAACACGTCGAAGGAGTGACCTAAGACCCCAAGTATGTTCGGAGGAAATCCGTTTTGGGTAATTTTAAGTCGAATGAGCAATGTCCGTCCGTCTGTCTGTCTGTCTGTCTGTCTGTCTGCTGGCTGGTGCGCACGATAACTCTCGAAAGGAGTAACCGATTGACCTCAAATTTGGTATGTGGTAATATTTTTTTCTATCTCCGGCTAAGTTCGAAGATGGGCCATATTGGTCCACTCCTTCTAGTACCTCCCCCACAAATGGTTAAAATGTTGTGAAATATTGATTCTTTAATAACTGCTATACTACTTATTCGAATCTTTTGAAATTTCACACATAGTATTAGCTTATTAGTCGCTATCAACTCGAGAAAAATGGGCGAAGTCGCCACGTCCCTTTTGGTACCTCCCACACAAAGGCACCATTTTGCACAAAAAGTCAACAGTTTATAACATTAATAACAGTGTATAAAAATACTTGAAATTGTGTACAGTATTATGCTTTTATATTGCCTACAGTCCAGGGAAAAATGGGTGTTGTTGCCACGCCCCTTTTGGTACCTCCCACACAAAGGTACCTTTTTGCACCAAAAGTTAACAGCTTATAACATAAAAACCAGTGTATAAAAATACTTGAAATTTTGTACAGTGTAATGTTTTTATAGTGCCTATAGCCCTGTGAAAAATGGGCGTTATCGCCACACCCCTTTTTGTACCTCCCCCACAAAATGCCCAAATCATACCACAATTTACTGTCTCATAACGTTTATACCAGTGCACATAAATGCTTATAAGTCGGCACAGTGCAATGAATTTAAAGTATCTAATGTTCAGCGAAAAAAGGTGTATTATATAAACCCCTTCTGGTAACTCCCACACAAATTGACAGAATAATTCGAGTAATATTCAATATTACATTACTCACAAAGTGAGGGTATACCTTAGTCGGTTTACCCGACTGAAACTTTCTTACTTGTTTTTTAAATTGTTTGTACTCTCCGATTTTTTGCGAATTTTTTATATTTTAAACTTCTATTAATTCTCTAACATATTAGCTTTGAATGGAAGTGGGCCTAAACTGTTTTATATTTTTTTTAATTTTTTAAAATTTTTAAAAAAAAATTTCGCTGCTAGCCACTTTGCTTGTGACTTAAAGGCTTCGGACTATATGTTCCACGCCAAAGAACGAAATAAACTAGACATTTCAGGAAGTATTTCTTCCAAAACACCCGCTACCCGCACTGATCATCTTACCACTGATAATCTCCCTACAAAAATAACTATATATCAAAACTAGCTGAAATCGATGGTTTTTTTGGGAGATGTATTCGACAAAAAAATTCATTGTAAAAAATCGCTATAGGTGCCCACAATACACTTTTAGGGAAATTCAAAGGTTTTTTAATATATCGTAGATGCTGCTAATTTATGGCATACGTATTAGGCTTGTAAACTGTAGAATTATAGTGATGAATTTTTAATCTAGTAGGCATATATATAGCATACAACTAGGCTGATCAACTTCCGAGTCACAAAGATGAATTCTAAAACCATTAACTTGTTGCATACCTCCATGCTGAACATCTTCAGAGAGATAATGCTGCAAATTGATTTAAATAAATGAAATATAAGAAAATATTGACAAATGATTAAAAATAACTTCAATAAATATAAAAGTAGAAACAAAAAGTTGGGTATATATTAGGCCGGGTCGATTTGTGGGGAGGCAAAAAAAGTCGCCATTGCTCAGTGAAAATCGTATTCTAGGGATAAGAATAAGAAACTTTGCCGAAGGAACCATACCTCTAAAACGAATTCTGATGTCCCGGAAAAAATCCCACTTTGACCCATTTAGAGTGCTCCAATCGAGTCCAAATGTATGACCGACCCCCACTAACTTTGGAGGCCCGAACCACCTATGCCAGTGGCACACCCCCTGGAACCCCCTGGGGGTTTGGACTCGATTGGAGCACTCTAAATGGGTCAAAGTGGGATTTTTTCCGGGACATCAGAATTCGTTTTAGAGGTATGGTTCCTTCGGCAAAGTTTCTTATTTTGATCCCTAGAATACGATTTTCACTGAGCGATGGGCGATTTTTAAATCGACCCGCCCTAGTATATATATTCCAAAAAGTTCCTAGGTGAAACATATGGCCTTAAGCCATTTGGGTCGTAAAGTGTTATTAATTGGTGGCATACATCTAACCTAATAAACAGTAGAGTTGCTAGAATGAAAACTATTGTGATGTTTTCATATATGCAGCATACAAATTGGCGAATCAACCTTAAATTTACAAATATGTATGAATTCTAGAGCCATTTACTTGTAGCATACCTCTAGGCTGGTCATCTTCAAATTTCGAGAAACAAAATATTATTTGCTTTGTTTCGCATACATCAAGGCTTCCGAGTTTTAAAAATTAAAATTTTTTTAAACCAAAGAAACCTATCATTTGTTTGCCTCGAATATATAAGAAAATATTCTCGGCTAATAATTGAGAAATTGGTAAATTCATTTATTTAAACAGAGAGAAGAAAAAGGCTTAACTAGTACCTCCTAACTATAATAAAATGTATCTAAAACGAAAGCTCTTTCTCCGAAGATGTGCAGAGAAGTCTAAAAACTCTAGTTTAGAATTTTGACTAAATATTTATTTGTTCTTTTTTGTGGTACATTTTAAGGTTCTTTGATGTCTTTAAATTGTAATAAAATATATAACAAAAAATTTATTTTTCCAAAGATGTGTAGAATATAATTTTTAACTACTAAAATAAAATGTATATGAATCGAAAACTCCTTTTCCGAAGATGTGCAGAGTAGACTTCTCTAATTTAGAATGTTGACAAAATTAGAGGATGACAAAATATTTCTTTTTTCTTTTTTGTGGTACATTTTAAGGTTCTTCGATGTCTTGTGAATTGTAATAAAATGTATATCAAATGAAAGTTAATTTTCCAAAGATGAGCAGAATATAATTTTTATTGAATTTTAGTAAATTTAGATAAACAAGAAAGCTTATTTAAAATTTTGCTAAAATTAGAAGAAGAAAAACATGTTTATCTTGTCATTTCTTGTGGTACATATTAAGACCTGTCAGTACCTTATCATTGTAATAAAATGTTTATAGAATAAATGCTCTTTTTGTATAGATGTGCAGAATATAATTGTTATTAAAGTTTAGTCTCAAAACACTCATTTATAATGTTGCCAACTTAAATAGTAGATTTACTGATTGACAAGAAAATTTTAATCTAAGCGCTTAAATACAGTTCTATGTGGAAAAGTGTTCAGGCCTCCAAGAATTGATGTAAACCTTGCTGCAAATTACTACAATCACAGGAAAATTTATGAAATCATTGATATTTATTAAAAATTTATCAAATATTTGAAATAATAATGGTAAAATAGGCCAATCAAATAGGATTTATGCTTTTACAAGATTTACTGATGTTAACATGTAGTATACATCTAGGCTGATTAACTTCAGAGCCACCGAAATTAATTATATTGCTATGGACTTTTAGCGTACAAGTAGGGGATTGGGTTTTGCCTTATATTAATGAAACACGTTCGCACTTTCAGTTTGTTAATACAGGTTATTTGTATTCCAATCTTAGAACTAAATTATAACTAATTGTAATGGTAAACATAAAAGTAACTTTCACAACTCTTCGTTTAACACTCCGTGGCAATCGTCTACGCATATTCATTTCGTCACTCCGTTTGTAACACCCCTAACTATTGATTTGAGACCCCATAAAGTATATATATTTGTTCGTCGTAAAATTCTAAGACGATTTAGCCATGACCGTCTGTCCGTCCGTCCGTCTGTTGTGATCACGCTGTAGGCCGTAATAATAGAGCTAGGTTGATCAAATTTGGTAGAAATATTTCTTATAGATGCTTGTTGTTTGGCATAGCCAAGGGGCCATATCGGTCAATGTTTTGATATAACTCCCCTATAGAGGTCGCTCCAAAATACGGTTTTTGAGCCATAGATACCACATTTTTAAAGCAATTTAGCTGAAACTTTGCAGTTTGTATTCTATTTTGACAAGTCATCATCTCATCCAAAATTTTACAAATCGGTTCATATTTTGTCATAGTCACCCTATAGAGGTCGCTCCAAAATATACGTATTTAAGCCAAAAATACCATATTTTCTAAACATTTTAACTGAATCTTTGCAGTTTGTATTTAATTAAGACAAGAATTCAACGCAGTAAAAATTTTTTAAATCAGTTCATATTTTGTTATAGTTCACCTATAGATGTCGCTCCCAAAAAGGCTTTTTTAAGCCATAAACATCACATTTTCTAAGAAATTTTGCTGAAACTTTGCAGTTTGTATTCTATTTTGGCAAGAATTCCTCTCAATAAAAATTATACAAATAAAATTTTATTTTGTTGAAGTCCCTGCATAGATGTAGCTCTCAAAAAAGCTATTTCAAGCCATAACCACCACATTTTTCATGTGAAGAGTTTGGCTAAAGAATTTGCGGCCTAAAAACTGCAGCGTTTGTATTTTAATAATTTGATGATTTGCTCCATATCCAAAGATTTGTCCAGTAATAAAATTGAATGCAATCCATGATGGAGGGTATCGATCGACTTGTAATCACTTTCTGAGTCGATTTAGCTATGTCCGTCTGTCTGTTTGTCTGTCCGTCTGTCTGTCTGTCTGTCTGTCTGTCTGTCCGTCTGTCTGTCTGCCCGTCTGTCTGTCTGTAGACGTATTCTTGCAATCAATGTACAGGTCGCAATTATGGTCCGATCTCAACGAAACTTTGCACATATCTTTTTTTAGGCCCAAGGACGATCCCTATTGAATTTGGTTAAAATCGGTTCAGATTTACATATAGCTCCCATATATATGTACCTCCGATTTGGCATATATGCACTGTATAAGCAACATTTTGTAACCGATTTGTACAAAAATTGACAGAGAGTAGTCTCGTGATACATTTAGATACAATACAAAATTTGGGGGAAATCGGTTTACATTTATATATAGCCCCCATATATATGTTGCACCCGATTTGACATGTAAGCGCTGTAGAAACTGTATTTTATATCCAATCAGTACGAAATTCGGCAGAAAGAGGTTTCTTATTACATGAAGGAATACTGCCAAATTTGGAGAAAATCGGTTCAGATTTAGATATAGCCCCCATATATATGTTAGCACCGATTTGACATTCAAGCGCTGTAGAGACTGTATTTTATATCCGATCAGTACGAAATTCGACAGAAAGAGGTTTCTATTTTACATGAATGAGTATTCAGGGAAAATCGATTCAGATTTATATATAAGCTCCATATATATGTTCCTCCTGATTTGGTTACAAAGCGCTATAGAAGTTGTACTTTACTTCCGATCATTACAAAATTCTCCAGAAAGATGTTTCTCAATTTAGGAACGAATATTGCTTAATTTAGCGATTATCGGTTCAGAATTAGATATATCCGCATATATCCCATTTACCAATTATTTCAAATTATTATCGCAATAACCCTTATCGCATTGTTAGGAAGGTGTAGGGTATTATATAGTCGGCCCCGCCCGACTTTCTGCCTTTCCTTACTGGTTTTGACTTGACAGCATTTGTATCTAATTTGCCACAAATGTAGCCAACTGTCGTTGAAGTATTACACACTGCCATAAATTATAATAACAAATTTCGCCAACATGTATGCAGTATATAGCTATACATTTTCTAATAACCAAATGCTGGCGCCTTAATACTTAAATGTCTTCTGTCATGAATATTTTATAGTTCTTTTTTGTGGTCATTAACCTTTGACACCGAACGCAAAGAGCTCTCACACATGCTCGGTTCAAATGATTAGTTTTTTTTTATTTTATTAGCCCAAAAGTAGGCAATGACTAATAGCTTTAATCCCACTACCAAACAACTGGTCATGGATTTTTTCGGGTGGCTGTCTTTTGGCTTTGGCGAAATATCAAATGGTGTTAAGAAACATTTTTCTATTCAATTCTCAGTTGATTTGAACTGCACTACATTCCAGGCTCTAGATCATAGTTCTTTTATATAAGGCAAACATTTTTATACTGTCTGTCCATCCGCTTTTGTTATCAAAAGAATTATAAAAATACCTCATTCAACAAATTTGATAAATTCTATTAAAAACAAGTAAAGGCGTTAAGTTCGGCCATGTCGAATCTTATATACCCTCCACCATGGATTGCATACAATTTTATTACTGGAAACATCTTTGGATATGAAGCAAATCTTTAGCAAATTCTTTAGTCAAACTCTTCACCTGAAAAATGTGGTATTTGTGGCTTAAAATAGCTTTTTGAGAGCTACATCTACATTTATTTGTATACATTTTATTGAGATGAATTCTTGACAAAATGGAATATAAACTGCAAAGTTTCAGCTACATTTCTTAGGGTTTTTCGTTGCTGATCATTCGCAGTGAACGGACGTGTTTATCACATAGCGGATAGTTACCAGTACCTATTACGCAATAGCAAAAATCTGTACAAAGTCTGTAAGGCCTACATCGTAGTACCTATTACGGTCTAATACAGACAAAATAAAAATAAATTCTCTTGACGGGGATGCCTTCGTGTTCCGATGGAGCGCGGTTCCCCAATCGTCCGACTGTCCGTCCGTTGGTCTTGGCCAAAGCAGACCACACCAAAAATGGCGAAAATCTCCCCCAAGTACTCACAACAGGTGGTGCGGTGAGGGGGAAACGTCATGTCCGACCGTCAAAACGGAAGCACAATGAGCATCGTGTAGCGCTCAGAGTTTTGACGAAGTTGGAGGCTGTTGAGGTTTCGGCTCTTACCGAAAAACAAAAAGAGTCACTTACCTGGGCTAAAGGCGTCATAGATGCTTCTAAGGCCAATGAGTCGGCTGGAAGAGCCACAAATTCAGCTGTGTTAACGGCTACTAAAGTAAAACGAATCAGATCACCTGATGAACCCCTGCCTTCGAAAAAGGCAAGAGGCCCTAATGTCACCATCAACAGGACACTCACCAAGCCCTTCAATGAAGTGGCGAAGGAGAGTCTAGTGATGGCTGTTATAGACAGAAGTTGTGAGGATGGATCCATCCTCAAGGACAAATGGAGTCATGTACAATCAGCCATTATGGCTCATTACCTCGATGTCCGTAGAGAAATGCCGGGCAAACCACCAATCTGCAACGATGCAGGATGGCATCAGGGGAGAGTAAAGCTCTTATATTTCGGTGATGCCAGATCAGTAGACCTGTATAAGGCTGCTCTGAGTCGAGCGGGTGAGGTGTGGCCGGGTGCCCAGTTGGATGTTGTCGAAAAAAACAACATCCCTAGTCACCCTAGAGCCATCACCTGGGTTACAGAAGAACCCTCCAACCCGGCTGACATCTTAGATATAATAAAAGATTCCAATCCTGGTCTGCCGGCCCATAATTGGAGAATCAGCAAGGTGGGTGAGGCGGATGGTAAAAAGCGGCAGGTCAATCTTATCCTAAACGCTGAATCCACCTCCCATATACAAAGTGCGAGTGCAACCCTACAATATGGCTTCGAGACTATAGTCTTGAAGATATACAAGCAGGATATAGCTCCCACTGCAGAAGGTGAGTCGTCCACCGTGGCACTTTCTGGAAGTGCGGAGGTACCCACGCCTATTATTTCTGGTGACTCCAACTCTAACAGAATATCTGTAACGTCCTTCTCTGAGGACAAAAGCTCTACTGCGGACACAGAGAGGCTGAGGGGAGTCTCCGGACTCTTTGACGCATCTGGCGAGGACATGCTTCTCGACGATACGGACGAAGAGTTCGATAACACCCTTGTCGGGGTGGATGTTAATCTGTCAATTACCAATGATGGTAAGAATTCTACAGATTAACCTCCATCACGCTAAAGCAGCCTCAGCGGCTCTATTGCTGCGCCTGTCCACAGGCGCAGTAGACATCGTCCTGATACAGGAGCCCTACGTAGTGGGAGGAAGGGTGTGCGGTATTAGGACACCCAACTTTAAACTGCTTGTGGCCAACTGTGAAGGCACTCCAAGAACCTGCATTTTGGCCAGGAAAGATCTAAGTATATTTCTCCTGACTAATTTAAGTGGTAAAGACCAAACAGCTGCTAGCCTGGAGATCGGTAATCGCATATATTGGGTGGTCTCCAGCTACTTGCCTTATGAATCTGTAGTACCGACTGCTCTATTCAGGGAAGTAGTAGAAGAAGCAACGTCTGACGAGCTCGAGCTGATTATTGGCGCAGACACGAACGCTCATCATACTATATGGGGTAGTACGGATATAAACAATAGGGGTGATTCGCTTCTTGACTTTATTCTAACTACCAACCTTAGTATTTGTAACATAGGTAATAAACCGACCTTCACAATTAAAGACAGACAAGAAGTACTCGACGTAACGTTTGCTACTGACCGGCTGTCAGAAAAAATTATTGGGTGGAATGTACTGGACGACCACTCATTCTCAGATCACCATTATATTGAGTTCAAACTCGCGGAAAAAGCGCCTAAACCCGCCGTCCACAGAAATGTAAGGAAGACAAAGTGGCATCTGTATGAGAAGAATTTCAAGAAAGTCCTCAACTCTAAACTTCTGTACGAACCGGATGACAAAGCCGGTCTGGATAATCTGGTCGATCATATCACCATATCATTCAATAGATCCCTTGAAGAAGCCTGTCCAAAAACAAGGTACAAGGGTAAAACTAAACCCCAATGGTGGACTTCTGAGCTAACGGCTATGAAAAAGACCTGCAACAAGCTATTCAATAAGGCTAAATCTACTGGGGTCGGTAATGATTGGGATGCCTATAAAGAGCAACTCAAGATCTATAAGAAGGAGCTTAGAAAGGCGCAAAGGCGCTCTTGGTATACCTTCTGTGGTGAAGTGGAAAAGGTCTCCGACGCCGCTAGGCTGAGGAAGATATTATCTGCTTCACCATGTACAGTGGGATATTTACAGGATGAGGCAAATATCTGGACCAAAAACAGCGAGCAGTCGCTCAATGTACTGCTCGACACACATTTCCCGGGGAACTCTGTAACAGAACCCGAGGATCAGCAGGACCAACAAGAGTGCGAGTGGACTGCGAGCGTCGCTAGCTTCTTGACTGAGAGATCCAGAATAAGCTGGGCTATTAACAGCTTTGAGCCCTTCAAGTCACCTGGACCAGATGGCATCACTCCAGCAGAAATGCAGAAAATGTTAAAGTACATTATCCCCTGGCTGGAGAAAATTTATGTAGGCTGTATCAGGCTTTCATACGTCCCGAATCGATGGAGGGATACCAAAGTGGTATTCATACCTAAAGCGGGAAAGATATCACACACTAGGCCAAAAGACTTCAGACCAATTAGCCTATCCTCCTTCCTATTGAAAGGTCTGGAAAGACTTTTAGATCATTTCATTCGGGAAAACCTGGATACAAAACTCCTGTCGGGGAACCAACACGCTTACAATAAGGGCAAGTCTACAGAATCAGCCCTGCACGAACTTGTGAGCACTATCGAATCGTCCCTGCATTTCAAGGAATTCACCATGGTGGCATTTCTTGACATAGAAGGGGCTTTTAACAACATTCACTCAGATGCGGTAATTGCGGCACTCTCACATCTAAAAGTTAACACTAGTTTGATTAGACTAATTCAAAGTCTGCTCACCAGAAGACGCATAACAGCATGTCTAGGGTCCACAACTCTAACAAGGTATGTAAACAGAGGGACCCCGCAAGGAGGAGTATTGTCTCCACTAATTTGGAACCTAGCGGTGAATGAAATCCTGCTAGATCTAGAACGTTGTGGCTGCAAGGTCGTGGCATATGCGGACGACGTGGCAATCGCAGTGAGTGGCAAATTCGTAAACGTCCTCAGAGACATCCTACAGGTGGCTCTGAACAAGTTGGCTAGATGGGCCAGAAGCAGCGGTTTGGGCGTTAACCCCAACAAGACAGAATTGGTTCTCTTTACTAGGATGAATAATGTTCCACATGTGGACCCTCCACCTCGGATAAATGGAACAGATCTAGTCTTTTCTGAAAGTGCAAAATTTTTAGGAATAATTCTAGATAGGAAAATGTTATTTAGACTTAACGTATTGGAACGTGTAAGGAAGGCCAACGTCGCCTTATATTCCTGCAAAAAGGCTGTAGGGTCGCGGTGGGGACTCTCTCCTAAAATCGTCCACTGGATATATATAGCAGTAGTTCGTCCAATACTGTTATACGGTATTGTGGTATGGTGGACGGCAACTGACAAACTAACCATTACCAACGTACTATCAAAGGTTCAGAGAACAGCCTGCCTGAGCATAAGCGGAGCCTTAAGGACTACAGCGACCGAGTCTCTACAAGCCCTACTCCATATACTGCCGATTAAAATTGTGGCGAGAGAAGTTGCAACCAAAGCGGCAATAAGATTAAACTGCCTATCAATGTGGAGGTACAAAAACTATGGTCACATGAGGATATCAAAGTGTAGTGCTATGGTAACCGACCGAGTGGACTATATACCAACTGTGTACACCTTCGAGAGAAATTACATCACTATGATTCCCGCCAGAGATGAATGGGTCGGCAGAATACCAGGTAATAGAAACCATCTCCACTTTTACACGGATGGTTCGAAGCTTGATGAAAAGGTTGGCTTCGGAGTACACTGTGAAGAACTTAGTCTGGATATAGCTCACAGACTACCAGATACCTGCAGTGTCTATCAAGCCGAAATAATGGCAATATGGGAAGTCGCCAAGTGGCTGAGTCGCAACATAGTAACCAACACTGGCGTTGTAATTTACTCGGACAGCCAGGCTGCCATCAATTCTCTGGAGGCAACATCCTAAATTCACAAACAGCCCTCGACTGCCGCAGATCTCTTAACGAGATGGCTGAGCAGTTTAATATACACCTCATATGGGTGCCTGGGCATAGGGATATCCCGGGGAACTGCAAAGCCGATGAACTTGCTAGGAAAGGGACGACATTACAAATTCTCGAAGAATTTGCATATATTGGTGCGCCACTATCCACGTGCAAGCTTTGGCTTAGGCAAGAGGCAATCAGGCAGTCCAACGAAAGATGGACAGAAATCGGCACCTGCAGGGTAGCTAGACAAATCTGGCCAAGGTATGACCTGAGAAGGTCAAAATATCTCCTCGCACTAGAGAGGAAACGATTGTCTACGTTAGTACAGGTTCTGACGGGACACTGCTTGATCGGCGAACACGCCAAAAGATTGGGTATTGACTCCAATGACTTCTGCCGAAGCTGTGGAGATGAGGAAGAAGTGGAGAGCATTGAGCACTTGCTTTGCGACTGTCCCGCTTTGAGTAAACGACGACTGGACATACTGGGGTCGGCCTTTTTAGGCAGCCTAACAGATCTTTCCAGTACTGATATTCGTTCTATCGATAAATTTATATATCAAACAGGTTGGTTTCGATGAGGGGCATTTCAGCCCGTGGTAACACTAGGGACCTAAACTGGTCTATGTGAGCTTGTAAAAAAAAAAATACGGCTGCCACCCTAACCTAACCTACATTTCTTAGGAAATGTGGTGATTAGGGCTTAAATAAGCCTTTTTGGATTATAACCAAATATGAACTGATTTCAAAATTTTTTGCTGCGATGATATGTGTGTTTTGTAGGAACCTCTATAGCGTGACTATAACAAAATATGAACCGATTTGTAAAATTTTTGCTGTGATGAATTCATATCAAAATAGAATATAAACTACAAAGTTTCAGCTAAATTGCTTTACAAATGTGGTATATGTGGCTCAAACCCGTATTTTGGAGCAACCTCTATAGGGGAGCTATATCAAAACATTGACTGATATGGCCCATTTGCAATCCCAAACAACCTGCAACTATTAGAAATATTTCTACCAAATTGTATTAACCTAGCTCTATTATTACGGACTGTAGCGTGATTACAACAGACGGACGGACAGACGGACATGGCTAAATCGTCTTAGAATTTTACAACGATTAAGAATATATACTTTATGGGGTCTCAGATCAATATTTAGAGGTGTTACAAACGAAGTGACGAAATAAATATACCCCTACCCTATAGTGGAGGGTATAACCAGTAAAGAAATTGAAGTTGGGCGCTGCCGACTATATGATACCCTATAACACTATACGAGTAGTAAGATTGGATAACAATGAAATATTCAATTTAATTTCAATTCAATTTACATTTGGTCGTCTCAGCAGTAAATTGGAAGAAACATATTTATATGGAGCTATAACTATATTTGAACCGATTTTCTTCATATTCGGCAAAGTTGGCCCATACATATACAGGGTTGCCCATATTCGACGGACCCATCTGGCAACGCCATAACTTTTGACAGAGATGTCAGCTCGCTTAATGACATACCGCGTTTGAAGCGTCAGTCCAAGCAGATTTTTACCATGGAACAATACACGACACGCGAGCGCTCTGAAATAGTTGAAATTTACATTCAACAGAAGAAGTCAATTGTGAAAACTCAACGTGCTTTTAAAATATTAAAAAATGTGAGAAGTGGGCCTTCTAAGAACTGAAAATGAAAATGAAAATGAACTGAACAGCCACTGAAAATCCTCAGGAGATTCAAGAATTGCCTCTTCATGACGAAAAAGTCACAGTTTGGTGCGGCGTTAGTGCGAAAACGGTCATTGGGCCGTTTTTCTTCCAAAACGAAAATGGCCATGCTGTTACCATCAACCAGGAGCGTTATCGCGACATGATGACCAATTTTGTGATGCCAATTATTCGTCGAAAGCGTATTAGGCAGTTCTGGTTTCAACAAGACGGCGCTCCACCGCACACAAGTCGCATAACAATCGATTTTCTGAAGAATTTGTTTCCGGGCCGTTTGATGTCGAAAAGTGGTGATTTGGACTGGCCACCGCGTTCGCCCGATTTGACGCCGCCTGACTTCTTCTTGTGGGGATATTTGAAGTCAAAGGTTTACGTTAACAAGCCAAGGACCGTAGAAGAGCTCAAGGACAACATTCGTGAAGAAATAGCCGCTATTCCGGCCGAAATGTTGGCGAAAACGATGGAAAATGCTGCAAAAAGGGCACAATACGCCATCAACGCCAGAGGCGGCCATTTGAGAGATATCATATTCAAAAATTGATGTAAACAAATCTACTTGGAACAAATTAAATGATTAAGATTGCCAACCGCCAAATTTTTATTTTTTTCTTTGATTTTTTTTAAAAAAACATGGGTCCGTCGAATATGGGCAACCCTGTATGAATGCTAATGCCATGCTAAATTTCAAAAGAATTGGATGTTAAATACAGATTGTATGCGACTAAAAGGCCAAGTCGGACAAAACATATAACGCGTTTTCCAATAGGGATGATATGATTTTGAAGTGACGTTTCGGCCACTTGTAATATGTCATGATCTGTCATTTGTTTTTCATTGTATTCAGAATGGTTTATCAGTTCAGTTTTATTATCAATATAATCGTTCGTGAGCTAAGTCCATTTTTTTAAATCCAAAAAAATACTTTTCAGTCGACCTTGACACCCATGAGCAATATTTTAGCTCTCGTTAAGAGCTATCTTTTTGCCATTGACCGATTCGACATACCGTTAAGGAGCTAGAGCAAAAATAAACTTTCCGTTCACATTTGAAAATGATGCCAAGTCCATTTTTTTTAAATCCAAAAAAATTCACTTTCCAGCCGACCTACGATCTTGACACCTATGAGCAATATTTTAGCTCTCGTTAAGGGCTATCCTTTTGCCATTGACCGATTGTGGCTACGTGCCACACAACAAATGAAGCAATTGAATTGTTGCGAGAAAAGTTTGGAGATTCGATTATTTCAAGAAATTGTGATATTGAATGGCCTCCAAGAAGTTGTGAATTAACACCGTTAGACTATTTCTTGTGGGGTTATTTAAAGTCATTGGTCTTTCGAAATAAACCAGACTCTCTTCGAGGTCTTCTTTGCAAGTCAATATTGAACGTGCCATTCATGATATGCGACTTGATTTAGTGAAGAAAGTGCTCGAAAATTGAGTTCATCGAATTCGTTCCTGAAGAAGAAGTCGTGGAGGCCAATTGAATGACGTTATTTAGAACTTAATTGTATCGATTGTTCTTCACATTAAATAAAAAACTTTTGAATTGCCTTAACAATCAGTGTGTTTTTTTTTCAAAGAAATCATATCACTCTTATTGGAAAACTCTGTACTTGAAATTTTATGGTATTACTTGAAATCAATGAAAAATGAAATATTTATTAAGTTCGAAAAATCTGCCAAGTTTTGGAAAGCTTTTTTAAACGAAATATATTTGAAGAAATTCCTAAATAATAATTTTATTTGTATGTAAACACATATTTTATTTGAGAAAATTAGTTTGCAAATATATTTTGTTGTAATATATTAATATATGCGTTTCAAATTAATTTTATTGATTTTCAAATAAAATTTATTTGCTCAGAAATATATAATAAAATTTTTGTTCGAAATATATTTTCTTTCGAAACAAACATATTAAAAAAGGCGATTTTGCCCCATTGTATGTTCCTAGGAATGTGCAGCAAAATTAGCGCTTCAAATGATTGGTACAATTATTTCATATATATTGCGGAGATAAAAATTGCAGAGATAAATATTGCAGTGTTAAGGTTTGGCTTAGAGTCAGGCCCAAAATCAACCCCCCCCCCCCAAAATATGCAGTAATTAAAATCCTGCTAATTATTTACTGTTACCCTAAAGTATGTCTAAAAAACCTCCCCATTTTTTTCTGTTTTGCACGTATGCCAATAAATATTGCTAAAATTAGAAAACTGGCTTTATATTATTTTCTCTTTTACCTAGCCTAAAACTATGCTTTATGTTAGTTTTTCCCTTCTTAAATAACTGTACAGAATGCAGTTATTTTCAGTGCCAAATTGTTTGCCTTAAAATAGATTTACTTCTCCATTTCTTAATAATTCTGCCGAGCGCCTTAAAGTATGCCACACTTTTTGTTGAATGTTTTATCTATTATATGGCTTCACAAAGGAAACAATTTGTGGTGGTTGTTATCAGTCACAGTGTGTAAGCATTTAAGACCAAATGGCGCCCTTTTAAGTATGCTTCAGTTTTTGTCTTTCTTTTATGCTTATTCTTAAAAACTCCATTTTATTTTTGCGTTTTCTTCTTTTTCTGTTTATTTGTAAACTAGTGCTTGTGTAGCCATAAATTATAGTTTACTGCTAAAACCAAAAATTTTTTTGGACTCTAATCGCACGGACATGACGTCTCTATGTTTATTTTGAGCATTTGGTCTGTGGCTAGGCCCTCTCCGGCCGCCCACACTCAAAAGCTAAATGTCCTTCATTCTCCTTCAACTGAATACACATTGTGTTCCATTTCATTTTAGTTATAATTAAATACATTGACTTTGGTGTACCATCCAATAAATTTATTATTTTGATAAGCCATAAATATTAATGATGGACTAATGTCTGTACACATAATAGCATTGTCATATTCTATATATACCTATATACTCGTATATATACTCGTATACCGAGTAAAAGTGTAGCATACTTTTTGGGTTTTCGAACAAAAATTGCTTGGATTGCCAAAAATATTTTATTTTCTATTTGCTTAGCAAAGTGATTTGCTGATAGTTGGTTTTTCATGAGCCATGCGAGACTCGAAGCTAGGCTAAAATGCCAATTTTATTGAATTGTAAATGTGTTTTGGACGGGTGCCTACTTTCAGGCTGTGAAGTGTTGCTATTGGCGCAAAACAATTTTTCTTCGTCTGTTTCCTCTATTTTTTGTCTGCTTGTTTCCAACTGTTGTATTTTGATAACAGGAAACTTTTGTTGGTCTTGTTTCCTAGCCCATCATGGACACTGGACAAGTTTCCGGAAACTTTGGTTAAACAAAAGGGTCATTAAATGCTATAGCATACATGTAGGCGCTTTAGATATCGTTGTATTTGCTGCTCGTTGAATTTGGTTGGTGAAGTTAGTGTTTGCTTTTAATTATTTATCTTGTTTACACTGAAACCCCATTTAATGGTGGATATTTTCAATGCGGTTTTAGGGCTCTCTTTTGTAATGGAATTTGTTGAACAAATATAAACTCTTGACAATTTATTAAGCTGCGTTTTTTCGCTTTGAAATGTTTAATAAATAATTTGTTTTATTTACTAAGAGAGGTTCTGTTTGCAAGTGACCTAATTTATTTAGAGTTGAGTTGTGTAGAATTGGTAGATGGTGACTCGGAAAATTGGCTGGGAAAAAGCCTCCAAACTGACCATTAAATAAAACAAAGTGTTATAAACAATTGTCCAGGCTAAGTAAACAATTCATTGCTATTAAAATGTAGATAACAGCAAATGTTATTTAACTAAACAGAAACCCTCATCTCAAGGCTGAAAGAAAAATAACTTTTCTCCTACTCAAAGGTCTTAGAATGACGTATATTTTTTTTCAAAAAGTTCTTAAACATCACCAAGTATTTTCGCCAAAAAATTTTAGTAGTCTGCTCTCAATTTTGCCTGGCCTTTTACTAGATTTCTGCACGCCATCTTAATGAATATTAAATTCACAAAAATACGTTTTTATACACTTTGTTGTGTCATAAAAGAAGAGAATATCTTTAGGCATGAACAAAATAAGGTCAAGGCTTTTGTAGTTCGTAGCCTAGGTTCAACGAATATGTATTAAAAAAAACTTGAAAATTATAGTTATTAAATGCCAACCCTTTTTCCAGATACCACACCTGTTTCGAGGCATTGTGATATGTAGCATCGACATTTCTATGCAATGTTGTGGAAATTAAATTGAGAATTTTGATTAGGGTTTAAGATTTTTTTCTGTGAACTTATTAATTTTATTTTTAATTAAATCCCAACAAATGCAGAGATGTTTAGTTATTTTACCCAGGGTGTGGATGAGTATTTTTAATTAAATTAATAATAATCATACGCAATGGGTACATAGGTTGGGTTTCATATAACGGGGTTTCCAATAGGGATGATATGATTTTGAAGTGACGTTTCGGCCATTTGTAAAAAGTCATGATCTGTCATTTGTTTTTCATTGCATTCAGTAGTGTTTACAATTTCATCATGGTGAGATATATGCAAGAACAACGTTTATAAATTATTCAGCTTTATTATCAAAATAATCGTTCTCCAATTGCAACTTTTCGTGCGCTAGCATCATTTTTTTTAAATCCAAAAAAATCCTTCCCAGTCGACCTACGTCCTTGGCACCCATCAGAAATATTTTAGCTCTCGTTAAGAGCTATCTTTTTGCCATTGACCGATTTCCGATCCGACGTACTGTTAAGGAGCTTGAGCAAAAATAAACTTTCCGTTCACATTTGAAAATGATGCTGTCCATTTTTTTAAAGCCAAAAAAACACTTTCCAGTCGACCTACGACCTTGACACCAATGAGCAATATTTTAGCACTCGTTAAGAGCAAAAATACCATTGACCGATTGTGGCTACGTGCCACACGGCAAAAGAAACAATTGAATTGTTGCGAGAAAAGTTTGGAGATTCGATTATTTCAAGAAATTGAGATATTGAATGGCCTCCAAGAAGTTGTGATTTAACACCATTAGACTATTTCTTGTGGGGTTATTTAAAGTCATTGATCTTTCGAAATAAACCAGACTCTCTTCAAGCTTTACAAGTCGATATTGAACGTGCCATTCATGACATACGACTTGATTAAGTGGCACAAGTGCTCGAAAATTGGGTTCATCGAATTCGTTCCTGCAGAAGAATCATGGAGGCCATTTGAATGACGTTTTATTTAGAACTTAATTGTATCGACTGTACTTCAGTAAGTTTTTTTTTCAAAGAACTCTTATTGGAAAACCCTATACTTATACATTCGGGTATAACAGAAGATAAAAGGGATATTACTTTTATTCCTCAACCCACAAAATGAAGAATTGAAATTTTTCTAAAACCTTTTCCTTTACAATCAATTTGAAGATTTAATAAAATTAATATAATCAAGCATTTTGCCTGAAAATATCGGTCGTATTTATTGAGGACAAGAAAACTATTTTTAGAGACGATAAAAATTATGGATTTGTTGCCGAAAATCGGTCTTATATGCCAATGGAAAATCGTATTTGCATAGGAAAAGTCAAGGCCAGAAAAGTCGTCTTTACAGTCGACAGAAAAGTCGTCTTCATATACGACAGAAAAGTCGTCTTTATAGACGACAGGAAAGTCGTCTTTATAGACGACAGGAAAGTCGTCTTTACAGACGACAGGAAAGTCGTCTTTATAGACGACAGGAAAGTCGTCTTTATAGACGACAGGAAAGTCGTCTTTATAGACGACAGGAAAGTCGTCTTTATAGACGAGTGAAAAATCGTCTTTAAAGACGACTGAAAAATCGTCTTTATAGACGACAATAAGTCAACTCTATATAGACGACAGAAAAGTCGTCTTTATTGACGACATACGATAGATGTGTCGTTTTTATAAACGACATATAAGTCGTCTTTATAAACGACATATAAGTCGTCTTTATAGACGACATATAAGTCGTCTTTATCGACGACATATACGTCGTCTTTATAGACGACATATAAGTCGTCTTTATAGACGACATATAATACGTCCTTATAGACGATATATAAGACGTCTTTATAGACGACATATAAGTCGTCTTTACAGACTACAGTTAAGTCCTCTTTATAGACGACAGTTAAGTCCTCTTTATAGACGACAGTTAAGTCGTCTTTATAGACGACAGTTAAGTCGTCTTTGTAGACGACACATAAGTCGTCTTTATAGACGACAGGAAAGTCGTGTTTATAAACGACAGGACAGTTGTCTTTATAGACGACAAATATGGCGCCTTTATAGACGACAAATATGTCGCCTTTATAGACGACAAATATGTCGCCTTTATATACGACAGTAAAGTCATCTCTATATACGACAAAAAAGTCGTATCGACTGGAATGTCGTCGCTATAGAAGAAAGGAAAGTCGTCTCTATAGACGACAGGAAAGTCGTTTTTATAGACGACCGTAAAGTCATCTCTATATACGACAGTAATGTCGTTCCTCTAGACGACAGTAAAGTCATGCCTATTGACGATAGTAAAGTCGTCCCTATGGACGGCAGTTAAGTTGTCTCTATAGGAAAGTCGTCAATATAGACGACGGAATAGTTGTCTCTATAGAGGATAGGAGATTTATCTTTTTGGGCGACAATGACACTGTAATAACAGGAATGTAAAATACTTATTTTACAATAGGGAAACTTTAATGGTTAGGCTTTTAAGCAAACAAACAAATCCATTAAAGAAAATCCCTTAAAAAGATAAATATATCACATCGTATAATAACCAGTTACATATAGTGCGTATAAGTAATATTATTCAATTAATAGTAATTATACGCACTGTGGGTAGCTGGGTATTTTTCGTCACGTATGATTAATTATAGTCATACGCTTCACTGGAATTTGTGAATAAAATCGCCCAAAGCTTTAAATAAAATGTACATTCCTTAGTTCAAAGAAATAATATAAAAAGAAATTCATATCTTGTGAATTGTAAATTTATTTCTACAATTTTACATTATCAAGACCGTAGAATTTCCGTTTCTGTTAGTATTGCCTTTCATGATGTCAATTTTCAACAACTTTATAGAAGAAAAAATTGTTATAATTAAATTCATGTTCATAATTTGATAATATTGTAATTTCGCTATTAAAAACTTAACTGCTTTTTATTGTCAATGGATATGAAAAACAATAAATAGATGCCGTGTTTTTTTCCGTATTATTTAAAAAATTGCATATACATACATATTGCATATGAATATTTTTATTAACTAACAATAACCATACGCTCTAGTTGACATTTGGAGAATGTAACAAAAAATTGCGCATTAAAATATGAAATAAATAAAATTAAACAAACAAATGTTAAATGTGTATTTGTATACTTTTCCAGAATGGATGAGTATTAAATATCCGTTGTAATTATTCCACATGTTATATATTACTAAATTCTGAGAATTGGACGTGAAAGTTGCCCCAAAAATAAAAACTTCTGCATCATTCGTTTAGTCATGTTGGCTCAATTAATAATTTAATAGCCATACAAATTTTTTTCCTCAATGTGGATTTTTTGCACTTTATATTTTTTTCTCGGTATACCGTACGGTCTACCGGGTTATCTGCTTTGCCTCAGGCAAAGTTGATAACCCTTTGACGATAATTTGTACCACATTTATGTGGAAAATTTCCCAATTTGCCATACATTTATTTTAAATCAGAAAAAAACCAACGTAGTATGTATACTGTAGGGAATACTCATGGTTGAGCCTAAGAGATAAGAAAGAATTGCCTACTTTTAGGTTTCACTTAAAATAGTTTTTCAATTCCTTTTGGTGGAGTACTGTCGCTTTAGATTTATGTTATTATAACAATCATTCAAGTTTTAAATAGTCTTTCAATCTTGGGACATTTTCAGAGATTCATTCAACTAACTTAATTATACATCAATGAGACTCCTCCGTACTACGACTACTAAGCATGTCTACACAATTTCCAACACAATATGCATTTAATATCAAAGATTTGATCGATTTTGCTTCATAGAAATTTAATTGATGTTTCTAATCATATTAGAAAATACAATAGTAAATTTTGAAGATGTAGTATTGAATTTCAATTGAGTTTTTTCCGTTACAGTTTAAAAAAGTATACAATTAAATGTTCTGGAACATTTAGATATTTGCGATAGCTAGTTATTTCAAGAAAACCGCAGGCATACAAGAATTGCTTTAAAGGCTCTGAGTTAAAATCCTGTTTAAAGCCTCAGTTTTTGAGCGCCCAAAGCTTATTCCAAAAGTTTTGTCAAACAACTTCGATTACACAGTGTCATAGCCATTAGGATATTTGTTATACGAGTACTTCTTCCATAGAGTACTTTTTTAGTTCATTACAATTTTCCAAGTGATACTTCGGAACAAATTTGTTTCGGCCTTTGAAAAACATTTTGACAAAAACTTCAAAATATGGCCCACATCTCTATGATGATCCATTCTGAAGCTCAATAACAGCTTTGTACAAATTAAAAATAAAATAAAGTATTAAGAAAGCCTAAAAGTATACTATGGGACGAAGTTTGACAAATCCAAAAGGACTTTTGATAAATCATTATTATTGTAGGGGGTTTTGCAGGGGTAAGGGGTGAAAGGGAGGTGTCGGGTTTTTTGGGAGAAATACTTTCTGAAGTGTCTTTTTTCTTTCGTTCTTTGACATAGAATTTCTATTCCGAAGCTTTCTATACTAAAATTGTTCCTGAATTTACTAACCCTTCCTTTACCCAGCAAACTTTGGGGATAAATACGATATATTTAAAAAAACACTGGGTTGTCATTAAAGTGATTGGGCGGATCTATAGTGATTTTTCACAAGGAATCACATAAAAAATCCAGAGATTTCCACGTTTTTTGATACAGTATTATTATTGGAGGGAGATTATCAGTGGTAAGGGGATGCGCTGGGGTGTCGGTTGCTTTGGGAGAAATACTTCTTGAAGTATCTCCTTTCTTTTATTCTTTGACATTGAACAGCTATTTCGTAGTTTTCTGTACTAAAATTGTGTTTGCATTTAATAACCTCATTGTTTATCCAGCAAACTTTGTGGCTAAACATCTCGAAAACGCGTCACAGGAAAGACTGCTACTGCAATTCGATTTAGCGGGTCGAAATTATGAGGGGTATTTTGTTTTCATTGGTGATACATTTTTAAAGTGCATTTTGCACACACAGTGTTTTTAAAAAGTCCTTAATGGACTCTAAAATTAATCATATAAAAGATGTGGGTCATGTTTCAAGGAATCCTGTTACAAGGGTTTCAAAGCCTACTTTTCAAAACAATTTTCCAAGTGTTTTTTATAGAAAAAACATTATCTATTTACATTAAAAAAATATGGCATACTTTTAGGATAGTTTTATGGTTCATAATTAAATCTGTAAACTATTTCAGCAGATATTAAATGAACTAAACTTTTAGGAATATTCATAGTTAAGCCTTAGTGTTTACTGTGAGACATTATTGAAAAAATTGCCTACATTTAGGCTTTGTTGTAAAATATGTACTAAAGCATTCAGCGGAGTTATTTAAGAGGTTGTAGTGATAGAGAAATGTCTACATAAATTATTTTTAGCTGTGCATAACTCTAGGCATTAATAGTAGTCCCTAGTGGTGTAACATTTTAGTGATATAGTAATATGCTTTTAGTAAGATTTATAGTTAAGCCTAGGTTCTCACTATGAGAACCCTTTCAGAATTGCCTACATTTAAACATTTTGAAAAAATCTTCAAAATATGACCCACATTTTACATGATGATCCATTCTGGAGCTTATTAACAGCTTTGTAAGAAACTAAAAACAAAATAAAGTAGGAAGAAGTTTGACAACTATCCTAAAAGTAGGCAACATTCTATCTCACTACGTCATATAGCTTTGACTCTCTACTATGAAAGTAGTTTGATAAATATCCTAAAAGTATGCAACGTTCTATAACTGCTTGAAAAAATGTGACATACTTCCAGGATATTTGCCAAAATATTTATATTCCATATTTTAAGGAGTTCATTGCTCTTTGTTGTATTTCTTTAATTTTTAATTAAATAAATAAGATGACTCAAGAATTATGTTTATCTCTTGCAACTGTCACGATTGGATAAATTTACATTTGTTGTGGGATATAGAAAAATATTTGGCATTATTATTTAATTAACTCTTTATTTGGTCTTATCGATCTGTAAAATCTAATCATAACAGTCTTTGAGGTCGTAAAAGGCTCTTAATGAGCTCCGCTAATTATGATGTCGAAGATGTGGGTTATGTTTTAATGGATCCTGCTTGAAAATTTCAAAGCCTAAATTTCAAAAAGATCTTAACAATTTCTCAAGTGCTATTTATGGAAAGACATATTCCTTATAAATAAAAAATGTGGCATACTTTTAGGATATTTACCAAAACAGTTGTGTTGCCTAATTGTAGGTGTTAATTTTAGATTTTTTTATTCACAATTCGCTTTATTAGCTATTTTAATAAATGTTATATCTATAAATGTATTTAGCAACTTACTTTTATCTCTTGAAAAGTGCCAAGTTTGATAAATTCAGAACAGTTGTCCCAGTGAGAGTGAGGAAAAAAGGTGCATCAATTTTCCGATGTTTTATTTTCCAAATTAATGTGTGGGTGTTTTTCCAAATATTTGTTTTTTCTTTTGACAGTTAGAAGTTGAAAGACAGTTGTTTTTTTTGTTTACATATGCTGCTATATATTTGATTTAATCAATTGTTTTGTGTTACGAAAGTTTAAAGATGTTTTTGTTTTTTGTTTTTTTTTTTGGTAACGAAAGTTTATAGAGTAAATCTATAGCTAAGGGAGAAATAGAAAACTTCTATATGTGGCAATTTTTGTTGTATTGGAATTTTGTTGGATTTTTTGTTTAATTTATTTTATTGTGATTTTTACATGGATTTTTATTTTAAAAATAATAATTTTATACACTTTTATATGGAATTTTAATTGCCGCTTTTGCTTTCATAATAATTATTTTTATTTCTTTTTTTGTCATTTAGAAACTTTTTGGTTAGCTTAAATATTTTTTGGCTTTTTAGTTTTTTTTTCAATATATAACCAGCTTGTTTTATATTTTATTTTATTGTAAGTGTTTTATTTTGAAATAATATTATATATAAAGAAATGTATATTTTATTAATTGCTGTTTTTTTACTTTCCCAATTATTATTTTTTTTATTATTTATCAACTTTTTGTATCTTTAATTGTTTGTTTTTCAAAGAATGGACAACTTTTTTATATAGATTTTTTTAATTATATTTTAGTTTCAGTGTTTTATTTTAGAATAATATTATATATAATAAAATATCTTTTATTAATTGCCGTTTTTTGATTTTCCCAATTATTATTATTTTTTATTATTTTGCATTTTTTTGTAGCTTAAATAGTTTGTTTTTCAAAGAATGGACAACTTTTATATATAGACAAATTTTTTTAATGATATTTTAGTTTTAGTGTTTTATTAGAAAATAATTTTATATATAAAGAAATATCTTTTTATTATTTGCCATTTTTTAACTTTCTCTATTATTTTTTTTTATTATTTAGCAACTTTTTGTAGCTTAAATAGTTTGTTTTTCAAGGAATGGACAACTTTTATATATAGACAGTATTTTTTTTAATAATATTTTAGTTTTAGTGATTTATTTTAAAATTAAATTATATATAAAGAAATATATTTTATTAATTGCCGTTTTTATACCCTACACCACACTGTGGTACAGGGTATTATAAGTTTGTTTCACGGCAGATGTTTGTAACACCTGAAAATAACACAGCTAGACCCACCTTAAAGTATACCGATCGACTCAGAATCACTAGCTGAGTCGATTTAACGATGTTTGTCCGTCCGTCCGTCCGTCTGTCCATGTAAAGTTGTTCGTCGACTACAGGTCGCAATTTCACTCCGATCGTTCTGAATTTTAGAGTATTTCGCGGCTGTTAAGATCGCTATTGAATTTGGTTGAAATAGGTTCAGATTTAGCTATAGCTCCCATATACATATATGTTTCGTCCGATTTGGCCCTTTAGTCCTATAGAAGCTGTATTTTTTATCCAATCGTTTTGAAATTTAGAATGGTAGAGTTTCTTGATCCATGAACCAACACTACCGAATTTGAATAAAATCGGTTCAGATTTAGCTATAGCTCCCATATATATGTTTCGTCCGATTTTGTTCTTTAGCCCTGTAGAAGCTGTATTTTACATCCAATCATTTTGAAATTTAGAATGGTAGAGTTTCTTGATCCATGAACCAACACTACCGAATTTGAAGAAAATCGGTTAAGATTTAGCTATAGCTCCCATATATATGTTTCGTCCGATTTGGCTCTTTAGTTCTATAGAAGCTGTATTTTACATCCAATCGTTTTGAAATTTAAAATGGTAGAGTTTCTTGACCCATGAACCAACATTGCCGAATTTGAAGAAAATCGGTTCAGATTTAGATATAGCTCCCATATATATCTTTCGTCCGATTTGGTCCTTTAGTTCTATAGAAGTTGTATTTTACATCCGATCGTTTTGAAATTTAGAATGGTAGAGTTTCTTGATCCATGAACCAACATTGCCGAATTTGAAGAAAATCGGTTCAGATTTAGCTATAGCTCCCATATATATCTTTCGTACGATTTGACCCTTTAGTCCTATAGAAGCTGTATTTTACATCCAATCGTTTTGAAATTTAGAATGGTAGAGTTTCTTGATCCATGAACCAACATTGCCGAATTTGAAGAAAATCGGTTAAGATCTAGCTATAGCTCCCATAAATATCTTTCGTCCGATTTGGTCCTTTAGTCCTATAGAAGTTGTATTTTACATCCGATCGTTTTGAAATTTAGAATGGTAGAGTTTCTTGATCCATGAACCAACACTATCGAATTTGAAGAAAGTCGGTTAAGATTTAGCTATAGCTCCCATATATATGTTTCGTCCGATTTTGCTCTTTAGTCCTATAGAAGCTGTATTTTACATCCAATCATTTTGAAATTGTGAATGGTAGAGTTTCTTGATCCATGAACCAACATTGCCGAAGTTGAAGAAAATCGGTTATGATTTAGCTATAGCTCCCATGTATATATTCGTCCGATTTGGCCCTTTAGTCCTATAGAAGCTGTATTTTACATCCAATCATTTTGAAATTTAGAATGGTAGAGTTTCTTGATCCATGAACCAACATTGCCGAATTTGAAGAAAATCGGTTAAGATTTAGCTATAGCTCCCATATATATGTTTCATCCGATTTGGCTCTTTAGTCCTATAGAAGCTGTATTTTACATCCGATCGTTTTGAAATTTAGAATGGTAGAGTTTCTTGATCCATGAACCAACATTGCCGAATTTGAAGAAAATCGGTTCAGATTTATATATAGCTCCCATATATATCTTTCGTCCGATTTGGTCCTTTAGTCCTATAGAAGCTGTATTTTACATCCGATCGTTTTGAAATTTAGAATGGTAGAGTTTCTTGATCCATGAACCAACATTGCCGAATTTGAAGAAAATCGGTTAAGATTTAGCTATAGCTCCCATATATATGTTTCGTCCGATTTTGCTCTTTAGTCCTATAGAAGCGGTATTTTACATCCAATAATTTTGAAATTTAGAATGGTAGAGTTTCTTGATCCATGAACCCACACTACCGAATTTGAAGAAAATCGGTTAAGATTTAGCTATAGCTCCCATATATGTGTTTCGTCCGATTTGGCTCTTTAGTCCTGCAGAAGCTGTATTTTTCTTGATACATGAACCAACACTACCAAATTTGAAGAAAATCGGTTAAGATTTAGCTATAGCTCCCATATATATGTTACATCCGATTTGGCTCTCTAGTCCTATAGAAGCTGTATTTTACATTCAATCGTTTTACACCCTACACCACACTGTGGTACAGGGTATTATAAGTTTGTTTCATGGCAGATGTTTGTAACACTGAAAATACTATAGCTAGACCCACCTTAAAGTATACCGATCGACTCAGAATCACTAGCTGAATTGATTTAACCATGTCTGTCCGTCCGTCTGTCTGTCCGTTTGTCCATCTTAAGTCGACTACAGGTCGACTGATTTATATTTCAGAGAGTGGTGTAGGGTATTATATAGTCGGCCCCGCCCGACTTTGGCCTTTCCTTACTGGGTTTACTTTCTCAATTATTATTATTTTTTTTATTATTTAGCATCTGTTTGTAGCTTAAATAGTTTGTTTTTCAAAGAACTTTTATTTGTAATGATTTTTATTTGTTTTGATTGAGATAATTATTATTTATTTAGCATTTTATAGTTTTCAGTTTTGCCTATATTTTTTGACGTGTTTTAAAGTGTTTTTATTTTATTTTTTATTTAAGATTTAAATTTTTTTATTTTAGATTTCCTTTTTCCAGGATTTTTTATGCTGTACAAGTATTCCGTTCTCTTTGTTTTATTTATTTTATGCTTTATTATTTGTGCTATTTTTTCTTAGTTTATTTTTAGTTTTTTTTTCTTTCACACTTTATTTATTTTGCTGATTATCTTTTTTTTGGTTAGGTTTTTGCACTAGAGCAAATATTTTTCTTTTGGTTTTATGGATTTTTGTTTTTTTTTTGTTTTCATTTTCTGTTTTCTCTTTTTTGGGTTAACAGTTATGTCCACTGGTTATCCTTGAGTTTTATGTCTTCTTTTCTTATTGCATTTGGGTCTTCATTTTTGGAGATTTATGCTTCTCCCTCTTAATAAAATGGGCGAAAAGCCGTAACAAATGTCTTGATATTGTTTTTTCTCGAAAATGAAAAAAAAGTTCGCCTTTCACTTCACTTCACTTTCTTCGTTTACTTAACGTGTCTGTAATAAAAATGAAATTCTTTTCCTCTTGTTGTAGTTCTTGTTTGGTTGGGTGAAGTTACTACTACATTCACACAGGCACACACCCACACACACACACATACACACATGTAAAGTTTTGCTCAAAGGATATTTCTCTGTTTGCTGTCATTGCATGGTCTGTTTTCTGTTGTTGTTGTTGCGTTTTTTCTTTTTACTACATTTGCTTCCTGTTATCCTTGTAATGCTTACGACTTTAATGATATTGCCAGAATTGTCGACGAGTGGTATACACGACTGAGCATAACATACAACTCACTTATACCATCACACCATTCGTCCTTCCTGTGAGGTTGTTTGTACACACATACAACGAATACAGCTAAACTCCTTTTTGTTACTCACACAGCATTTTTATGTCCTGGATTACTTACACATTTATACTCTTAGCTTTTCTAGTATAGTTCTTTAACACACAGCCACACTTGCACTCATACATACTCGTACATTCACACTAACACATTTACACTCGAGTACAGCACGTTTCGTTAGACAATTCCTTGTTATAGAAAAAGAAACCCTCCCCCCCACCCCCCCAAAAAACAACAATATCAGCAGCTCCACTAACAACAACACAACGTCATAAAAATAATTTTATAGGGGAAACTTTGCCTTTTGTCGTTCTTACATTTTTCTCTTCCTCTGCGGTGTATATGTATCAATATTCCGAAAAAAGGACCGAAATTTGCACTTCAAATATTAATACTCGTTGATTTGGTTTCTTTTTGTTTAATACCAATAAATTCTATATACAAATTTGTCAATAATTTATTTGATTTTTTGGTTTTCTTTTTTTTTACATTTTAGTTAAATTTTTTCTTTTAGATAATATTTATTTTTCATTTCTCTGTGATATCTTAATACTTCTTAAATTTATTAAAGTAATTATATAATTTGCTTTTTGCGATTATCGTTCACTTGTATTTCACCATTTATTTATTTCTGTAGCACATTTGCCTTATTTCACAAATTTCTTGGTTTTTCAACTTTTTTCTTTAGCAAATATTATTTTGTTTTTCATTAATAATAATTATTCTTTATGGTTTTTTCTTTGGCTTCATTTGTTTCATATCTTCTGTCCAGCTTAATTTTTTTCTCCCTAGCATTAGTTACTCCTCTAGACCCCTTTAGAAAAAAACAATTTAAACAATTTCTGGGGGTTATCCGCGTTTTCCTTTTGCACGTTTTTACAGAACCTCGTCGAAAATCTAACTGAGCTCATTTCGTTTATGCAAAAAGCTAGGGTGGCCCTTGTCCGCTATCAAAACTAAGTTGAAACATGCGCATTAATGTTTGGGCTTTATTTGCATTTTGAATGCGCCGGAATTTGTCTGGGTTATGTTACAAAGAGAGTTCGAAGCTAAGGCATGTTTTGAAACATGTGATGTTATTTATTTTATGTTTTTTTTCAGAAAATTTTATTACCGGTCTTTGATTGTTATTCGCTTACAAAATACACAACATGTGTTTTTGATTGAAACAACAACAACACCAACAAGAATCAAGAGTTTGTTTACATTTTCTGTTTAAGGGTGATTTGGAGAAATTCTCGAAAAGGGAATTTCAAAAAATAAATAAATAAAGAGAAAATCTACAGATTTTCCTAGTAGACACTGTAAATCAAAGGTTTCAAAAATATGTCGGTTTTGATTTTTTCCATGTTTTTATATTTTTTAGTACACCTGAAGAAACGCTTTGTGGAATTTTTTGAGATTTTTCCGATAACTCGTTCAGAAGTTATCTATATTTAAAAAATCGTTAAGATATCACTCAGTATATCAGGTTTTTGGTTATAACTTCTTAAGTTGTGGTCCAATGTGAAAAATCTTTTTTTTTAAATGTTGGTATTTTTCGGTACTTTTCAGAAAAATTTAGAAAAAAATTTAAAAATTTCTGTGTGTGCAATTTTTAAGTTTTACAATTTATATGTAATTTTAAGATATCACTCTGTGTATGGGGTTTTTGGTCATAACTTCTTAAGTTGTGGTCCGATTTGAAAAATCTTTTTTTTTAAATGTTGGTATTTTTCGGTACTTTTCAGAAAAAAATTTAGAAAAAATATGAAAAAATTTGTGTGTGCGATTTTTAAGTTTTACAATTTAAATGTCATGTTTTAAGTTGGTAGTACTCTCCGATTTTTGCGATTTTTTTTATATTTTAAACTTCTCTTAATTCTCTAACATATTAGATTTGGATGGAAGTGGGCCTAAAATTATTTATATTTCTTTTAATTTTTTAAAATTTTTAAAAAAATTTTCGCTGCTGTCCACTGTGCTTTTGACTTGAAGGCTTCGGACTATATGTTCCAAGCCAAAGAAGAAAATAAAGGAGACACTTCAGGAAGTATTTCTTACAAAATACCCGCCACCCCCGCTGATCCCCTTATGCCTGATAATCTCCCTCCAAAAATAAAAAGTAATAGAAATCGAGGGATTTTTTAGGTGAAGTATTCGACAAAAATATTCCTTGTAAAAAATCACTATAGGTGCCCACAATACAATCTTTCCAGAAATTTTTCAAATCGAACCATAACTTAAGTGTTATGACCAAAAACCCGATACACAGAGTGATATCTTTACGATTTTTTAAATATCGATAGCTTCTGAACGAGTTGTCGGAAAAATCTCAAAAAATTCCACAAAGCGTTTCTGCGGGGGTACTAAAAAATATAAAAAAATGGGAAAAGTCAAAATTTTTTAAACCTTCGATTTGTCATGGAATTCTCCATATATTAGATCGTGTCCCCAAATGGTTACACAGAGGTATTTATGACAAGAGCTACAACTTTGCCTCAGAGAATAAATAAAAATTCCGAGCGGTTTGCAAGATATGAGCCTGAGAAAATTATCACTTTTTTGCAAAAATGACACCGAGGCTCCAAATCTTTGGGGGCCCATAAAAAAAGTGCGTGACTTTGGGCAAAACTGGGAGACACGGGACTTTTTTTGGTCTTGGTAGTGTCCGTATATAAATAAATGGTTTTCCAACAAGAGGTGTTATTTTGGTATTCAAAGAAAAATTCCATTTTTTGAGATAACTGATGGGATGTTTATTTCATAACAAAGAGGAAGGTATGCAGTTAATAATGAAAAACAACATCAGCCAAATGGCCACCATGACCACGCTTGCAGGACCATATACTTTTCATGAAATTTTCCATAACCAAATCGCAAAGTGGCTGCCCTATGTCCTCGATAGCATCACGAATTATATCTTTGAGGTCTTGAATTGACGCTGGGCTGTTGGCGTAGACCTTATCTTTCACGTGGCCCCAAAGGAAGAAGTCGCAAGGTGTTAAATCACAAGATCTCGGTGGCCAATTGTGATCACCTCTTCGAGAAATAACACGGTCCGGAAACTTTTCCCGTAACAAAGCAATAGTTTCGTTGCTTTTGTGGCACGTAGCGCCGTCTTGTTGAAAGTAAACGTTGTCCAGATCAATACCATCCAATTCCGAACATAAAAAATCATTAATCATCTCTCGATAGCGCAATCCATCCACCGTAACTATTGATCCAACCTCATTTTCGAAAAAGTAAGGTCCAATGACCCCGCCGGACCGTAAACCGCACCAAACAGTCACACGTTGAAGATGGAGAGGCTTCTCAACAATAACTCTTGGGTTTTCCGAGCCCCAGATGCGACAATTTTGCTTGTTGACGTTTTCACCGAGGTGGAAATGGGCCTCATCAGTCAAGATGATTTTTCGATGGAATTCCGGATCATTTTCATGCATTTCAAGGACCCAATCAGCAAAGACACGACGTTGTTGATGATCGGCCGGCTTGAGTTCTTGTGTTAACTGAACTTTATAAGCCTTAAGACCCAAGTCTTTATGCAAGATACGGTGTAATGACATTTGTGGAATGCCCAATTCCAAAGAACGACGAGGAATGGACAAACCTGGGTTTTCTTCAACACTTTGGGCTACAGCAGCAATATTCTCAGTTGTTCTTGAGCGACGTGCACGGGTTTTATTCTTCACATCACTAACTTGTCCCATCAGCTCGAATTTTTCAACCAATATCTGTATTGCGGTCCGACAAGGTGCTTCTCGACGACCCAAAAATGCTTTAATTTTGCGAACTGTGACTGCCAGACTTTCACCATTTTTATACCCTCACCTTAGTGTGACGAGGGTATATATCATTTGCTACGGAAAAAAGTGTAACACATCGAAGGAGTTACCTAAGACCCCAAGTGTGTTCGGCGGAAATCCGTTTTGGGTCATTTTAAGTCGAATGAGCAATGTCCGTCCGTCTGTCTGTCTGTCTGTGTGTCTGTGTGTCTGCTGGCTGGTGCGCACGATAACTCTCGAAAGGAGTAACCGATTGACTTCAAATTTCGTATGTGGTAATATTTTTTTCTATCTCCGGCTAAGTTCGAAGATGGGCCATATTGGTCCACTCCTTCTGGTACCTCCCCCACAAAGGGTTAAAATGTTGTGAAATATTGATTCTTTAATAACTGCTATTATACGTATTCGAATCTTCTGAAATTCCACACATAGTATTAGTTTGTTAGTCGCTATCAACTCGAGGAAAATGGGCGAAATTGCCACTCCCCTTTTTGTACCTCCCACACAAATGCACCATTTTGCACCGAAAGTTAACAGCTTATAACATTAATACCAGTGTATAAAAATACTTGAAATTTAGTACAGCGTAATGTTTTTATAGTGCCTACAGTCCATTGAAAAATGGGGGTTATTGTCACGCCCCTTTTGGTACCTCTACCACAAAGGTACAATTTTGCACCAAAAGTTAACAGTTTATAACATTAATATCAGTGTATACAATTACTTGAAATTTTGTACAGTGTAATGCTTTTATAATGCGTATAGTCCAGTGAAAAATGAGCGTTATCACCAGGCCCCTTTTTGTACCTCCCACACAAAATGGCCAAATTATACCACAATTTAATATCTCAACGTTAATATACCAGTCCATATAAACGGTTACAATTCGGCACAGTGCAATGTATTTAAAGTATCTACTGTTCAGCGAAATATAGGTGTATTTCTTAAACCCAAAAAATTGACAGAATAATTTGTGTAATATTCAATATTACATTACTCACAAAGTGAGGGTATACCTTAGTCGGTTTACCCGACTGAAACTTTCTTACTTGTTGTAGTGAATTTTAATAATTTCAATGCGTTGTTGAATCGTGTATCTATTTTTGGTAATGGAGTAGTTTCTACTTGTCAAATGTCAAAGAATAAAAGCTTCACAAGTGACAGCTACCGAAATACCGGGTGATTCAAAATAACACCTCGTGTTGAAAAACCCTGTATATATTTTCATGACTTGAAAAATTACACACAGTGTTATTTACGGAGAAAGTGGTCTTCTCCGATCTTTCCTAAAGAAAGAATATTCTAGAAAGAGTGCTAAGGGAAATTTAGTGAGGCACAGTTTTCGTTGGACCACTTATTCCGAAAACCATTTTCTCCAAAATGTAACTTTGTTTAGGAAAAGGGATCTTTGGAGTCCTTTGCCTTACTGGCTTGTTTTCTTAAAAGTTAAACCAATCATCGGAATATTATCTAATTGGTAAATAGTTCTACGGAGTAATTTGATATAAGATCACAATTCTGATTGCGGAGTACTTTCCTAATGGGAACTTTTATTTTTATAGGAAAATAATACATCCTCATAGTACCTTCGGAATATTATCTAATTGGATAGGTGTTCTACGGAGTAATTTCCGATAATAATACAGCTCTTTTGAGAACTTCCCTATAAGAAAATCACAATTCTGATTTCGGAGTACTTTTCAAATGGGAACTTTTATTTTTATAGGAAAATAATACATCTTCATAGTACCGTTGAAATATTATCTAATTGGATAGGTGTTATACGGAGTAATTTGCTATAAGAAGGCAGCAATTTAGAGAACTTCCCTATAAGTAAATCACATTTCTGATTTCGGAGTACTTTTCTAATGGGAACTTTTATTATTAAAAGAAATGAATACATCCTCGCAGTACCTTCGGAATATTATCTAATTGGATAGGTGTTCTACGGAGTTATTTCCGATAATAATACAACATTTTAGAGAACTTTCCTACAAGGAAATCATAATTCTGATTTCGGAGTACTTTCCTAATGAGAACTTTTATTTTTATAGGAAAAGAATATATCCTCGCAGTACCTTCGGAATATTGTCTAATTGGATAGGTGTTCTTCAGAGAAATTTCCGATTAAAATACAGCACTTTTTAGAACTTCCCTATAAGGAAATCGCAATTCAGATTTCGGAGTACTTTCCTAAAGGGAACTTTTATTTTTATAGGAAAACAATAAATTCTCATAGTACCGTCGGAATATTATCTAATTGGAAAGGTGTTCTATGGAGTAATTTCCGATAATAATACAACACTTAAGAGAACTTCCCTATAAGGAAATCACAATTCTGATTTCGGAGTACTTTCCTAATGGAAAGTACCTTTGGAATAGTATCTAATTGAATAGGTGTCCTACGGAGTAATTTCCGATAATAATACAGCACTTTTGAGAATATTCGGAGTTCTTTACTGAAGAAAACTACTTTTCGTAATTTATTGTCTTTCCAAAGAATTTTTCTAAATCGAAGATACATTGCGGAGAAAATGGTTTTCGGAGTAATTCTCTATTGGGAACGTAATTTTTGGAATAAACTACTCTGAATACAGAAAACGCGTTTCGGAGTAATTATTTACGGAGAAAGTGGTATTCTCCGTGGACTTTCCTAAAATAAGAATCTTCTAGGAGAGTGTTCGTTGGACCACTTACTCCGAAAAATATTGGAAAGAAACAAATTGTCCGAAGAGTACCTGTCTTCAGTAAAGTACTCCGATTATTCCATTACTTATAGCAAAACACTCCGAAAAACTCATTCCTTAATTGATATTCAAATTAATAAAAATAAAATTTTCTTCGGAGAACTTTTTTCAGGAAAAATTCTTCAGTGCAGTTCAGAGCAGTGAAGGAGCTCCGAATACAGAAAACAGGTTTCGGAGTAATTATTTACGGAGAAAGTGGTCTTCTCCGTTTCCTAAAAAAAGAATCTTCTATTGGAAAGAAATGCAAAGAAACAAATTTTCCGAAGAGTACTGTTCTTCAGTAAAGTACTCCGAATATTCCATTACTTATAGGAGACCACTCCGAAAAACACATTCCTTACTTGATGTACAAATTAATAAAAATAAATTTTTCTTCGGAGTACTTTTTTCTTGGAAAACTCCTCAAAGCAGTTCAGCGCAGTGAAGGAATGTGTTTCTTCGAGGAATTTATTTAGGAAAAGTGAACTTTGGAGACATTTACCTTAGACACATTTTTTCTTAAAAGACCTTTATTATTAGCAAATTTCTGAAAATTTGTTTCTTTCCAGAGGATGGAAAGTAATCTTTGGAATAAGCTACTCCGAATACTGAAAACGGATTTCGGAGTAATTTTGTACGAAAAAAGTGGTATTCTCCGTAGACTTTTCTAAAAAAATAATCTTCTAGGAGAGTTTTCGTTGAAACACTTACTCCGAAAAATATTGCAAAGAAACAAATTGTCCGAAGAATACCTGTCTTCAGTAAATTACCTCGAATATTCCATCACTTATAGGAGACTTCTCCAAAAAACACATTCCTTGCTTGATGTACAAATTAATAAAAATAAAATTTTCTTCGGAGTACCTTTTTCATGGAAAATTCCTCAATACAGTTCAGAGCAGTGAAGGAATGTGTTTCTCCGAGAAATTTATTTAGGAAAAGTGATCTTTGGAGCCCTTTACCTTAGACACATTTATCTTTAAATTGCTTTATTATAGGCAAATTTCTCTACGGAGTACATTCTTATAGGAAAATTGCGCTTTAGATAATAATTTCCCCCCGGACAACTCTGTCACGATATCACTTATATACAAAAAGTGTTCTTTGTAGTGTGCGATTTTCGGAGTTCTTTAATGTAAGGAAATCTTTTCGGTGTACAGTCCTATGAAAAAAATTATATTCATAGTACTTCCCTAAAGGAAAATAACTCTTCGGAGTACTTACTTGTGGCTTAGTGTTCTTCGGAGATCTTTCTTTTATCGAAAAAAAAAAACTTTTCGGAATATTTTACTACAAGAAAAGTGATTGTAGGTAAATTGCCCATTGTATACAAATTTTCCAAGGAGTTTCTCTTGGGGTACTTACAAACTTGTGGCTTAGTGCTCTTCGGAAATCTTTCTTTTATCGAAAAAAAAAACTTTTCGGAATACTTTACTAAAAGAAAAGTGGTTGTGGGAAAATTGCCCATTGTATACTTATTTTCCAAGGATAATGCTCTAAGGATTACTGCCACATAAGAAATGTTTTCTTTTTAGTATGTCCCTCAAAGAAAAATGATCTTCGGCGTTCCTTAATGTAAGGAAATCTTTTGGGAGTATTGTCCTATAAAGAAAGGTATATTAACAGTACTTTCCAAAAGAAAAATAACTCTTCGGAGTATTTAGTTGTGGGATAAGTGTTCTCCGGAGGACTTTCTTACATTGATAGTATAAATAAATGTCGGAGAAATAAAGAAATGTGATTGTAGGGAAATTGCCCATTGTACTCTAATTTTCTAAGGAGAATGCTCTAAGGATTAGAGTCACATAAGAAATGTTTTCTTTTTAGTATGTCCCTAAAAGAAAATTGATCTTCGGCGTTACATAACGTAAGGAAATCTTTCCTATAAAGAAATACATATTAACAGTACTTTCCTAAGATATATTGACAGTACTTCTTAATATATCTCTTCGGAATACTTACTTGCGGCCTAAGTGTTCTTCGGAGGACTTTTTTATATCGTAATAATTTTTTCGGAGTACTATACTACAAAAAATTTATCTTCAGAGTAATATATTATGGGGAAGTAATATTTCATATAATTTTCTATGTTGAAAGTAATTTACGTTGGGCCGTCCCCGTAAAGTGGAGAGTAGAAAGTTTGTTCTTCGGATCACTTCGACATAAAAAGTGCTCTTTAAAATATTTTTCTGTAAGAAAGAGTTCCTCCGTGTATTATTTCTATAATGAAATATCTTTCGGAGTACTACTTTATAGGAGGAGTGTTCTTCGGATTACTTTCCTATATTGAAAAAGTTCTCCGGGTACTTTTCGTACTTACCATTCCCTTTAAAATTTTTATTCTAAGAACATGAGATCCATAGTTTTTCTATTGAAAAGTATTTCCAAATTTTGCATCATGATTTGGTAGATATATTTTTTCAAAATCGGTACGATAATTTCGGAGTACCATCCCAACAACAAAATACTCTTGATAAAGACCTTTTGCTAAAAAAAAATCCGTACCAAGCTTTTAGAAGTTAAACCCAGCCAACAAACCTGTGGAATTCGAGAGATATTGTAAGCAATAAATCTCTGCTCAAGCCGCAGCTCTGTTGAGAATATTCGGCAACTCATTTGACACAGATTATCTCCAAAAAAAATGCCAGTTGAGAGCTTGGTCTCTCGCTCTACATGTCAAGTTAAGTATTCCATGTTTCTCTAAAAACACTTCATATTGCTTTTCATTGACATCCTCAGATTGCGTTTCACTACTTAGAAGTCTCTTAACAAATACTTATCTCTGCAATTACAGTTTGACAACTCTCAACTCTCTTTTCTCTTTTTTATTTTTATTTTAAATAGTTGAGCTCTCTTTTTCTCTTGCTCTCCTTAACATCCACAATTTGCTTTTTGCCAATGTCTTCGCCTTAAAAAGGAGCCATAAATATGACGTTGGCCAGTTTCTCCAAAAATACTCACACACGCACACACACACTTACTTCCACAAGGATATGGGAGCTGTTATCGGACTCCTGCCTTGTCGGAAGCCTCCCCTTTAATGGGAGAAATAATGGACGTCAACAGCAAATAACCGTAAAGGAATGAGCTCACAAACGAAGACGTAGGTTACAACAAGGATGTGAAGGATATAACCGGCGAAATAATCAGGAGCTGTAAATGATAACAGCACAACGTGCCTCTTCGCCAGGACACACGGCATACGGCTCATAAACGTCAAATTTAGAGAGTAAGTATGTATTTAAAAGATTTTTGTTATGGGCCGACAATAATTAAATAATTTTGTGACGAGACAAGAAATAATAACACAGAGTAAATTGAATGTTACCTCAAGGATGGGAAGCAAAAAAGGGACAAAAGCAAGGGGGAACTAGGAAAAGCGAGATGGATACACAAATGGGGATATTTAAGGACTTAATGAGACCCAAGAGGCAACATAATGTTCAGCATTTACCAACATTGCCAGACACCGAGAAGGGGGAGCCCATTTAAAAAGGCTTTAAATTTAACAAACATGTCTACAAAATTTTCACATCGAAATGGTTTAACTAAACTACTAAAATAATTTTGTAAAGAAAACACTTTAGTTTCGTTTTTTTTTTTTTTTAATTTTTTTGTTTATAATTTCATTCTTTTGGTATACGTATATTCTAACTACAATTTTGTTTGCTTAAAACTCCTTCTCGAATAATCTTTGCCTATTTCTTAGATATATCTTAGGTTCTCAGTAACTAGTGTATCTATTTTTTAGAGTATTTAGAACTACGATCATACTCACTTATGTTGACGATCCCGATGCCATACAGCCATTTGTAGGCGATCTTCGGGATCGATTTCTTCTACAGCCGCTGCTACATCCGACAAATCGAATTTGAAGCAATGATCGAAGTAGGGACGATTTGAGTGACGATGTACCACTGTGCGTTGGAAGTATTGATTTTGATCTTGAGCTTCACGTATCAAGGCTACCTTGACATATGCGTTGAGACTATTGGAAGAGGTGCCATTGGGACGCTGTAGGTCACGGCAACGTATAACTGTAAAGAGAAACAGAGAGAAAACAAATTTAGAATTAGGCAAAAACAAAAGCTAAAACGTTTATCAATGATTTAGAAAGCTGAAAACTGATACTCAGAGTAGTATTCTTTAAGAAAAATTATTTTCATAGGAATATTCTTTAAAGAAAAAGTTTTCAGAGTATCATCCTATAGGAAGAGGATTTATCTTCCAAACTAATCTTCCATAGCGAAATTTACCTTTGGAGTACTTTCCTACAGATATAATGTCCTTCGAAGTTATTTCCCATACGAATATTTGTGTGCGGCTTTCCTATATAAAAGTGGCCATCAGAGTACTTTCTTAGGAGTATTTTCCTATGGGAAATTGGGTATTTGGACTAATTTTCTTTAAAGATAGTGATCTTCGGAGTACTTTCCTGTAAGGAAAGTGGTCTCCGGATGACTTTTCCTATGTATAAAGTATTCTTCCAAGTACTTTCCTTTAAGAATAGTTGTATTCGGAGTACTTTCCTATAAGAAAGTGCTCATCGCAGTACTTTTTTACAAAAAAAAATGCTCTTCGGAAAACTTTCCCTTATGGGTAGTGCTATTTGGTTTATTTTCCCATAGGAAATTCATCATTTGGAGAACTTTCCTACAATGTCAGTGAAATTCGGAGTACTATTCTATAAGGAGAGTGGTCTTCGGAGTATTCTCGCATGGATATGGTAGCCTTCGAAGTACCTTCCCATAAGCGAAGTGGTATTCGGAGAATTTTTTCACAAAGACATCGGACTACTTTCACACAACGACAATGGTTTTCGGAGTACTTCTCTATATGAAATGCGGTATTTGGAGTAGTTTCCTATAAGGATAGAAATCTTCGGAGTACTTTCCCACAAGGAAGGTACAAAGAATCCTACAAAGAATGTGATTTTCGGACTTTACTATAAATACATGGTCTTTGGACTGCTTTCCTATAGATATAGTGCCGCTAGAAGTACTTTCCTGCAAGAATATTTGTATTCGGAGTACTTTCCTATAAAAAATTGTTCATTGGAGTAGTTTGTTATAAAAAACTGCTCTTCGGAACTCTCTCGCATAATACAGTGGTCTTCGGATTACTTTTCTATATGAAATGTTGACTTTTGAGTAATTTCCTACAAGGAAAATCGCTAACGCAGTACTTCTCTATATGAAGATTCCTTTAAAGAATGTGGTCTTCGAATTACTATTCTATAAAGACGTGGACTTCCGATTGCTTTCCTATAGAGAAAGTGTCGCTTGAATTACTTTCCTATAAGAATATTTTTATTGGACAATTCTTTCCAGCAAGAAAAGTGTTATTCGAAAAGATCTTCGGAGTATTTCACTATATGCTAAAGTTTTTTGCTGTTAAGAGTACTTTCTTATAGGAAAATAAACATTCAGAATACTTTCTCTTAGCAAAAGTGTTCTTCAGAGTACTTTCCTTACGAAAATACCTCTTCAGAGTACCTTCCTTTAGGAAAAATGTTCTTCGGAGTACTTTCCTTTAGGAAAAGGGCTCTTCAAAGTACCTTCCTTTAGGAAGAGTGTTCTTCAGAGTACTTTCCTTTAGGAGAAAGCCTCTTAAGAGTACCTTCCTTTAGGAAAAATTATCTTCAGAGTACTTTCCTTTGCTTTAGAGTACTTTCCTTTATAAAATGTGCTATTCAGAGTACTTTACTTTAGGAGAAGTGTTCCTCAGAGTACTTTACTTTAGGAACAGTGTTCTTCAGAGTACTTTCCTTTGCTTTAGAGTACTTTCCTTTATAAAATGTGCTATTCAGAGTACTTTCCTTTATAAAATGTGCTATTAAGAGTACTTTACTTTAGGAGAAGTGTTCTTCGGAGTACTTTCCTTTAGGAAAAGGCCTCTTCAGAGTACTTTCCTTAAGAAAAGTGATCTTCAGAGTAATTTTCTTTATGAAAAGTGCTCTTCAGATTACCTTCTTTTATGAAAAGTTATCTTCAGAGTACTTTCCTTTACCTTAGGAGGAGTGTTCTTCAGAGTACTTTACTTTAGGAAAAGTAATCTTCAGAGTACTTTCCTTTAGGAAAAGGCTCTTGAGAGTAACTTCCTATAGGAAAGGGTTTTTCAGAGTACTTTCCTTAATGAATAGTGCCCTTTAGATTACTTTATTTAATAAGAAGTGTTCCTCATAGTACTTTACTTTAGGAAAAGTGTTTTTCAAAGTACTTTCGTTTAGGAAAAGACCTTTTCAGAGTATCTTCCTTAAGGAAAAGTGTTCTTCAGAGTACTTTCCTTTAGGAAAAGGCCTCTTTAGAGAACTTTACTTTAGTAGAAATCTTCCTCAGAGTACTTTACTTTAGGAGAAGTGTTCCTCAGAGTACATTACTTTAGGAAAAGGCCTATTTAGACTATTTTCCTTCAGAAAAAGGCCTTTTAAGAGTATCTTCCTTAAGGAAAAGTGCAATTCAGAGTACTTTCCTTTAGGAAAAGGCCTCTTTTTCAGAGAACTTTTCTTTACCTTGGGAGAATTGTTCTTGATAGTACTATACTTTAGGTAAAGTACTTTCTATTATGAAAAGTGCCTTTCAGAGTACTTTACTTTAGGAGAAGTGTTCTTCAGAGTTCGTTACTTTAGGAAATGCAATCTTCAGAGTACTTTTCTTTAGGAAACGGCTCTTGAAAGTAGGTTTAGGTTTAGGTTAGGGTGGCAGCCGTATTTTTTATACAAGCTCACATAGACCAGTTTAGGTCCCTAGTGTTACCACGGGCTGAAATGCCCCTCATCGAAACCAACCTGTTTGATATACAAATTTGTCGATATTACGAATATCGGTACTGGAAAGATCTGTTAGGCTGCCTAGAACAGCCGACCCCAGTATGTCCAGTCGTCGTTTACTCAGAGCGGGACAGTCGCATAGCAAGTGCTCAATGCTCTCCACTTCTTCCTCATCTCCACAGCTTCTGCAGAAGTCATTAGAGTCAATACCCAATCTTTTGGCGTGTTCGCCGATCAAGCAGTGTCCCGTCAGAACTGATACTAACGTAGACAATCTTTGCCTCTCTAGTGCGAGGAGATATTTTGATCTTCTCAGGTCATACCTTGGCCAGATTTGTCTAGCTACCCTGCAGGTGCCGATTTCTGTCCATCTTTCGTTGGACTGCCTGATTGCCTCTTGCCTAAGCCAAAGCTTGCACGTGGATAGTGGCGCACCAATATATGCAAATTCTTCGAGAATTTGTAATGTCGTCCCTTTCCTAGCAAGTTCATCGGCTTTGCAGTTCCCCGGGATATCCCTATGCCCAGGCACCCATATGAGGTGTATGTTAAACTGCTCAGCCATCTCGTTAAGAGATCTGCGGCAGTCGAGGGCTGTTTGTGAATTTAGGGATGTTGCCTCCAGAGAATTGATGGCAGCCTGGCTGTCCGAGTAAATGACAATGCCAGTGTTGGTTACTATGTTGCGACTCAGCCACTTGGCTACTTCCCATATTGCCATTATTTCGGCTTGATAGACACTGCAGGTATCTGGTAGTCTGTGAGCTATATCCAATCTAAGCTCTGCACAGTGTACTCCGAAGCCAACCTTTTCATCAAGCTTCGAACCATCCGTGTAAAATTGGAGATGGTTTCTATTACCTGGTTTTCTTCCAACCCATTCATCTCTCGCGGGAATCATAGTGATGTAATTTCTCTCGAAGGTGTACACCGTTGGTATATAGTCCACTCGGTCGGTTACCATAGCACTACACTTTGATATTCTCATGTGACCGTAGGTTTTGTACCTCCACATTGATAGGCAGTTTAATCTTATTGCCGCTTTGGTTGCAACTTCTCTCGCCACAATATTAATCGGCAGTATATGGAGTAGGGCTTGTAGAGACTCGGTCGCTGTAGTCCTTAAGGCTCCGCTTATGCTCAGGCAGGCAGTTCTCTGAACCTTTGTTAGTAGGTTGGTGATGGTTAGTTTGTCAGTTGCCGTCCACCATACCACAATGCCGTATAGCAGTATAGGACGAACTACTGCTATATATATCCAGTGGACGATTTTAGGAGAGAGGCCCCACCGCGACCCTACAGCCTTTTTGCAGGAATATAAGGCGACGTTAGCCTTCCTTACACGTTCCAATACATTAAGTCTAAATAACAGTTTTCTATCTAGAATTATTCCTAAAAATTTTGCACTTTCAGAAAAGACTAGATCTGTTCCATTTATCCGAGGTGGAGGGTCCACATGTGGGACTTTATTCATCCTAGTAAAGAGAACCAATTCTGTCTTGTTTGGGTTTATGCCCAAACCGCTGCTTCTGGCCCATCTAGCCAATTTGTTCAGAGCTACCTGTAGAATGTCTCGGAGGACGTTTTCGAATTTGCCACTCACTGCGATTGCAACGTCGTCCGCATATGCCACGACCTTGCAGCCACAACGTTCTAGATCTAGCAGAATTTCATTCAACGCTAGGTTCCAAATTAGTGGAGACAGTACTCCTCCTTGTGGGGTCCCTCTGTTTACAAACCTTGTTAGAGTTGTGGACCCAAGACATGCTGTTATGCGTCTTCTGTTGAGCAGACTTTGAATTAGTCTAATCAAACTAAAGTTAACATTAAGATGTGACAGTGCCGCAATTACTGCATCTGAGTGAATGTTGTTAAAAGCCCCTTCTATGTCAAGAAATGCCACCATGGTGAATTCCTTGAAATGCAGGGACGATTCGATAGTGCTCACAAGTTCGTGCAGGGCTGATTCTGTAGACTTCCCCTTATTGTAAGCATGTTGGTTCACTGACAGGAGTTTTGTATCCAGGTTTTCCCTAATGAAATAATCTAAAAGTCGTTCCAGACCTTTCAATAGGAAGGAGGATAGGCTAATTGGTCTGAAGTCTTTTGGCCTAGTGTGTGATATCTTCCCCGCTTTTGGTATGAATACCACTTTGGTATCCCTCCATCGATTCGGGATGTATGAAAGCCTGATACAGCCTACATAAATTTTCTCCAGCCAGGGGATAATGTATTTCAACATTTTCTGCATTTCTGCTGGAGTGATGCCGTCTGGTCCAGGTGACTTGAAGGGCTCAAAGCTATTAATAGCCCAGCTTATTCTGGATCTTTCAGTCAACAAGCTAGCGACGCTCGCAGTCCACTCGCACTCTTGTTGGTCCTGCTGATCCTCTGGTTCTGTTAGAGAGTTCCCCGGGAAATGTGTGTCGAGCAGTACATTGAGCGACTGCTCGCTGTTTTTGGTCCAATTATTTGCCTCATCCTGCAAGTAACCCACTGTACAGGGTGAAGCTGATAATATTTTCCTCAGCCTTGCGGCGTCGGAGACCTTTTCCACTTCGCCACAGAAAGTATACCAAGAGCGTCTTTGCGCCTTTCTAAGCTCCTTCTTATAGATCTTGAGTTGCTCTTTATAGGCATCCCAAACATTAGCGACCCCAGTAGATTTAGCCTTGTTGAATAGCTTGTTGCAGGTCTTTTTCATAGCCGTTAGCTCAGAAGTCCACCATTGGGGTTTAGTTTTACCCTTGTACCTTGTTTTTGGACAGGCTTCTTCAAGGGAACTATTGAATGATGTGGTGATATGCTCGACCAGATGATCCAGATCGGCTTTGTCATTCGGTTCGTACAGAAGTTTGGAGTTGAGGACTTTCTTGAAATTCTTTTCATACAGGTGCCACTTTGTCTTTCTCACATTTCTGTGGATGGCAGGTTCAGGCGCTTTTTCAGCGAGTTTGAACTCAATATAATGGTGATCTGAGAATGAGTGGTCGTCTAGTACATTCCACCCAATAATTTTGTCTGACAGCCGGTCAGTAGCAAACGTTACGTCGAGTACTTCTTGTCTGTCTTTAATTGTAAAGGTCGGTTTATTACCTATGTTACAAATACTTAGGTTGGTAGTTAGAATAAAGTCAAGAAGCGAATCACCCCTATTGTTTATATCCGTACTACCCCAGATAGTATGATGAGCGTTCGTGTCTGCGCCAACAATCAGCTCGACCTCGTCAGATGTTGCTTCTTCTACTACTTCCCTGAATAGAGCAGTCGGTACTACAGCTTCATAAGGCAAGTAACTGGAGACCACCCAATATATGCGATTACCGATCTCCAGACTAGCAGATGTTTGGTCTTTACCACTTAGATTAGCCAGGAGAAAGATACTTAGATCTTTCCTGGCCAAAATGCAGGTTCTTGGAGTGCCTTCACAGTTGGCCACAAGCAGTTTAAAGTTGGGTGTCCTGATACCGCACACCCTTCCTCCCACTGCGTAGGGCTCCTGTATCAGGACGATGTCTACTGCACCTGTGGACAGGCGCAGCAATAGAGCCGCTGAGGCTGCTTTAGCGTGATGGAGGTTAATCTGTAAAATTCTTACCATCATTGGTAATTGACAGATTAACTTCCACCCCTACAAGGGTGTTATCGAACTCTTCGTCCGTATCATCGAGAAGCGTGTCCCCGCCAGATGCGTCAAAGAGTCCGGAGACTCCCCTCAGCCTCTGTGTCAGAAGTAGAGCTTTCGTCCTCAGAGTAGGACGTTACAGATCTTCTGTTAGAGTTGGAGTCACCCAAAATAATGGGCGTGGATACCTCCGCACTTCCAGAAAGCTGTGTTTCAACCGCGGTGGACGACTCACCTTCCGCAGTGGGAACTATATCCTGCTTGTATACCTTCAAGACTATAGTCTCGAAGCCATACTGTAGGGTTGCACTTGCACGTTGTATATGGGAGGTGGATTCAGCGTTAAGGATCAAATTGACCTGCCGCTTTTTACCATCCGCCTCACCCACCTTGCTGATTCTCCAATTATGGGCGGGCAGACCAGGATTGGAATCTTTTATTATTTCTAATATGTCAGCCGGGTTGGAGGGCTCTTCTGTAACCCAGGTGATGGCTCTAGGATGACTAGGGATGTTGTTTTTTTCGACAATATCCAACTGGGCACCCGGCCACACCTCACCCGCTCGACTCAGAGCAGCCTTATACAGGTCTACTGATCTGGCATCACCGAAATGTAAGAGCTTTACTCTCCCCTGATGCCATCCTGCATCGTTGCAGATTGGTGGTGTGCCCGGCATCTCTCTACGGACATCGAGGTAATGAGCCATAATGGCTGATTGCACATGGCTCCATTTGTCCTTGAGGATGGATCCATCCTCACTACTTCTGTCTATAACGGCCATCACTAGACTCTCCTTCGCCACTTCATTGAAGGGCTTGGTGAGTGTCCTGTTGATAGTGACATTTGGGCCTCTTGCCTTTTTCGAGGGCAGGGGTTCATCAGGTGATCTGATTCTTTTGACTTTATTAGCCGTTAACACAGCTGAATTTGTGGCTCTTTCAGCCGGCTGATTGGCCTTAGAAGCATCTAAGACGCCTTTAGCCCAGGTAAGTGACTCTTTTTGTTTTTCGGTAAGAGCCGAAACCTCAACAGCCTCCAACTTCGTCAGAACTCTGAGCGCTATCCGGTGCTCATTGTGTTTCCGTTTTGACGGTCGGACGTGACGTTTTCCCTTCACCGTACCACCTGTTGTGAGTACTGGGGGGAAATTTTCACCATGTTTGGTGTGGTCGGCTTTGGCCAAGACCAACGGACGGACAGTAGGACGATTGGGGAACCCCGCTCCATCGGAACGCGAAGGCATCCCCGCCAATGATTTTTTTTCCGTATTAGCCCGTAATAGGTACTACGATGTAGGCCTTCCAGACTTTGTACAGATTTTGTTTTATTTTTTGCGATTGCGTAATAGGTATAATAGATTTTAACTATCCGCTCTGTGCTAAACACGTCCGTTCACTACGACTGATCAGCATCGACTTTTTCTTGAAAGTAACTTTCTATGGGAAATAATTTTTCAGAGTACTTTCTGTTATGAAAAGTGGCCTTCAGAGTACTTTACTTTAGGAGAAATGTTCCTAAGAGTACTTTACTTTAGGAAAAGTGTTCTGCAGAACACATCCCCTTAGGAAATCGCATTTTCAGAGTATCTTCCTTAAGGAAAAGTGTTCTTCAGAGTACTTTCTTTAGGAAAAGGCCTATTCGGAGTATCTTCCTTGAGAAAGAGTGTTCTTCAGAGTACTTTCTTTAGGAAACGGCCTCTTCAGAGTACCTTCTTTTAGGAAATGTTATCTTCAGAGTACTTTCCTTTACCTTAGGAGAATTGTTCTTCTACTCAGAGCACTTTACTTTAGGAAAAGTGTTCTTCAGAGTACTTTCCTTTAGGAAAAGGCCTCTTCCGAGAACTTTCCTTAAGAAAAGTGATCTTCAGAGTAATTTCCTTTATGAAAAGTGCTCTTCAGATTACCTTCTTTTATGAAAAGTTATCTTCAGAGTACTTTCCTTTACCTTAGGAGGAGTGTTCTTCAGAGTACTTTACTTTAGGAAAAGTAATCTTCAGAGTACTTTCCTTTAGGAAAAGGCTCTTGAGAGTAACTTCCTATAGGAAAGGGTTTTTCAGAGTACTTTCCTTAATGAAAAGTGCCCTTTAGATTACTTTACTTAATAAGAAGTGTTCCTCATAGTACTTTACTTTAGGAAAAGTGTTTTTCAAAGTACTTTCGTTTAGGAAAAGACCTTTTCAGGGTATCTTCCTTAAGGAAAAGTGTTCTTCAGAGTACTTTCCTTTAGGAAAAGGCCTCCTCAGAGTACTTTCCTGAAGAAAAGTGTGCTTCAGAGTAATTTTCTTTAGGAAAAAGATCTTGAGAGTAACTTCCTTTTGGAAAGGGTTTTTCAGAGTACTTTTCTTTATGTAAAATGCCCATCAGAGTACTTTACTTTAGGAGAAGTGTTCCTCAGAGTACTTTACTTTAGGAAAAGTATTCTTCAGAGTATTTTCCTTTAGGAAAAGACCTTTTCAGAGTACTTCCCTTTAGAAAAAGACCTGTTCAGAGTACTTTCCTTCAGGAAAAGTCCTCCTCAGAGTAATATCCTTTTTCGGAATACTTTCCTTGAGGAAATGGGCTATTTAGAGTACTTTTCTTTAGGAAAAGTGATTTTCACAGTTCAGTGCTTTTAATTGCATTTTTTAGGAAATTGCTCTTCGAAGTAACTTCATATAAGGGAAGTTCTCTTCTGAGTCTTCATCGATTATAAAAACTTTCGCCAACGTGAATTTTGTATAGCCAATGTGGTCATAGTAAAGATTTTCTAGGAAAAAAGTATATTTCGGAGACTTTTCATAAAATAAATTTTTTTTCTGCGATATTTGCTATGCGAAACATTTTGTTTTTCTATGATTCTCTAAAATTTCTCTAAACTTGGAACTCACCGTGTACATTTAAAGTTTCATTATCCAGATAAATGGCCACATCCAAAGATCCACGTCCGCCTACAGCTAGCGACGTCGACGAACAATTGCCACTCAACTGTTCATTAGTCGAACTGGCCAAGGAAGAAGCCACCGATCCGCGTTTACTATTGGAATAACTGTTGTCATCATCTTCCTCGCTGGCACACGAAAAACTAAGGCAACGTTTAATGGCTTGAGCTTCAGCCACAGTGGGAGTACTGCAATGCTGCACGCTGTTGCTAACCTCAAATACGAGATTTTGTGGTGGAGTATCCATGCTGAGAAGTAATTTTGGGTTGACGTAAGGCTGAAAAGTGGGAGTCTCTGGACTGGGTATACCATTGGGCAAAGTTAAACCGATCATTTCACGCTGAGGCTGGGTTATAGAGGCTGAAGAGGTGCTGGGGTTTTCCGAGGTTATAGGCACCTCTTCTCGAGGTTCTTGACTTTCTAGTTGTTCTGCTTGTTCGGGGTTGTCTTTGATTTTCTCTTTTTGTTTTTTCTTATCGGTGGTCTTGGGATTTTTTCTTCTAACCACACGTTGACGTTTTAAATGTTGCGGTGTTCTAACCTCCATTTCATGAATACTGTCATCTTTATCGTTTTCCTTCTCCTTTTCCTCTTCTTTGTCCGTTTGATGTTGTTGACAGACTTTCTTTGCATCCTTGCGAGCACTTTCTATGATGGCATCCAACATGCGATCCAGGGTTACATCACCCATACGCGACGAAGACAAGGAGTCTTCTTTGATTTTATTACGGAATCTTAAACGCGACAAAGGAGTGATGTCATCCTCGGTGGCAAAATTGTCGGAAAACCCCGAGCCCATGTGTTCATTTGAGGAAGGTGTATTGGGTTCCATGTTCATTGAGACCCGTCGAAGATTGCGTCGTTTTATATTGATGGTTGGCGTGGGAGGTGTGTCCACACTGGAACGCCGTGGACTTTTGCCATTACTGAGATCTTGTAAAGCACTTAAACTGGTATTGCCAAAGGATTGCCGCACAAAGTGGACACCAAAATTTTCTTTATTATGATTACTGGTTAACGAATGACGAGCTCGACGTCTCTCCTCCAGAGGACTATCCAATTGATTGTCCAAGGAACGGCGGTGTAGGCGTCTCTCTAGGGTATGAGTCATGGTGGGCATTTTTTGAGGTATTCTTGAGGAATTTTTAGAGCTTGGCGTGAAGTTGTCGGTAGAGTAACGTTTTTTAACTGAAGACTTTAGGGAAGTGAGATGAGATTGGTGGGGAGGATTAGAGGAGAGAGTAGATTGCAGAAGTTGAAGAGATTGACGTTGTTGTTGGCGGGTCCACTTTAGCATTGAGTGGTTTGCGGGTTGGTCAGTTTGCAGAAAAAAAAAATTAAATCTGAAAGAAATAGAAGAACAATGTAAATGATTAGTAAACAAATAATTTATAATAAAAGAATATTTTACACGCCGAATAAGCTAGTTATTCGGTGAGACGTTGTAGCTAATCCTATAACCATATTTGGTGAGTTATATATTCAACATAGTTCTTTTTCACCACCCAACTTTCTGCATGTGGTTTATGTTTTTGCTAAGATAGAGGAAAAAGAGAGTTGAATTTCTTGGATAAGGATTCAAATTGTAAGGAAATATGACAAAACCTTGAGTGGTGAGTTGCACATAACCATAAATAATCATAAATGGTGAGTTAGACATAACCATAAATGGTGAGTTGGACATAACCATAAATGGTGAGTTAGACATAACCATAAATCAAACAGCAAAGAGTATATATCTATAAGAGCGTTCATTTCGTGTTTACCCTTCTCATATAAAATCTCTTTGCCATAAATGGTGTGTTAAACATAACCATAAATGTTGAGTTCAATATAACCATAAATGGTGGTATAATCAAGTTGCTAACTAACTCTTATGGTATAAAGGATAGAGTAGTTGGATTGTGATGGAAAAGTTAATTCTTTGTGAGTGTCAGGACGCACAAAGTGCATAAGCTATTGAAATGGGAAAATAAGTTAAAGTTGAATTGAAAATATTGAAGGGTTAAAGGAGGTTTCAGATTCATTTGAATGCAAATGAAGAATTCCGAATTTTAAATGACGAGTTCTGAATTTCAAATGCCGACTTCTGAATTCAAAATGGAAATTCTGAATTTTAAATGAAACATTCTGAATTTCAAATGCCGACTTCAGGTGCAAAAAACTCCTAACTGCAAAATTTCAGCACGATCGGAGTGAAATTGAGGCCTGTAATCAACGAAAAACATATGGTGGACAGACGGACGGACAGGCATTGTTAAGTCGAATCAGCTGGTTATTCTCAGTCGATCGGTATACTTTAAGGTGGGTCTAGCTGTAGTATTATAATGGGTTACAAATATCTGACCTGAAACAATCTTAGAATACCCTGTACCACAGTGTGGTGTAGGATATAAAAAAATAGACTATGTATTTCAAAACTTTCCTAAATACGTTAGCTTAGGTCTAGCCTTTTTTTAGAACGACTGTATACATTTTTATTTGGTCCAAATTCTCTCTAACCTTTTTTATTGCAATATATTTCTGTAAAATAAATAATTTTTGGTAGCGAAAGTATTTCTCAGTCATTTTTCTCAAAGAATTAGACTCCAACACTACCAAATTTTATGAAGAAGTAGCTTCTCCATGTTTGTGGTACACTTTTAAGGTACGTAGTGACCTTAAAATACCTTAAGTTATGAATCACCGGAAAGCTCATGAGCCAAAGATCTGCAGAAGTACATCATAATTTAGTAAATATGCTACACGAATTTTTGTAATAAATATTTTCCTGTTTTAAAAAAATTTAAATGCAACTAAACATGCAATTTTGTGGTACACTTTAGGCTACTGACTAGCCCACAAGTTCTCACAGAATATATACCAATGGAAGCGGTATTTCCTAAAGATGTGCCGAAGGATACAATAATTTGGCTGCTTGCATGTTTTGGTAGACTTTTGAAGAGTAAAATGCCCTACGGCTACGTATTGCAAAACTTTCCTAAATAGGTTAGTTTATTCAGAAGGAATCTTTAAATTTTTATGAGGCACAAATTCTCTTCGACCTTTTTTAGTGCAATATATTTCGGTAAAATAAATAATTGTTGGTAGGAAAAGAATTTCTCAGTCATTTTTTCTCAAAGAAACAGGCTCTATCACTAACAAATCTTAGCAAGAAGGAGCTCCTCCATGTTTGTGGTACACTTTTAAGGTACTTAGTGACCTTAAAATACCTTAAGTTATGAAGTACAGGAAAGCTCATGAGCCAAAAGTGTGCAGAAGTTCATCACAATTTAGTAAATATGCTACATGAATTTTTGCAATAAACATTTCCCCGTATTAAAACAAATTAAATGCAACCAAACATGCAATTTTGTGGTACACTTTAGGCTACTGAGTAGTCCACAAATTCTTACAGAATATATGCCAATGGAAGCGGAATTTCCCAAAGATGCGCCAATCAATATAATAAATTGGCTGCTTGCATGTTTTGCTAAACTTTTCTTAAATGTTTTGCTAGACTTAAATGCCCTACGGCTAAGTATTTCAAAACTTTCCAAACGTATTTCCATGAGGACCAAATTCTCTCTAACCATTTTTATTGTAAAATAATTCTGTGAAATATATAATTGTTGGTAGTGAAAGTATTTCTCAGTCAATTTTTCTCAAAGAAAGCGCGTTCCTCAGTACCAAATCTTATTTAGAAAGAGCTCCTCAGCTTTTGTGGTACACTTTTAAGGATTTAATTGACCTCAAGATACCTTAAATTGTGAATCACCGGAAAGCTCATGAGCCAAAGATATGCAGAAGTACATCATAATTTAGAGAAAATTCGCCACGAATTTTTGTAATAAACATTTTCCTGTTTTAAAAAAATGTAAATGCAACTAAACATGCAATTTTGTGGTACACTTTAGGCTACTGACTAGCCCACAAGTTCTCACAGAATATATACCAATAGAAGCGGTATTTCCCAAAGATGTGCCCAAGGTTATAATAATTTGGCTGCTTGCATGTTTTGGTAGACTTTTCAAGACTTAAATGCCCTACGGCTACGTATTTCAAAACTTTCCTAAATAGGTTATGTTATCCAGAAGAAATCTTAAAATTTTTATGAAATCCAAATTCTCTCTAACCATTTTTATTGTAAAATAATTCTGTGAAATATAGAACTGTTGGTAGTGAAAGTATTTCTCAGACATTTTTTCTCAAAGAAAGTGCGTTCCTCAGTACCAAATATTATTTAGAAAGAGCTCCTCCGCCTTTGTGGTACACTTTTAACGTTCTTATTGACCTCTAGATACCTTAAATTATGAATCACCGGAAAGCTGGTTTGTCATGGATGTGCAGATGTGTATCATAATATGGCAAATATGCTACACGAATTTTTTTTAGTAGACATTTTCCTGTTTTAAAAAAACTTAAATGCAACTAAACATGCAATATTGTGGTACACTTTGAGCTACTGCTTAGTCCACAAATTCTCATAAAAACTATATCAGCGGAAGTATTATTTCTCAAAGATGTGCCGAATTATATAATAAATTAGCTACTTGCATGTTTTTGTAGACTTTTTAAACCTTAAATGCCCTACGGCTACGTACTTCAAGGTAATCCTAAATAGGTTAGGTTAGGTTATTCAGAAGGAATTTTTACATGTGTATAGTATACTTTTAGGGGTTTTTAATGACATAAAATTTTAAAAAATTATACACCTGTGAAAAGGCATTTTTCCAAAGAAATGAGAAATATTTTTTGCCTGTCCAGTGTAATTTTCCTAGCTTTTTTAATTTTTCCACCCTTATCCACCCTTTAATTCCAGCAAAAAGAGTGTGTTCGATACTTATTATAGCTTGGCTTGCAGCTATATTTGTAAGACATTTTAAATCGTTTATTTAATTTCTTCATAACATCTCTTTTTCTTTAAAGAAAATTTGATAGAAACCAAGGAGTTCCCCCTTTTTAACGCTGAACAAAAAAAGACAGGAAAAACGAAACGAAACACGAATATCCCATTACAAAATAATGCATACTTAAACTTGAACTTCTTGTTTCTGCCATAATATATAATTTGATATGCACCAGCAAAAAAAAAAGGAAGCGTATAAATATCCTGTTTAGCAAAAGAATGCTGCAATTCAAAAGAGAAGCATTGAACGAATGGTTACTGAGTGAGTGAATGCTCCTTGAATCCTTTGGGTTTTAACATTTTTCTGGGCACTTGGAACAGGAAGAAAGGCAGACCCGGTTGGCTGCGAAAATGTGTTTTAAAAGTACTTAAACGGTGCTTATTAAGAGGGTCCTTGACATTGTCACGAGGCATGTGTGCACTTTTTGTGTGTGGGGCATCGTGGCTTTTTTTACGAAGCAAGGAATATGAGCAAGTACAATACATTAAATATAAAAGCTATGAATAATGAAATATATGTACGTGTGATTTATGGCAATTTTATGGTAATTAATTAGAAATAAATTAAGAAATTAAATGACAAAAAGAGAGATAAAGATATGAATTTGGAGGAATTAAGGAGCTGGCAGGACATTTTTCATACATATATTTAGAGTTAAGAAAATATAAAATTATATTTAAAAAATAATTTAGTTCAAAGCAAGGATATGAATTTGCCAGGACATGTTGCATATATTATGAAGAGAGTTAAGATAATTAAAGATATACATTTTTTTGGCCATACTTCCAAAGAGTTTCATAAGAAAAGCCCTATACAGAGTTCAGTGGTTAAATTTTATTATATTTAATTTTCTCAATTTAAAAAAAAACCTATATCACTCGAAAGTTAATATAGCAAGGAGGCACCGAGAAGTAATAATAATGTATAACGGGTTTTAAAAATGTTTATAATACTAATTTATAATTCTTTGATGTACTTTTGCGAAAATTGTCAAAACAAAAGTCATATACCAAATTTTGTGGTACACTTTTGTGCTATTTATTTTTCTCAAATTAGATAAAATTTTATATTAATCGAAAGGTAATATTCCCAAGAAGTGCTGTATGGTAATAATAAATTATAATTACAGCAGCTCTATAGAAAAGTGCAACTCTAATCTTTTTCAAAGATTATCAGAACAAAAGCCCTAAATTTATATAAAATTGTATAAAAATCTAAAGACAACATTACAAAGATTGCCGAACAATAGCAATAATAATACATTTTTTATTTCTCCATAAGAAAAGCTCTACTCAACTCCAAGATTTTCAAAACAAAAGCCCTACACCGAATTTTGTGGTACACTTTTGTGCTATTTATTTTTCTCAAATTAGGTAAAATTTTATGTAAGTAGAAAACATATATTGCCAATATGTGCCGAATAGTAATAACAATTTACAATTGTGGCAGATCTATAAGAAAAGTGCAACTCTAATCTTTAATGTCAGAAAAAAAGCCTTACACATAGATTTGTGGTACACTTTTGTGATATTTCGTTTTCCCAACATGGGTAAAATTGTATACTAGTCGTAAGTTTCTATTCCAAAGATGTGCCAAAATGTAACAATTATTTATAATTGTGGCAGCTTCATAAAAAAAGTTATACTTTAATCTTTTTTGAAGTTTGCCACAACAAAAGCCCTACACCCAGTTTTGTGGTACACTTCTGTGATACTTAGTTCCCCCAAATTATTTAAAAATATATATCAGTCTAAAGATGTGCCTTATATTAGTCGTAATTCTTAGTTTCTGCATATTTATGTGATAAGCTCTACTCTAATGTTTGAGACTTTTTCAAAATAAATAAGGACATCCCTACGTAGAGTTTTGTGGTACACTTTTGTGATACTTAGTTTTCTTAAATTAGGGAAAAAGCTATATTAATAGAAAGCTTATATACCCAAGATATGCCAAATAGTAATAAATTATAACACCTCTCTAGAAAAAGTACTACTCTTATCTTTTTTGCTTTTTTCGAAGATTAACAGAACCAAAGCCTAATACCGAGTTTTGTGGTATACTTTATTATTTATTTATTTATTTATTTATATGAATTACAATACAAAGTAAATTTATATTCTAATTTAAAGGTCCAGGGAAAGGCCGGGTTACAAAGACCATATGGCTAAATTTTGCAGCGACAGACCAGAGCCTCTGGTGGGAATCGAATCCACGACCCCCAAACTCATAGGCGAGTACGCTACCAACTCACCTACTGGGGCGCTCGTGGTATACTTTTATGTTGGTTATTTTTCACAAATTTTGGAAGATTGTATATCAATCGAAAGCTAATGTTCCCAAGATGTGCCGAATACAAAAATAAAATTATAATTGTAGCAACTTCATAAAAAAGTTATACTCTTATATTTATCGAAGATTGTCAAAACAAAAGCCCTACAACGAGTTTTGTGGTACACTTTCGTGATTTTAAAATTTCTCAAATTAGCTAAAGTTGTATATCAATCGAAAGCAAATATTCCCAAAATGTGCCGAATGTTAATAATGTTCGACCCTATTCCAAAAAAGTAAGAAGGACAGCACTACGTAGAGTTTTGTGGTACCCTTTGGAGATAGTTAGGTTTCTCAAATTAGGTAAAATTTTATATCAATCAAAAGCTCATATTCCCAAGATGTGCTGAATAGTAATTACAACTTATAATTATATTAGCTCTGTAAGAAAACTTATACTCTAATCATTTTCGAAGATTGTTAGAACATAAGCCAAACCCCAAATTTTGTAGTACATTTTTATTATATTTACTTATTCTCAGGTTGGTAAAATTTTATCAAATCGAAAAGCAATATTACAAAGATGTGCTTAAAAATATTAGTAATTAATTAGTATTTTATCTCCATAAGATAAGATCGAAAACTAATATTCCCAAGATGTGTCGGATAGTAATAATAATATACTATGATAGCAGAAAAGCTATACTCTAATCGTTGATGCTTCTTTCGAAGATTGCAGGAAGAAAATCCACAGACACACGCAGATATTTAGTTTCCTCCAAATAGGCTAAGGTATACATCAATCGCAAGTTAATATAACAAAGATCTGCCGAATGATAATTATAATTCACTAAGAGAAAATGAGGATCTGATATAAAAAGTGTTAAGAAAATAAAAAAATATATTTGTAAAAAAAAATGTTTTTCATGTTATCCAGGTGTTTTATATTTTCTCTCAACATAAGTATTCTCTCATTTTCCCATTGTCATTCTCCATTAACCAAGTACTTGAAGAGTAACCAGTGTCATAAGTAACACTTCAAAATCCTTTACAGTTTTTCCCTTTTGTGTTAAAATTGTCCTGTCACCATGACAGCTGTCATTCAATGTCATGTTTTTTTTTCATACATACGAGTATATACACATTCCTAGACCTAGACAAACAATTAACTAGATATCAAGGACAACAACTGCAAGGACAATGACAACAATTACCATTTTACAAGAGTAGCAACAAAAACAACAACAGCAGCAGAAACAATTACAAAATAGCCAAATAACAAGGATATAATGGAAAACGACACAGCAAAGCGGTGAACTAGAACACAGAAAAACAACAACACCAAATATACCTTTAATAAAACGGACTCTCTCTCAAAACCACCAGCATATACCTCTATCTTTTGTGTACAAAGACAGGATAATAATGAGAGCTCAAACTGTGATTTGTTTCGTTATGAATCTAAGAATGAAAATTGTTGTAATGAATGTTTTTATTTTTACTTTAAAGAAAACTCTTTTAAGTGGACATCTGCAAACTCATTGAAATGTACTTTAAAATTATATATTTCTCTAAGTATTATTTTTAAGTATTTCTATTGTCAGCCAAAATTCCAAAAAAGTTATGAAAGGTTTAGAATAACTGCTAATCTGCTGAAAACCTTCCATAACCTTTTGCGAATATGACCTAAAGCCTTATTCATATATTTTTTGTATATTTTTCCATTTGAAAAGCATTTAGAATAACTCTAGATTTTTTCCAGATTTATAGATGCAAATAAAAATATGCTTTTATCAGAGGGAGGACGTAAAAGGAGAGATATCATTTTTTTATTTGTCTCATATTACACAAAAAATTCAGTGACAGCCACAATTGCACACAGGTTGTTATGGAATCCCTTGTTGCTCTTTTTTATGCCGAACCATTTCATTCATTCTGCCATTTCTTTTATTTACGATTTTTCTTATTCGCAAATCCTTTTTAGAAAATATTTTCTTTTGGTTTTATCTTATCCTCAAAAAATATCGTAAAGATCAAAAGAAAATATAATGTTTGCATTTTCACAAAAATCCTTAAAGAACCGAAAAAAGAAAAGCAGGTTAGCTTTTTAAACAAGAAAAAAAATTCATTTCATTTTTAAAAAATCCGTGATCCCTTAAGGATCGAAGAAAAGGAAAGCAGGTTTGATTTTTAAGCAAAAAATTATTTTCTTAGAAAGAATGCACAATTTTTAAATCATGTCAAAAAAAACTGACGGCTTTGCCTTTATCTCTCTCTACTTATCTGCTTTCTTCAGGCAAAAAAATATTTTTTAATTAATTTTCATAAAAAACCCTTGAAATCCTTAGAAATAATGCAGGTTTGATTTTCAAAAAATCTTAAAGGAAAATGACAGCTTTAACTCAATCTCCCATTCTCCTTTATTGAATTTTTATGAAAATCCTTGATTTTTCCCTCTCTTCTTATCTGCCTTCTTAAGGCCCTGCTTTTATCATTGAGTAGTTATTTTGTTCTGTTTTTTTATTTTGTTATATTCTGCAAGGTGTCCTGTTTTAGGGATTAACTTTGTAGCCCTGAAAGAAACAAAAAACAAAGCGACTACACACCTAATCCCTATTTACTTGTTTAAGCAGTCGGAGGCTTAGAAAAACATAAAACTACAAACCTAATCCCTATTTACATGTGTAAGCAGTCAGAGACTGAGGAAAACAATCAATCATATTACAAAAAAATAAACAAATAACAAAATCTAACCTTCACCAGTTGCTTAGGCAAACAGATTTTCTTATAGTTGTTTGGAGAGATAAATATCCGATTAGGACAAAAGGTTTGACAGCCGCCAGTTTTTTTTTGTTTGGGAAAATAAGACCTATTGGAATGAGAACTTTAAACTCAATCTGATTGAAAAAAATCATAAAAATCTCAGAAGAAAATAGGTTTATATATTGACTTGCCCCTAACGGGGCCATAACTTCAGACAGTAATTAATTAAAAAAATAAAAAATTCTATTCAATATTGTTTTAACGCATTTTAAAGATGAAAGCCTAATAGTCTTTTTTCCAGAGAATGTCATAACAAAAGCCCTGTATCGAATTTTGTGGTACACTTTTATAATATTTGGTTTTTCAAATTAGGTAAACTTGTATACTAATCGAAAGCTAATACAACAACGAAGTGTCGAATGGTAATAATTATTTATAACTGATGCAGTTCTCTAAGAAAAGTTATTCTCTAATCTTTGACACCTTTTTCGAAGATTAGCAGAACAAAGACCCTAAATCTAGATTTTGTTACACTTTTATGGAGTTTACTCTTCCCAAATTAGGTAAAATTGTATATCAATCGAAAGCTAATACAACATAGCAGAGTCGAATAGTAATCATATTTAGTATTTTTAACAAATCTATATGATTTTCAGAACAACAGCTCACTTTTGTGGTACACTTTTGTAATGATTAGTTTTCCCAAATTAGGTAAATTTGTATATGAATCGAAAGCTAATATGTCCAAAATGTGCGGAATAGTAAAAATGATTTATAATTGTTGTAGTTCTATAAGTAAAATTCTACTATAATCTGTAACGCATTTTTCGATGATTGTCATAACGAAAGTCCAACACCCAGTTTTGTGGTACACTTTTGTAATGATAAGTGTTCTTTAATTAGGTAAATTTGTATATGAATCGAAGGCCAATATTTCCAGAATTTGCCGAATGGTAATAATGATTTGTAATTGTTGTAGTCCTATAAGAAAAATTCTACTATAATCTGTGATGCCTTTTTCAATGATAGTCATAACAAAAGTCCAACACCAAGTTTTGTGGTACACTTTTATTATGTATAATTTTCTCAAATTAGCTAAGTTTGTATATCACTCGTAAGCTAATATTTCCAAAATGTGCCAAATAGTAATAATTATTTATAGTTATTACAGCTCTATAAGATAAGCTCTATTCTACTTTTTGACACTTTTTTTTTAAGATTGTTACAAAAAAAGGCCTACACTGAGTTTTGTGGTACACTTTTGAAATACTTACTTGTCTCAAATTAAACAAAAATATATATCAGTCGAAAGCTACTGCGCCCAAGATGTGCCGAATACTAATAATAGTTTATAGTTATTGCAACTTTATGAGTAGCCATATACTGTAATGATTGGTTCTTTTAAAAAGAAATAATGACGCAGAGCTTTGAGGTACATTTTTGTGATATTCAGATTTCTCAAAATAGTCATGATTGTATATCAATCGAAAGGTAATACAATAAAAAAGTGTCGAATAGTAATTCATAATTATTTTAGGTCTATAAAAAAGTTATACACTGATTTCTGAAGCCTTTTCCAAAGATTGTCAGAACAAACACCCTACACTGAGTTTTGTGGTACACTTTTAAGATATTCAGTTTTTTCAAATAAGTCAAAAATATATATCCGCCAAAAGCTAATAGCCCAAAATGTGCTGAATACTAATAACAACTCCTGAATATTGCATCTTTACGAGATTAGCTTTACTCTATAGTTTGACTCTTGTTCAACAAAGAGTTTTTTTTACACTACGTAGAGTTTTGTGGTACACTTCTGTTATGTTTAATGTTCTCAAAATAGATAAAATTTTATGTCAATCGAAAGAAACTATCCACAAGATGTGCCGAATATTGATATCAGTTCAGAATTAGTACATATCTATACGATATGTTCTCTAATGTGTGACCATTTTTGGAGATTGTCATAACAGATACCCTACACAGATTTTTGTGGTGCACTTTTATAGTATTTAGTTTTCTGAAATTAGGTAGAATTGTACATCAGTCGAAAGTAAATATACGCAAGATGTGTCCAATATTAATATAAATTCATAATTACTGCATCCGAATAAAAAAAGCCATGCTCTAATGTTTGACAATCTTTCCAAAGCATGTCCGAAGGAAAGACCTACATTGAGATTTGTGGTACACTTTTATGACATTTAGTTTTCTCACAGCAGGTAATGTTGTATATCAATCGAAAGGTAATATTCCCAAGATGTGCCAGACAGTAATACTAGTTTAGAATTATTGCATATCTATAAGAGAGGTTTGTAGCGTGATACCTTTTTTGGAGATTGTCAAAAAAAAACCCTACACTAATTTTTGTGGTACAGATTTATGATATTTGGTTTTCTCAAATTAGGGAAAGTTGTATATCAGACAAAAGTAAATACACCCAAGATGTGCCGAATATTAATATTAATTCATATCTAATGGATCTCACTAAAGTAAGTAATGCCCAAATATTTGACAATCATTCCAAAGAAAGTCCGAAGGAAAGTCCTACATTGAGATTTGTGGTACACTTTTATGACATTTAGTTTTCTCGCAGCAAGTAAAGTTGTATATCAATCAAAAGATAGTATTCCCAAGATGTGCCAAACATTAATACTAGTTTAGAATTATTGCATCTCTATAAAATAAGGTCTGTAGCGTGAGACCTTTTTTGGAGATTTTCATAAAAACCCCTACACTAGTTTTTGTGGTACACTTTTTTGATATTAGGTTTTCTCAAATTAGGAACAGTTGTATATCAGACAAAAGTAAATACACCCAAGATGTGCCGAATATTAATATTAATTCATATCTAATGAATCTCACTAAAATAAGCAATACTCTAATGTTTGACAATCATTCCAAAGAATGTCCGATGGAAAGTCCTACATTGAGATTTGTGGTACACTTTTATGACATTTACTTTTATCGCAGTAGGTAATCAGGAATATTAATCGAAAGATAATATTCCCGAGATGTGTCAGATATTAATACCAATTCGGAATTATTACATCTCTATAAGATAAGGTCTGTAGCGTGTGACCTTTTTTTGGAGATTGTCATAAAACCCCTACACACATTTTTGTGGTACACTAATATTATATTTAGTTTTCTCTAATTAGGGAGAGTTGTATATCAGGCAAAAGTAAATATACCCAAGATGTGCCGAATATTAATATTAATTCATATCTACGGCATCTCACTAAAAAGCAATGCTTTAATGTTTGAAAGTTTTTTGAAAGAATATCGTAATAAAAGTACTACATTGAGATTTGTGGTACACGTTTGTGATATTTATTTTCCTCAAAGTAGGTAAAATTGTATACCATTTACAAGATAATATTCCAAAGATGTGTCAAATATTAATAGCAGTTCAAAATTATTGCACCTCTCTTTATATATATATATATATATTCTACTGTTGTATTTAACCTTTTTGGTGATTGTCATAACAAAAACCTTACAGATGTTTGTGGTACACTTTTATGATATCTAGTTTCATCAGATTGGGATAAATTTTATATTAATCGAAAGCCTATATTCCAAAGATATGCTGAAAAATAATAATAATTTGTAAGTATGAGATTTCACTAAAAAATCTCTACTCATATCTTTGAGCCTTCGGCTGAATATTGTTCCAACAAAAGCTGTAGGCATATATTTGTGGTGCATTTTTAGAGTCTTTATAGTTCACAAACTGGAAAAAGCTGTATATCTAACGAAACCCTATATTGCAAATATGTGTCCAATAGTAATAATAATAAATAAGTGTAGCATATTTATGACAAACTGTAATTTTTATATTTGACCCTTTTTTAAAAGACCAATAAAAAACGCTTTGGAGAGAACTTTGTGGTATACTTCTATGTTATCTAATTTTCTTCAGTTGAAATAAAATTTATTTTAATCTAAGGATAATTTTACACAGATATTCATAAAAATAATGTACCAACTTGTTGGCGATTGATCTGATTTCGGTTTATAACCTAGACTATTGAAAATATATATAGACAATTTTTAAAATGTATGGATTCTCAAAAAAATGTTCACTACACTGACGAAAATTTCCCAACAAAAGGAATGAATAAAAAATACATCCTTCCGGCTTCCTTTCAACTTATTTTCACTTTTCCTTTTGATCCTTTGTCGTTTAGAAACCCATTGAATGAGAGCCGAAACATTTCGTTATACAAATGTTCTACAGACAATTTTTTCTCGCTTCAATCGTTTGTCACAAATTGCCGCAATAAATGACAATAACTGCAAAAAATGTCTCTTGTTTTGTTGTTCGACCTTCAAAGGTATTTCTTCAAAAAGGAAGATTATGTTTCTCTTGTTGTCTTTAAAGGATCTTCGCCAGGACTGAAGATTGCTGATCATTTGTTCGCCCAGCAACACAAATGAGAAAGGTAATAATTGTTGCTTTGTTTTCAGCTAGAAATAAAGCCAGTTTCTTGCCAATGAGTTCAGTTGAGTTGAGGATGTCTACAACATTTTGGTGATTTATACTTTCAAATTATGCTAAATAAAAACAACAACACCAACCATGAAACAATGTCTGCGACAAAGACTCTTTTTTGGAATATATTTCTGTTTGTTGAAGTTTGGCAGAGATTGGCAAGGCATTGCAAAAGAAAGATCTTTGCCTTTAGAAATTTTGCGATAAATCTAGAGAACGTTGTATTTTGTTGTTGCACTTTGACTGACTTGAGTTTTTGTAAAGAAACCAGTTTCCTTGTTGTTTCTTCCCCAGCATCCTCTTGGAAGACTTACTCTCTGTCTGCCACGATCATCTTTTGTTTATGTGAAATGCTAATATTTCCAAAATGTGCCAAATAGTAATAATTATTTATAGTTATTACAGCTCTATAAGATAAGCTCTATTCTACTTTTTGACACTTTTTTTTTAAGATTGTTACAAAAAAAGGCCTACACTGAGTTTTGTGGTACACTTTTGAAATACTTACTTGTCTCAAATTAAACAAAAATATATATCAGTCGAAAGCTACTGCGCCCAAGATGTGCCGAATACTAATAATAGTTTATAGTTATTGCAACTTTATGAGTAGCCATATACTGTAATGATTGGTTCTTTTAAAAAGAAATAATGACGCAGAGCTTTGAGGTACATTTTTGTGATATTCAGATTTCTCAAAATAGTCATGATTGTATATCAATCGAAAGGTAATACAATAAAAAAGTGTCGAATAGTAATTCATAATTATTTTAGGTCTATAAAAAAGTTATACACTGATTTCTGAAGCCTTTTCCAAAGATTGTCAGAACAAACACCCTACACTGAGTTTTGTGGTACACTTTTAAGATATTCAGTTTTTTCAAATAAGTCAAAAATATATATCCGCCAAAAGCTAATAGCCCAAAATGTGCTGAATACTAATAACAACTCCTGAATATTGCATCTTTACGAGATTAGCTTTACTCTATAGTTTGACTCTTGTTCAACAAAGAGTTTTTTTTACACTACGTAGAGTTTTGTGGTACACTTCTGTTATGTTTAATGTTCTCAAAATAGATAAAATTTTATGTCAATCGAAAGAAACTATCCACAAGATGTGCCGAATATTGATATCAGTTCAGAATTAGTACATATCTATACGATATGTTCTCTAATGTGTGACCATTTTTGGAGATTGTCATAACAGATACCCTACACAGATTTTTGTGGTGCACTTTTATAGTATTTAGTTTTCTGAAATTAGGTAGAATTGTACATCAGTCGAAAGTAAATATACGCAAGATGTGTCCAATATTAATATAAATTCATAATTACTGCATCCGAATAAAAAAAGCCATGCTCTAATGTTTGACAATCTTTCCAAAGCATGTCCGAAGGAAAGACCTACATTGAGATTTGTGGTACACTTTTATGACATTTAGTTTTCTCACAGCAGGTAATGTTGTATATCAATCGAAAGGTAATATTCCCAAGATGTGCCAGACAGTAATACTAGTTTAGAATTATTGCATATCTATAAGAGAGGTTTGTAGCGTGATACCTTTTTTGGAGATTGTCAAAAAAAAACCCTACACTAATTTTTGTGGTACAGATTTATGATATTTGGTTTTCTCAAATTAGGGAAAGTTGTATATCAGACAAAAGTAAATACACCCAAGATGTGCCGAATATTAATATTAATTCATATCTAATGGATCTCACTAAAGTAAGTAATGCCCAAATATTTGACAATCATTCCAAAGAAAGTCCGAAGGAAAGTCCTACATTGAGATTTGTGGTACACTTTTATGACATTTAGTTTTCTCGCAGCAAGTAAAGTTGTATATCAATCAAAAGATAGTATTCCCAAGATGTGCCAAACATTAATACTAGTTTAGAATTATTGCATCTCTATAAAATAAGGTCTGTAGCGTGAGACCTTTTTTGGAGATTTTCATAAAAACCCCTACACTAGTTTTTGTGGTACACTTTTTTGATATTAGGTTTTCTCAAATTAGGAACAGTTGTATATCAGACAAAAGTAAATACACCCAAGATGTGCCGAATATTAATATTAATTCATATCTAATGAATCTCACTAAAATAAGCAATACTCTAATGTTTGACAATCATTCCAAAGAATGTCCGATGGAAAGTCCTACATTGAGATTTGTGGTACACTTTTATGACATTTACTTTTATCGCAGTAGGTAATCAGGAATATTAATCGAAAGATAATATTCCCGAGATGTGTCAGATATTAATACCAATTCGGAATTATTACATCTCTATAAGATAAGGTCTGTAGCGTGTGACCTTTTTTTGGAGATTGTCATAAAACCCCTACACACATTTTTGTGGTACACTAATATTATATTTAGTTTTCTCAAATTAGGGAGAGTTGTATATCAGGCAAAAGTAAATATACCCAAGATGTGCCGAATATTAATATTAATTCATATCTACGGCATCTCACTAAAAAGCAATGCTTTAATGTTTGAAAGTTTTTTGAAAGAATATCGTAATAAAAGTACTACATTGAGATTTGTGGTACACGTTTGTGATATTTATTTTCCTCAAAGTAGGTAAAATTGTATACCATTTACAAGATAATATTCCAAAGATGTGTCAAATATTAATAGCAGTTCAAAATTATTGCACCTCTCTTTATATATATATATATATATTCTACTGTTGTATTTAACCTTTTTGGTGATTGTCATAACAAAAACCTTACAGATGTTTGTGGTACACTTTTATGATATCTAGTTTCATCAGATTGGGATAAATTTTATATTAATCGAAAGCCTATATTCCAAAGATATGCTGAAAAATAATAATAATTTGTAAGTATGAGATTTCACTAAAAAATCTCTACTCATATCTTTGAGCCTTCGGCTGAATATTGTTCCAACAAAAGCTGTAGGCATATATTTGTGGTGCATTTTTAGAGTCTTTATAGTTCACAAACTGGAAAAAGCTGTATATCTAACGAAACCCTATATTGCAAATATGTGTCCAATAGTAATAATAATAAATAAGTGTAGCATATTTATGACAAACTGTAATTTTTATATTTGACCCTTTTTTAAAAGACCAATAAAAAACGCTTTGGAGAGAACTTTGTGGTATACTTCTATGTTATCTAATTTTCTTCAGTTGAAATAAAATTTATTTTAATCTAAGGATAATTTTACACAGATATTCATAAAAATAATGTACCAACTTGTTGGCGATTGATCTGATTTCGGTTTATAACCTAGACTATTGAAAATATATATAGACAATTTTTAAAATGTATGGATTCTCAAAAAAATGTTCACTACACTGACGAAAATTTCCCAACAAAAGGAATGAATAAAAAATACATCCTTCCGGCTTCCTTTCAACTTATTTTCACTTTTCCTTTTGATCCTTTGTCGTTTAGAAACCCATTGAATGAGAGCCGAAACATTTCGTTATACAAATGTTCTACAGACAATTTTTTCTCGCTTCAATCGTTTGTCACAAATTGCCGCAATAAATGACAATAACTGCAAAAAATGTCTCTTGTTTTGTTGTTCGACCTTCAAAGGTATTTCTTCAAAAAGGAAGATTATGTTTCTCTTGTTGTCTTTAAAGGATCTTCGCCAGGACTGAAGATTGCTGATCATTTGTTCGCCCAGCAACACAAATGAGAAAGGTAATAATTGTTGCTTTGTTTTCAGCTAGAAATAAAGCCAGTTTCTTGCCAATGAGTTCAGTTGAGTTGAGGATGTCTACAACATTTTGGTGATTTATACTTTCAAATTATGCTAAATAAAAACAACAACACCAACCATGAAACAATGTCTGCGACAAAGACTCTTTTTTGGAATATATTTCTGTTTGTTGAAGTTTGGCAGAGATTGGCAAGGCATTGCAAAAGAAAGATCTTTGCCTTTAGAAATTTTGCGATAAATCTAGAGAACGTTGTATTTTGTTGTTGCACTTTGACTGACTTGAGTTTTTGTAAAGAAACCAGTTTCCTTGTTGTTTCTTCCCCAGCATCCTCTTGGAAGACTTACTCTCTGTCTGCCACGATCATCTTTTGTTTATGTGAAATGTAGTTTTGTTGTTATTTTGGATTTTTTTCACCGTCATCTTTTTTTATTTGTTTTGTTCTTCTTTTTCGCCAATTTCTTCAATTTAATTCTGAACATATTTGTGTTTTTGGGGTTTGTTGCTCTGGTTTCTCTCGCGGCTATTTATGCTAAGATTGAGTTTTTTAATTTCAATTTGAGAGAAGACCTTTGTCCGGCATTTCTAAAGGACTTGCGCAAAAATGTTGCACAAATGTTGGGCTGTTTTCCCAACAAATTACCCTAAAAATACCGCAGCATTTAATTGGTTCCCAAACAATAAAGAGTATTTTTTGTAGGAAAAAAAAGGGGGTAAACCTGAAATACGCACAACACAGTCAAGGTGGACAAAATCAGATGTCAGATGACTGCCCCCTCAACTTTGGCAGAAATATTATTTGCAGAAACTCCCACACAATTTCGATTGTGATCAGGGTTTTTAGGGGAAGAGTTTGTAAAAGACAGACGGACGGACAACAATGTTCTTAAGGAACACTTTAGAAATCACTATTGCTCGAAAATAAAATATATATAACAGCAAAGCAAATTTATAAAATATGTGCCAAATAATACCAAAACTCTTATAGAACAAACTCTCCTAAGAAGAAAATTTGTTAGCTCCTTTTTCGAAAAAATATCCTAGCAAAAACCCTACACAAATTTGTGGTACACTTTTATTGCCTTTAAAATCCTCAAAATGGTGCCAAATTTATATCAGTTGAAAGCCAACTTTCCTAAGATGTGCTGTATAATAGTAGTCTGTAATAACATAATATCTTAACAAAACTCTAAGCTCAAGTTAGACTCTTTTGCACAAGATTGTCATAACAAAATTGCCATACAGATGCTTGTGGTACACTTTAATGTCCCTTAAAGTCAACAAACGGTGAAATGTTTTACTTAGTTAGAAAGATAATTTTACAGAGATGTGCAGAATATTAACGGCCGTATCCAATTATGTAATTTGTATTAGAAAATTTCTATGCTGAAGATTCGGCATTTTCCGAAGACTGTCATAGCAAATGTCTTACACAAATTTTGTGGTACACTTGTAGGAACTTAAAGTGCTCATACTGGATAAATATCTATATCGATCGAAAGCTTATTTTCTACACATGTGCTGAGTAGTAACAATAACATATATTTATGTCCTATTTTTTAGAAAAGTTCTACTCTGATGCCTGGACCTTTACCCGAAGATTGTCATAACAAAAGTCTTACACAAATTTTGTGGTACACTTTTAGGGACTTTAAGGTCCTTAAATTGGATAAGACTGTATATAAATCGAAAGCTTATATCCCATAGATATGATGAGTAGAAACAATAATATCTCTTTATGTCATCTTTGGTAGCAAATCTCTCCACTGATTCTTGGACATTTTTCCCAAGATTGTAGCTCTACACAGATTTTTGTGGTACACTTTTAGGAACTTTAAAGTCCTCAAACTGGTTACAGCTGTATATACAACGATAGCCTAATACCCACAGATGTGCTGAGAGGTAATAATAATATATATTTATATATATATATACATTTTTTCCCAAGATTGTCATAACAAAATCCCTACAAAGATTTTTGTGGTATATTTTTTGGAACTTTAGAGTCCCCAAACTGGGTAAAACTGTATATCAATCGAAAGCTTATTTCCCACAGATATGCTGAGTAGAAATAATAATATCTCGTTATCTCATCTTTGTAATCAAATCGCCCCGCTGATGCTTGGACAGTTTTCCGAAGAGTGTAGCTCTACAGAGATTTTTGTGGTACACTTTTAGGAATTTTAAAGTCCTTAAACTGGATAAAATTGTATACCAATCGAAAGCTTATTTCCCACAAACGTGCTGAGTGGAAATAATAACATATATTTATATCATCTTTATTAGAAAAGTCCTACACTGATGCATGAGCTTTTTCAGAAGATTGTCATAACAAAAGACCTACTCAGGTGTTTGTGGTACACTTTGTTGACCCTTTTAGTTCACAAACTGTGAAATGCTTTAAGCAAATGAAAGCCTAATTTCTAGAGATGTGCCGAATGGTAATAGCAGTTTATATGTGTAGCAGATCTCTAAGAAAAACTCTATGCTGCTGTTAGAACCTTCTCCTAAAGGTTGACATAACAAAAGCCCTGCACAGATGTTTGTGGTACACTTTAATGACCTTAAAAGTCCTTAAACTGGTGGGGAATGTATATTATTCGAATGATTTATATCAAAATATGTTCCGAGTAATAATATTAATACGCTGAAGTTTGAACCTTTTTCCGTAGTTTATCATAATAAAGAGCCCACGCAGCGGTTTGTTGTACTTTTTTAGGACCTTCATAGTCCTCAAACTGGGAAAAGGTGTATATGAAACGAATTCTTATTCTTCAAGGTTGTGCCGAATAGTAATAGTTATTCTAGCATATAAGGGAAATTTATTTTAGAACATTTATTTTACAAATTTATTTAGAAATTTTATATAGTCTGTCGGATTAGAGATACATTTGCAAAGCGGATACGAATAAAGGTTAATGTGGTGATAAGGGCAATATCATGTGTGAAAAGACAGGGCTAACTAATTTCCTTGACAGATTTTGAAAGTGTGTCAATATGTTTATAAATAATTGAAATTCCTAACGCCAGAAGATAATAAAGGAATCAGCAAAAAGTAAGAAAAATATTTTCAGAAGGACTCAGTGTATTTCCTACCATAACAATCAGAAGATAATTTTCTTGTTTTTATTTTAACACTAATCTTACCGAGGCTATTTTCCTCAGGCCACATTCTAGGAAACACTCAAAAACTAAAACAAAACTATCTGTAATCCGGGATGCGTAAAACAGGTAAGTTTGTTATTGCTTATGTTAGGTAAGAAGATCTGCAGAAGTGCTTCTCTGGTTTCAAGAAGTTTATTTCCGCGGGAAATTCCATTACGAAAACATTAATTAAATTTCTCTAATGAAAATTTTTACCTGTTGTCTGGCAAGGAAACCACAAGACAATGACCATTGACTTCACAGGACAATGATCATTTACTAATAAATGCAAAAGTCATTTTGTAGAATCTTGTGGGAAAAATTGTGATAAAAATCTGGTAAAACCGAGAATAGAATAAACAAACATTGATTTCTTATTTGGAAATTTTTAAAAACAATGAGAAGTCATGATAGAAGAGCAGCATGTGCTGCACATTTTCCTACAATTGGAATCAATAAGGAACTCAAAGTCGTGATTTAAATGTAACCGTAAAATGTTTGTGAAAATAGGAACTCAATGTTGTGATTTAAAGTTAACCGTAAAATGTTTGTGAAAATCGTTTGATTTTACAAATTAACCCGAGAACTTTAAAGAGCATGTTCGTACAGGTACATGCATTTTACATACGAAACTTTTGTTATCTAAAGTAAACATAGAATGTGAAACATAATTCAAGATTATTGCATTTTATGTATTATTCAGTTTTGTGGTACACTTTTGCTATTTTTCTTGACCGTCAAGAGTAAGATAATATACATCAAGCGAAGGCTGTTTATCCAAGGAAGTGCAGAATAATATTTGTTTAGGATCACCAAAGCAATTGATGACCACAATTCGCTAGAATGTAAAAGACAGACTAAATTTGGAGGCCCTGCAAAAATGTTTGTGGTACACTTTTGATATACATATGTATTGTTCTCGAATAACAATAAAGTATACATCACTATTAAGTTACTATTCCAAAGATGTGCAGAATTATAATTAACTAATAAGAAATGCACAACACCGATCTTTGTCATTTATACCTGCAAATAAACCTACATTTTTGTGGTACACCTTTAGTGCATTTAAAGGTCATGCATTTTACTTTAGTATACATCACTGGAAAGCTAAATTGCCAAAGATGTGCAGAAACACATCACTGCTGTAATAAAGTTTCTACGTTGATGTTTGCTAGCATTCGCAGATGCTCGTTAAAAGTTCTGCAATCTTGTAAGTGGTGCACTTCTGTGCCTTTTTTTTGTTCTCAAACTGTAATAGAATTCAAATTAATCGAACAATTAGCATCCAGAGATGTGCAGCAAAACACAATAACAGTGATTTGCAAAATTATTTCCACAAATCTACTTAGAAAGCTATCATGCAAGTACATATCTTTATGTTATACATAAAACTTAATTTTTGTGGTACACCTTTAGTGCGCCTAGTGTTATCGAATTATCGTCTGATATACATTACGAGAAAGCTACTTTTACATATATGTGCAGGAATGTTTCGTAAATGTAATAAATATTCCACACTGATGTTTTCTGGTTTTCCAAAGATAGTCGTAAAAATCCTGCCAACATTTTTGTGGTACACTTTTGTGGATTTTCCTGTTACCAAGTGGTAAAGTTATTGGTATCAATCGAAAGCTTTGTAACCAAAGATGTGCAGAATAGAAACAGTTATAAATATTTGCAAAATTATTCCCATTAATTTAATTAGAAAGCTATATTGTGGGTTCACATATTTTTATATGTTTTATAAATAAACCTTAATTTTTGTGGTACACCTTTGGTGCATTTAAGGTTCTCGAATTGTAAATTAGTATACATCATTGGAAAGCTAAATTTTCAAAGATGTGCGGAATCATATTATTGCAGTAATAAAAAATCTATGCAGGTGTGGTGGTTTTCCAAAGATATTCACAGAATTTTATGATACATATTTATGATAATTAACGTCCACAAATTTTAACAAAATGTTTACTAATTGATGTTTCAAATATGTGCAGAATAATAATAGTAAAAATGATCTGCAAAAATATTGTCATAAATCATTCAAATAAGTGCAGAATAACAATGGTAAAAGTGATCTGCAAAATTATTGTCATGAATTAGAAAGCTATGTTGCAGGTATATATCATCAGTTTATAAATAAATCAAAATTTTTTAGCACACTTTGAGTGCATTTAGTATACACTACTGGGAAGCTATTTGCCCACAGACCTGCAGAGTCATATCATTGCTGTTGTTCAGGTTCTACGCAAATATTTCCTAGCTTTGCCAAAATTGCAAAGCTGCACAACTCAAACTGTAATAAAACTAGAATTCATTGAGAGATTATCATCCAAAGACGTGCTAAATAATAACTGTAATAATGATTACTAAAAATATTTGCATTTATCTATTTGCAAATTTATCCTTCCAAAGAATTGCAGGTTGTAAATAGCCCTGCAAATATTTTTGTGGTACACTTTAATAGTTTTTCAAGTCCTCAAATTACAAAAATTTTCTTATTAGTCGAAGGTCTAGTAAACAAGGACGTGTCGAATGATAATGATGGTAGCAATTTGCAAAATTCTTATTCTTAAATATTTAGAAAGTCGCAGATGTTTTGGGATACACTTGTAGGGGTTCTAATGTTCTTTAACGGTGTAAAAATTGGATATCACTCTAATCTTTTTGGTTCAGTGTTGTGTAGGTGTTTAGCCTTAAAATTGAGTTGAAAGACAAATGTATATTTTTCAAAATGTTCCACATCCTTTTATAAAGGTTCCCAATATTTCCACAATATCTTAAATCTACCGTAAAACTTGCCCCCCTTCATTTTAAATCATAATTCATAATTGCAAAAGAAAGCCTTTCAAATCATTGGCCTCTTTGGGAAAATCTCTTTTCTCCAAACACCTTTCAAAAACAATCTCTACCAGACAAAACTAATCTACCGCAAAATTTTCTCTTTTCCTAAAAAAATCATAATTCGTTTAATTTCCACAAAATCATAATTTTTTAATTACAATCGAAAGCATTACGAATCCCAGTTGTTTTGGAAACATCCTTTGCAAATTGGCAAAAATTAAATCTTAAGTACAAGGGATGGCTGGCAATGAAGAAGGAAAACAAAAGGTGTTCTAGAAAGAAAACAAAATTAGATCATACCCTTCGACATTTGGGAGAGCTCACATGTAATGTTAAGGTTTAAGCAGCTACAAAACCTCGAATAAATAAAGGATGGGTAGCAAAAACAGCAACGAAATGTAATCCATTAACGTCACCCTGAGTAAGAAGTTTAGATCCCTAAAGCAAAAAAAAATCCTGAGGGTAAAAAGGGAAACGCTGAATGTACTTTGAAGTCTATAAAGAAAAAAAATGTGAACAAAGATTAGCCCGAGGACAAAAAACCTCACTCACCCAGACAGCCAGCCGCTCACCCAGACACATACGCAGAATTAGCGATTCGGCCAGACACCCCAAAGAAAAGGATCAAAGATCTTTGGCAATTTAATTAAGAACATCAAGAAATAGAGCAAACTAAAATGTTTTGGGATATTTGTTACACTCACTATTAAAGGGAAGCAGAAAACTACAAATTTCAAGGTTATCCTTAAAAATGAATTTTAAAAAATCCCTGCGAGAGGGTAGATAATAAAAAGGGCTGAGTCAGGGAGGGGTTAGCGGAAAAATTTAAGTCTTTTGTTTTGGAAAATTTGGGGGAAAAAACTCAAAGAAAAGGGAAACACTGGGATGTCACGAGTTTTGGAATTTTGAAAAACTAATTAAAGGGGCGGAGACTCAAAACAATAATTTTCCTTCAAAGGAAGTTTAACTCGCCAAGTAAATAATAATTATTTTATTATATTTAAATAAAATATTAGGAAACAAACACTTACCTCAATAATAATAAAAAAAGAGCAAACACTTTAAATGTTTTCAAAAATTCGTAAAATTAATACTAAGCAAAATTTTTAATGTTTGCCAAAAATAATTGCAAAAAAACTTGAAATTAACAAAATTTCTAAATAAACACTTTTTTTCAAACTTTATAACAAAAACTTCAATATGTTCTTAATTTTTTTTAACAAAATTGTCCCTACTTTAGGTCTTTTTTTTTTTAAACCAATAAATCTTCACACTTTTATTTTGCCCAACAAAGAATAATATATTTAACAAATCTCTGCAAAATAATTATTTTAATACTTTTGTTTCTTTGGATATTAAAAATCGCTGCGTCGATCTTAAGCCATCGACTGTTGCCACACGAATGTCTTTAGCTCTTTCCATTCCCAAGACAATGCTCACGACATTTTTGCGCCCGTTTTTCTCTAAATTACTCTGCATTCATGCACACATAACACAACAACCGGTTGCACATCACACAATCACAGACACACACCATATCAATGGAAAGGAATCTCAAGGAGATCGTGCCGTGACGTCTGTCTGTCCTCGTGTTCGTCCGTCCTTTTGTCCCATTGTAAGCCCTGCAGTTGTGAGCGCGCACAGAAACCACCCCGCTCAAAGGTACCGTTTATAAAAATTTGCACACAAATCAATGTTTGGCACACGAAACAATACAGAGAATGGGAGAGAGCTCACGGGAATAGCCGATAACACCAAGAGAGGAAGGTGTTCGCTCTTCGTCAAGAGCAGGTATAGAAAGAATTACTATCTCTCATTGTTGTGAGAGACAGCACAGTGCAAGGCTCAAATGGCTATGTGAGCAATGAACATATGATCCGAGAGAAATCAAACTTGTTGTTCGATAAAGTGTATAATAAAAAGCATAGATGGCGTTGGTTGTTTATTGGCTAGGCTAAAAGGAGTTTGTTACACAAACACATATTTAATTAACATTTTTTATAAAAGAGTTCTATCAAAAAACATCGATGAGGTACTTTTCTCTAAGAAAATGGATTTTCTCTATGATGAACATATGATCTGAGCCAGAAATCAAAGATGAAATTTTCTATACCAAAAGTCATCAACGATGAACTTTTCTATACGAAAAGTCATCAACGATGAACTTTTCTATACGAAAAGTCATCAACGATGAACTTTTCTATACGAAAAGTCATCAACGATGAACTTTTCTATACGAAAAGTCATCAACGATGAACTTTTCTATACGAAAAGTCATCAACGATGAACTTTTCTATACGAAAAGTCATCAACGATGAACTTTTCTATACGAAAAGTCATCAACGATGAACTTTTCTATACGAAAAGTCATCAACGATGAACTTTTCTATACGAAAAGTCATCAACGATGAACTTTTCTATACGAAAAGTCATCAACGATGAACTTTTCTATACGAAAAGTCATCAACGATGAACTTTTCTATACGAAAAGTCAACAACGATGAACTTTTCTATACGAAAAGTCAACAACGATGAACTTTTCTATACGAAAAGTCATCAACGATGAACTTTTCTATACGAAAAGTCATCAACGATGAACTTTTCTATACGAAAGGCCATCAACGATGAACTTTTCTATACGAAAGGCCATCAACGATGAACTTTTCTATACGAAAAGTCATCAACGATGAACTTTTCAATACGAAAAGTCATCAACGATGAACTTTTCTATACGAAAAGTCATCAACGATGAACTTTTCTATACGAAAAGTCATCAACGATGAACTTTTCTATACGAAAAGTCATCAACGATGAACTTTTCTATACGAAAGGTCATCAACGATGAACTTTTCTATACGAAAAGTCATCAACGATGAACTTTTCTATACGAAAAGTCATCAACGATGAACTTTTCTATACGAAAAGTCATCAACGATGAACTTTTCTATACGAAAAGTCATCAACGATGAACTTTTCTATACGAAAAGTCATCAACGATGAACTTATCTATACGAAAAGTCATCAACGATGAACTTTTCTATACGAAAAGTCATCAACGATGAACTTTTCTATACGAAAAGTCATCAACGATGAACTTTTCTATACGAAAAGTCATCAACGATGAACTTTTCTATACGAAAAGTCATCAACGATGAACTTTTCTATACGAAAAGTCATCAATGATGAACTTTTCTATACGAAAAGTCATCAACGATGAACTTTTCTATACGAAAAGTCATCAACGATGAACTTTTCTATACGAAAAGTCATCAACGATGAACTTTTCTATACGAAAAGTCATCAACGATGAACTTTTCTATACGAAAAATCATCAACGATGAACTCTTCTATACGAAAAGTCATCGACGATGGACTTTTCTGTACGAAAATCGTTAATGACTTAAGGAAAAGTTCATCGTTGATGACTTTTCTTAGAGAAAAGTTCATCCTTGATGACTTTTCTTAGAAAAAATTTCATCCTTGATGACCTTTCTTAGAGTAAAGTTCATCGTTGGTGACTTTTCTTAGAGTAAAGTTCATCGTTGATGACTTTTCTTAGAGTAAAGTTCATCGTTGATGACTTTTCGTAGAGAAAAGTTCATCGTTGATGACTTTTCGTAGAGAAAAGTTCATCGTTGATGACTTTTCGTAGAGAAAAGTTCATCGTTGATTACTTTTCGTAGAGAAAAGTTCATCGTTGATGACTTTTCGTAGAGAAAAGTTCATCGTTGATGACTTTTCGTAGAGAAAAGTTCATCGTTGATGACTTTTCGTAGAGAAAAGTTCATCGTTGATGACTTTTCGTAGAGAAAAGTTCATCGTTGATGACTTTTCGTGGAGAAAAGTTCATCGTTGATGACTTTTCGTAGAGAAAGGTTCATCGTTGATGACTTTTCGTAGAGAAAGGTTCATCGTTGATGACTTTTCGTAGAGAAAAGTTCATCGTTGATGACTTTTCGTAGAGAAAAGTTCATCGTTGATGACTTTTCGTAGAGCTTGTCTTGTCGTTGTCGTTGATGACTTTTCTTAGAGAAAAGTTCATCGTTGATGGCTTTTCTTCAATAAAAGTTCATCGTTGATGGCTTTTCTTCAAGAAAAGTTCATCGTTGATGGCTTTTCTTCAAGAAAAGCTCATCGTTGATGACTTTTCTTAGAGAAAAGTTCATCGTTGATGACTTTTCTTAGAGAAAAGTTCATCGTTGATGACTTTTCTTAGAGAAAAGTTCATCGTTGATGACTTTTCTTAGAGAAAAGTTCATCGTTGATGACTTTTCTTAGAGAAAAGTTCATCGTTGATGACTTTTCTTAGAGAAAAGTTCGTCGTTGATGACTTTTCTTAGAGAAAAGTTCATCGTTGATGACTTTTCTTAGATAAAAGTTCATCGTTGATAACTTTTCTTAGAGAAAAGTTCATCGTTGATGACTTTTCTTAGAGAAAAGTTCATCGTTGATGACTTTTCTTAGAGAAAAGTTCATCGTTGATGACTTTTCTTAGAGAAAAGTTCATCGTTGATGACTTTTCTTAGAGAAAAGTTCATCGTTGATGACTTTTCTTAGGGAGAAAATATTACCCAATAATTGTTTAATCCCAGGTAAATTCAGTTAAAGTGGCAACATTGTTGTCTTAGTAGCAAAGACACATTTTAGTCATTACATAACAGTTACTAATTTAAAGTACGCTACGTTTCCGCTAGGGGTTTTTTTTAATATATATCGATATTCTGCATTTTTCCGCTAGGAGTCTCTCCTGCGATCCTTATTGTATGTGTCCCTGAAATTAATGTATGTTCCATTTAATCTCTGTCCTACAAATAGAGAGTGAGTGTGTTGTGGTTAAATTGATTTTCCTCCCCAAAATTTGCTACGTTATTTTCGCTCTCTCCCTCTCCAGCGATGTATGGGTTTGCGAAGTCCTGCTCTTATTGTTACATTTGTTGACAGGATCTTCCTGCTTAAAAGGAGGCCTGTTAAAGATAGTATAGTAATTGTTGTTGTTGTTATTTTCTTTCCAAGTGTTTGTTGCTCCTGCTGAGTTTGTTGTTGTTTACCTTGTTCTCGCACTCTGTCTTGCTCCGCCACAGGATAAGATGTAGAGCTGTTGGTGACCGTTTGAGGAAATTCAAAAGGATACAAAAACAATGCTGCATGCTCTGCTGCTGGGCTACAATAACAAAACCACGTGTTTGATTACCTTCGTTTTGGTGCTAAAAAGATTGTGTGTGTATCTTGTATGGATGGAAGTTGGAAATTGTTGTTGAGATATGTCCTTTTTCTTCCTGTTTGGTGGAAAGCAAAAAAACCGCTTAGAGTTTTCCAACAGATTTTTTTTGTTTTATTTTTTATTTTTCTCTTCTTTAGAGCTGATGTCCTGTCGTAATGCCTAGACTTTAGACAGCTGTGTGTAGCTAAGCGAGTCCTGCCAAATTTTTATCTGCTTCTATCGGGGTGCCTCTGTCTGCGCTGGCCAAGTTGGTGATTAGCGTTAAGATTCTTTTTGTTGTTACAAACAGTTCCTTGTTCGTTCGTTTTTTCTTGGCCATTGTTTGGGGGTGTCTGGTTAGCAAGGTGTCACTGTCAACCATTGAACGGTAGCTAAATATCCATAAAATCTCACAAAATGTCCTTAGATACTCTTAGCCCATCTTAGCAGCAGTAATATCCTGTGTTGAGTTTTTTCTTTGGCTTTAGTTATAAGGATAATATTGTTGCCAATGTAGAATCTTGTTGGCTAGGATTTGTATTGATTTTTTTTATTTTCTTCTTTTCTTAGCAAATATTTAAACAGATGCTGGTGTGTGTGTGTTTAATGTGTAGGGGTATTTTTCCTTCTTGATCCTTTCAAATCGTTTGGTTTTACTTTCACCCACCTCTGTGTTGTTGTTAATTTCAAATCTTTGTTTTTATAATGTCTGCTCTAATTTGTAGGTCATTTCTTTTTTGGCTGGCCCAGAGTATTTTTTCCTTCGGTGTGTGTGTGTGTTGTTGTTGTCTTGGGCCAAGTTCTTTTGGCGAGTCCTTCCTTGCATGCACCTTTCATGACCACCCAATTTATGTGACATGTGTCACATAATTTTACATGATTTTATGACGCATTTGTATTGTCTAGTTGGGTTAGAAGTTAAAGACATATCTTTGATCTTGATTATGTTGTCTACTTGGTCAGTTCGGTATTTGTTCCATTTGAAATGCATTTCAAATCAATTCGTTGGGTATCAGTTAAGTTATGGTCCAGTTTTTCTTTTTTGCTATTTAGAGAAATTCTCCAAATTTTTCTTAAAAATACTCGTTTATGAATGAGTTTTTGTAGTCACTTAGTCTGGGTTCAATTAAATTGTTTTGTTTTTCCTTTAGACTCATGCCAAATGTCGTGTGTCTACACGTAGAATAAAAAATTTCCTTTTTTCAGAATTTGCCACTTTTATGCTGTTTTACGCATCTGGAGCCTTCATATTACATCTGGGGTAATAACTTAGAATTTCTTTTAAGTAAACTGTTATTTAAGACTATTAGTTGGATTCACCTTTCATCAAATAAGGCTTAACGAGCAAATGGTCTAGCGTGCTTAGGATGATGGTTTTGGATTTCCAATGTCCTGATGAAGACTGAGGAAGCACATGCCATTTCAAAATTGCAATGACAGTTGTCCGCTCTATAATTGTCGGGTGGGGACTTATTAAAATTTTCCTAAGAAAATGATAGAAATGACCAAAGGGTCAACATTTTTAGGATAGGTTAAAGAGAGAGGAGGCGTTTAAACGTCTCATGTCCAGGACATACACTTAAGCCGGTGTCAGCATTTTTAACTTCCCAAAAAAATATTTAAAATTTTATACCATCACATTAGTGGAGGAGGATATATATCAATCTTCAAAGGGCTGACCTTAGACTCTAGGTATGTTCTGCGGAAATCGGTTTTAGGACATTTGAGCAAAATACGTCTGTCGTGCGCAACAGACACGATAGCTCTCGAAAGTGGTGATTTGGTAAGTGATAATATTTTTTTCTATTTTAGGCTATATTAGAAGATGTGACACAGTGGCCCACTCCTTCTAGTAGCTCCCCCACGAAGGGGTAATATTTAGTTAAATATTGATTCTCTAATAACTTCTATACTACACGCTGAAAAAAAATTGTTTCTGTAGTATATTGTCCCAAACATATTCGGCTTGAAACATATACATGTTTAGGGTATACTCTAAACATATAATATTTGGTACAAACAAAAATTATATATTTGGCAAGGTGTTGTTCTACACACATTTTTGTTTACATCCCAATATGTTTTTTTGGGACTATTATTTCCGAAACAAATTTTTATTTGCATTTAAGTATTCAGAAAATACCTATATTGTGTTAAATTTTTCAGTAATTCAAAGTTAAATTTTTAATGTTAGTAAAAGTTATAAATAACAACAATTGAAATCGTATAATCTTGGATCAATGATGACTTGGAATACTCAGAAATTTGAAATGATTGATTTAAAGCTGAAGTAATGCTGCATATGGTATCATAACTGGGAGGTACAATTTGAAGCAAGGAAAATTAATACTGAAATTCCAAAAGAACAAAAAATCAACAAAACATCAGTTTAGAATTCTTTTTTAAATAAAATATATTTAGAAAAATTCCTAAACAATAATTTTATTTGCATTTAAACATTTTTTTTATTTGGGTAATTTAGTTTGCAAATATATTTTCTTTAAATATATTAATATATGCTTTCCAAATATATTTAATTGATACGACCAACGGTAGCCATAGGTTCATGTCTTGATTTAGCACACATACAAAGGTCCCTCTAGATTTGGCTCCGTAACGCCACAAAAACCTCAAATTTCAATTGGGGTGAAATTTGGTGTAATGATTACCCGTAACCATTAACATGCGATCCATGGCATAAGATTCGGCATGGCCGAACATAATTCATCTTTACTTGTTTTTTATTCATTGGGGAGATATTCCACTATTCCATTTAATCTTTTAAAATGAATATTAGAAATGTTTGAAAAATTCTCAAATATTATGAGTGCTCTTTGAAAAAATAGATTCGGTTGGTCCAAATCTTGTAAACTCTTGTATACTGTCCGCCTTAGACCGCATTCAAAACATAAAATGTCTGGAATTTTGTTAAGTTCCAAAATTCGCAGGGGAAATTTCATTGAATATTTTTAAGTAAAGTAAGGGCTTTGTCAATTGATGGACATATGGGGCCATTATTTCAGCGGATGGAGTTAGTTAAAATTAATTGCAAATTATAAATTTTCCAGCCCAATTGGTAGGTATTTGTTTTGACTTCGGGGCCAACAGTCACATAGGATAGCACCTTTTTATGGAACTATGCCAAAAATTAAGTCAATGAAATTGTTGTTGGTAAGATAAAATACAAGATTTGGTATTTGTGATTTCTAAGTTGCTAAGTCAGTGAGGTCATAACTTGAATGAAAACTCCAATGAATGATTGTGGGTAAAATTAAACGAAAATATCCAAATTTCAGCCCAATCGGTTATGTGGTTGTGCTCGAGGTAAATTTAAACACATATTTTCAATATTCTGGTTTATAACGTGTCAAGCTTTGTATAGGGCTACATACATCCATGGATTACGCTGGCCCCTGCTGGTGTGAATGGTTCTATGCATATTGTCAAATTTCGTCCCAATCCGTTGATGTTTGTGGATTCTATGACGTAAAAAACGTTGGGAGTCTTCTATGAGAAATGTCTCAACCAAATTGTATTTTTATTTTATTTTTAAAATCACTTTGATAACATTTTATTTTTAAAATCACTATGAGAAACCGCAAATTTTTATTTGACAGTTCCCATTAATACATATCTTTCTTCGAAATATGACTTTCGCACGGAAAAATCTCATAAGCTGTATGTAACTGGAAGATTTTTAAGTTGACGATTTTCTGATGATTTCGAAAATGTATTTTAACGATTTGACGTGCCCTCATTTTGACGATTTTGGCTCAAATAAGTCTGACAACACTGAAGGGACGACAACAAATTCTCTAAGAATTTTCATATATTGGTGCGCCACTGTCCAGAAGCAAGCTATGGCTTAGCGAAAAGGCAGTCAGACTGTCCAATGAGATATTTACCGTTGTTGATACCTGTGGGGTAGCTAAACAAATCTGGCCATGAGTTGACCTGAGATGGTCAAAGTATCCCATCGCACTTGAGAGAGGAAAAAGACTGTCTACGAAAATGACACGAGAAATCAAATTGTGCACAGGGTCATATTAGCATAGCTCCAAAGTTTTGTGGTATATGTATAGGGGCTAAATCAAACTAATATGTATATTAAACAAGTAAAAGCGTTAATTTCGGCCATGGTGAATCTTATATACACTCCACTATGGATTGCATTCAATTTTAATACTGGAAAATCTTTGGATATGGAGCAAATCATGAAACGTTCCTTTTTGTTTAAGTATATTATTAAAAAAACGAACGCCGCAATTTTTTATGCGGCATATTCTTTAGCCAAACTCTTCACCTGAAAAATGTGGAATTTATGGCTTAAAATTGATTTTTTAAGAGCTCCATCCAAAAGGGGGCTACAACAAAATAACAATTTATTTGTTTACATTTTATTGAGATGAATTCTTGCCAAAGTAGAGCACAAACTGCAAAGTTTCAGCTAAATTTCTTAAACAATTTGGTGTTTATGGCTTAAATAAGCCTTTTTGAGGGCGACATCTATAGATGGACTATAACAAACCATGAACTGATTTAAAAAAAATTTACTGCGTTCAATTGTTGTCTTAATTAAATGAAAGCTGCAAAGATTTACTTACAATGCTTAGAAAATATGGCATTTATGGCTTAAATACGTATATTTTGGAGCGACCTCTATAGGGTGACCATAACAAAGTATGAACCGATTTGTAAAATTTTTACTGTGATGAATTCTTATTAAAATAGATTACAAACAGCAAAGTTTCTGCTAAATTGCTTTAAAAATGTGGTATATATGGCTCAAAAACCGTATTTTGGAGCGACTACTATAGGGAAGCTATATCAAAACATTGACCGATATGGCCCATTTGCAATCCCAAACAACCTGCAGCTATAAGAAATATTTCTACCAAATTTGATCAACCTAGCTCTGTTATTACGGAATGTAGTGTGATTACAATAGACGGACGGACAGGCGGACATGGCTAAATCGTCTTAGAATTTTACGACGATTAAGAATATATATGCTTTATGGGGTCTCAGATCATTATTTAGAGGTGTTACAAACGGAGTGACAAAATGAATATACCCCCCTCCCTCCCCATCCTATGATGGTGGGTATAAAAACCTAAATAGATTTTGTGGTGCAAAAATAGATTTCAGGGGGTTTTGCGTCTTGAAATTATATAAAAATGTGCATGGCAATCTCATTTTCCTGAGATGTGCATAATTTTGTGATTTTGTTAAAAATTATAAAAAGATTTTGTGGTATTAAAAAAGTAGCATTCCAAACACTTTCAGAATAATTTAAATATTTATATTATATAATTTGTATTGCATACTTTTAGGTTCTAAATCATAACGGTATATTAAAAATACTTTGCAGGTTTTGTCGTATACATTTGGAGTTATAACTATATTTCCTCAAATTTAAATACAAACAAGTAAGAAATTTCAGTCGGGTAAATTCCTCACCTTGAGTCCCAAAAAAACATTCGTATTCAATTTAAATTGTATTTAATAACCTTAAAGTATGTACTAGTATTAAAGTTAAAAACTTTTACTTTTGGTACAAAATGGTCCATTTGAGAGAGAGGTACCAAAAGGGGCGTGCCAATAACACCCACTTTTCTCTAGACTCTGGGTACTATAAAAGCATTACTCTGTACAAAATTTCAAGTATTTATATGCACTGGTATTAAAGTTAAAAACTGTTAACTTTTGGTACAAAAAGGTCCATTTGTGTGGGAGGTACCAAAAGGGGCGTGGCAATAACGCCCACTTTTCTCTGGACTCTAGGTACTATAAAAGCATTACACTGTACAAAATTTCAAGTATTTGTGTGAACTGATATTAAAGCCATAAGCAGTAACCTTTTGGTGGAAAATGGTCGATTCGTCTGGGAGGTACCAAAAAGGGACTGGCCGCTTCGCCCATTTTTCTTGACGTGTTAGCGACTAACAAACTAATACCATATGCGGAATTTCAGAAGATTCCAATATATATTATAGAAGGTATTAAAGAATCAATATTTCACTACATTTTAACCCTTTGTGGGGAAGGTACTAGAAGGAGTGGACCAATATGGCCCATCTTAGAACTTCATGCCGGAGATAGAAAAAAATAGTTCTACATACCAAATTTGAAGTCAATCGGTTACTCCTTTCGAGAGTTATCGTGCACACCTGCCAGCAGACAGACAGACGGACGAACGGACATTGCTCATTCATCTTAAAATGACCCAAAACGGATATTCGCCGAACATACTTAGGGTCTTAGGTCACTCCTTCGATGTGTTACACTTTTGGACCGTAGAAAATGATATATACCCTCGTATCACTAAAGTGAGGGTATAGAAATAATCGCCAAGATCTTTAACGTTGGTTCCATTCCTGGGAAAGCATCTGTCCTCCCGTCGTTTCAAAATCAAGTCACTTAATAGTGGTTATATTTAATGTAACCTTCGAAGCATTGAAGTCCAAGAATGATCTCAATAAAGAGTAATAATTAATACGCTCAAATTTACAGATTGCAATTTTATGCAATTTTATGCAATGTTTTATTATATTTTGAATGGGCTATTTGCAGGAGTGATTGAATGGCTAATTAAATATGCAAATATATATTACATTTTGCAAATTATCAATAGTAACTGCTCAAAGATGAGGGATGGAAATAAAATGAAAAATATCACTGTCTTTCAAATGATACATTAGGAAAAGGTTCGTATATCTACAAAAGGATGCAAAATTCTCCTGTTTGCAAATTTGTAGCAAATTAATGCCTTTTGATTAATATGCATGTCATTTATTTTAACTTAATGTGACAATCCTTCTTGATGCATTCCTAGTGAACTAGTTTGACCGACTCATTATAAATATCCTTTTTTGCAAAGATAATTTTGCAAGTATTCTCTGTAGATAACCACTTTAGTGGCATTTCTTTATTGCGGACAACCCTTTTTCGATTTTGTTCTCTTGTCAATTGATTCTGCATTTGCAAAACAAGCAAGAGTTAAATTTTCTCCTACAAAAGGGGGTTAGATTTGCATATACTTGGCTATTCTTGACTGTTGTGACATCCTTGTGCAAATGCATGCAAACTATGTTCTAGTTTTTGGTTTTATACGAAATATTTTGTCAATAAAGACTCCTTGGGGAGCCGGGCATTTCGTTGAGATTATTTTTTGTAATTAATTGCAATTTTCTGTACATTTCTCTTAACGAGAGCAAAAGTTGTCTATGATCTAGATTTATGACAGGATTATGGCATAGAACATTTGATTACTCACTACAATTGACAAGGAGATTTGAATTTCTTTGATATTTTCCATATCTTAGGTTTTGTTATTATGGAAAGTATGTTGTCATGTTTATACAAATATAAAAATATTCAATCAAAAGTTATTTTTTTTTTCATTTTTAATCTTAAATCCTATATGAGTTTTTAGGACAACAAAGGCTGTACATTGTAAATATAAAATTTTTCGGAACTGCTCAGTGATTCATAATATACACACTGAAAAAATGGCTTCTGTAGTATATTTGCCAAACATATTCTGCTTGAAATCTACAAATGTTTAGGGTACACTCTAAACATATTATAATTAGCACAAATACAAATGGTATATTTGGGAAAATGTTGTTCTAATCAAATTTTGGTTTCCGTCCTAATATTTTTTATTTGGTACTATTATTGACGAAACAAATATTCTTAGAGAATCAATATTTCACTAAATTTTAACCATTTTTGAGGGAGGTACTAGAAGGAGTGGACCAATATGGCCCATGTTCGATCTTAGCCTGAGATAGAAAAAATATTATCTCATACCAAATTTGAAGTCAATCCGTCACTCCTTTCGAGAGTTATTGTGCGCTCCAGCCAGACAGACGGACGGACAGACAGATGGACGGACATTGCTCATACGACTTACAATGTCTCAAAACGGATTTCCGCCGAACATACTCTCACTCCTTCGATGTGTTACACTTTTGGTCCCTAGCAAATGATATATACCCTCCTCATACTTAAGTAACTGGCCATTTTAAACAATAAGGTTTAACTCGAAATCATTGAACAATTAGAAATGAAATTCGAAAAATCTGCTATGGGCAAAAAACCTTTTTAAATAAAATATACTCGTATTTAGTGAAATTCCTTTACAACAATAATATTATTTGTATAGAAACACATATCTTATTTGAGAAAATTAGTTTGTAAAAATATTTTATTGTAGTATACTCGTATTAACATATGTTCCAAATAAATTTTATTGATTTTACATTATTGGATATCCTTATGAATTCTGAGTTTCAGATTAATTATAAAAAATCTTCTTCTGATTGACAAAATTCCTATTTCTACATAGACATGACAAAATATTTCTCATACAAAACCACAAACATAGAAAATAATTAAATTTAAATCTCCCTGTCAATCATAGTGATTAATCAAATGAACTATTCCATAATCCTGGCATAAATCTAGATCATAGAAATTTGTTGCACTCGTTAAGAAAAAATTTCCACAAAATTGCAATTAATTAATAAAAGAACCTCAACAAAGTACACGACTCCCCAGAGAGTTCCGTAATGACAAAATATTTCGCATAAAACCATAAACTAGAATATAATTTGCATAAATTGCAAATAATTAAATCAATGACAAAACGAGGTCACAACAGCCAAGATTTGCCAAGAATATGCAAATTTACGCCGCTTTTGTAAGAGAAAAATCTTAACTCTTGCTTGTCCTACAAATGGAAAATCAATTACTAATAAGAAAACAAAATTGCATCAGAGCAATCGAAAAAGGGTTGTCTGCTATAAAAGAAATGCCCCATAGATGGTGGTCCATAGAGAATAGGATGCTGGCAAAAATCTTTGCGAAAACAGGCTATTAATAATGAGTTGGAAAAATACTAGTTCACAAGGAATGCATCAAAAAGGACATTAAATTGAAGGGAAAATAAATGGCATGAATATTAATTAAAGGGTATTAATTTGCTACAAATTTGCCAACAGCAACATTTTGCATCCTTTTTAAGCTATGGGAACCCGCACTGGTTTCATCCTTCGAAAGACAGTTTAATTTTCCATCCCTCATTCTGATAAAACTCATTTTGATAAAAATTGCAAAATGTACTTCATGTTTGCATATCTAATAAGCATTTAATTTATCTCAAATTCATTTAATTTAAATTTATCAGAATCATTGAATATGATTCTGATAAATTTGATTTTTTTTTAAATTAACACCAAAATGGCAAATATCAATTCAGCTATTTGGAAGAAATCCACAAGAATTTAACATGTATATTAGGGCGGGTTGATTTTTTTCTTTTAAATCGTATAGCAAAAACGTAAACTACATAAAATTCTAAGAAATTTCTCCGAAGAAACCATGTACCTAAAATAAAATCCTAATCCGCGCCTCTCGACTTGAAAATTTATATGCCCGCCTTTGCCACAAAAAAATAAATGTTAGAAAAAAAGCTTTTTCCAAAAAAAAATCGAATTTTCTGAATAAAATAGTTTAGTAAGGTAGATCTATGCACTTTATATCTTTTCTACACCCAAAATTTTTTTCATTAAAAAAAATATTCACCCAAGTAGAAAAGTTTGTATATAATTTTATATTTAATATTTTTGTAAGGAACATAGATAAAAAATTCTCTTTCATAATTTAATAAAAAAGATTGGAAATACGAAAAAAATATTGCACACAAAATTGTTTTCAGTATTTATAAAATAACCTTCTTTTGTTTCGATAAACAATTCTTATTTTATAATGCAAATAAAAACATGAAACGTGTTCTAACTATTTTTTATATAGAACGCAAATCAGAGGAGATGCAAATTGGGGTTTAACTGTTTTTTTGATAATTGGATATTTTGATTAGTCTCAAGACAAAACCTGTATTGCATAGACTATAATAAGTTTCAGTCGGGTAAACCGAAATACACGAATTAATATGTCTATTTGTATAGGAGATACCAGAGAGGATTAACAAATACTCCTATTTTTCGCTAAACAGTAAACTTCAAATATATTGCAATGTATCGAATTGTAAGCGTTTATATGCAAAAGGGGCGCGGTAACTTCGCCCATTTTTCTTGAGGTTATAGTGACTAATAAAATAATATTATGTGTAGAATTTCAGACGATTCAAATAAGTAGTATAGAAGTTATTAAATAATCAATAATACACTTAATATTAACACTTTGTGGGGGAGGTACTAGAAGGAGTAGGCCAATACGGCCCATATTTGAACTCGGCCGGAGATAGAAAAAAATATTACCACATACCAAATTTGAAGTCAATCGGTTACTCCTTTCGAGAGTTATCGTGCACACAAGCTGGCAGAAAGACAGACAGACGGACGGACATTGCTCATTCGACTAAAAACGACCTAAAACGGATATCCGCCAAACATACTTAGGGTCTTATGTCACTCCGATGTGTCACACTTTTGGTCCGTAGCAAATGATATATAGCCTCGTATCACTAAAGTGAGGGTATAACAAAACATAATATATTTCAAAAAAAGAACATAATTTTAGCGAAAGAAGAGGAAACAAATTTTCAAGTCGAGAGGCGCGGATTAGGTTTTGATTTTAGACCCATGGTTTCTTCAGAGAATTTTCTTAGAATTTAATGTAGATTACGTTTTTGCTATACGATTTTTAATTTTTTTTTCATCCATACAAATCAACCCGCCCTAATGTATATCCTTTTATTTTATTATAATGAAAATGTTGAAAAATATTAGCAAAACATATTAAGAAATTATTATTTAACGTTGATTTCGATTCTGAAAAAAAACTTGCTCCGTCGACGTGAAATTCTGAAAAATATTTGCTCTCTTTAGCTGGAACTCATGTAGTCCCTCCGATTAAACTTAGCTTCTCATTGAACAATCCAAAATGTGGCATAGAAGTGCAGTTATCGGGCAACGAAAATGTTGCCCTTTTTTGCAGAAAAGAAATCGCCATAAGATCTAGTTTTTTTGTTGAAAAATAGAAAAAAATAGTATCTCAAAATAAATATAATTCATTGCAAAAAAAACTGGTTTCCAATCACGGCATTCGATGTCGAGAACCTCTCGATCGAAAAGTAGATTTATTTTGTATACCCTCCACCATATGATGGGGGTATATTCATTTTGTCACTCCGTTTGTAACACCTCTAAATATTGATCTGAGTATATATATTCTCAATCGTCGTAAAATTCTAAGATGAATTAGCCATGTCCGTCCGTCTGTTATAATCACGCTACAGTCCGTAATAATAGAGCTAGGTTGATCAACTTTGGTAGAAATATTTCTTATATATGCAGTTTGTTTAGGATAGCAAATGGGCCATATCGGTCAATGTTTTGATACAGCTCCCCTAAAGAGGTCGCTCCAAAATCCCCTCCCCTAAAGAGGTCGCTCCAAAATACCATAGCCATAGATACCACATTTTAAAGCAATTTAGCAGAAACTTTGTAGTTTGTATTATATTTTGACAAAAAATCATCACAGCAAAAGTTTGACAAATCGGTTCATATTTTGTTTTAGTCACCCTATAGAGGTCGCGCCAAAATATATGTATTTAAGCCATAACTACCTTATTTTCTATGCATTTTAACTGAATCTTTTCAGTTTGTATTTAATTAAGACCGGAATTCATCGCAGTAAAATTTTTTTAAATCAGTTCAAATTTTGTTATAGTCCATCTATAGATGTCGCTCCCAAAAACGCTTATTTAAGCCATAAACACCACATTTTCTAAGAAATTTAGCTGAATCTTTGCAGTTTGTATTTAATTAAGACAAGAATTCATCGCAGTACAAAATACAAACAGATTTGTATATATTATATTGAAATGAATTCTTTACAAAATGCGAAGATTCAGCTAAATTTCTTAGAAAATGTGGTGTTTATGGCTTAAATAAGCCTTTTTGGGAGCGACATCTATAGGAGGACGACAAAACAAAAATATGAACTGATTTAAAAAAATTTTACTGCGATGAATTGTTGTCTAAATAAAGTGCAAACTACAAAGATTCGCTTAAAATGCTTAGAAACTGTGGCATTTATGGGTTAAATAAGCCTATTCTGGAGCGACCTCTATAGGGTGAATATAACAAAATATCAACCGATTTCTAAACATTTTACGGTGATGAATTCTTGTCAAAATAGAATACAAACTGCAAAGTTTCTGCTAAATCGCTTTAAAAATGTGATATCTATGGCTCAAAAACAGTATTTTGGGGCGACCTCTACAGGGGAGATATATCAAAACATTGACCGATATGACCCATTTTCTAATTTGATCAAGCTAGCTCTATTATTACGGACTGTATCGTGATTTCAACAGACAGACGGACATGGCTAAATCGTCTTAGAATTTCACATCGATCAAGAATATATATACTTTCTAGGGTCGCAGATCAATATTTCAAGGTGTTGCAAACGGAATGACAAAGTAAGTAAGACTTATGTCTAAAATGTCAAAATTTGCTTTAAATTTTTTTTTAGTCAGAAGAAAACCATCTTAATTTTTTGACTCCACTGAAATTATTCGACACTATTTGTAATTTTTCGAATAGTAACACTGAGAAGTACAAAAAGTTGGTATTTTTTATAGTCGTCAAAGAGTACCCGACTGAAATTGTTAAATATTATTTTTTTCAAAAATATTATTCTATTTTTTCGTTATAACAAAATTGATATTGTATATGAGACTCAATAAAAAAATATATAAGCGTTAATACGGCCGAGAATAGACATTACGATTCTTGTACATTTATTTTAATTTGACAAAAATATGTTATGCCTTTTTTATTTATTTGAGAAAGATTAATTTACATAAATCATTGAATGGCTCATTTAATATGCAAATATGTATTACATTTTGCAAAATACGAATAGGATCTGCCCAAAGGGTGAAGCAGTATGAAAAATGTATTAAAACAAGTAAGAAAGTTTCAGTCGGGTAAACCGACTAAGGTATACCCTCACTTTGTGAGTAATGTAATATTGAATATTACTCGAATTATTCTGTCAATTTGTGTGGGAGGTACCAGAAGGGGTTTATCAAATACACCTTTTTTTGCTGAACATTAGATACTTTAAATTCATTGCACTGTGTCGACTTATAAGCATTTATGTGCACTGGTATAAACGTTATGAGACATTAAATTGTGGTATGATTTGGGCATTTTGTGTAGGAGGTACAAAGAGGGGCGTGGCAATAACGCCCATTTTTCACAGGGCTATAGACACTATAAAAACATTACACTTCAAGTATTTTTATACACTGGTTTTAATGTTATAAGCTGTTAACTTTTGGTGCAAAAAGGTACCTTTGTGTGGGAGGTACCAAAAGGGGCGTGACAACAACACCCATTTTTCCCTGGACTGTAGGCAATATAAAAGCATAACACTGTACAAAATTTCAAGTATTTTTATACACTGTTATTAATGTTATAAGCTGTTAACTTTTGGTGCAAAATGGTGCATTTGTGTGGGAGGTACCAAAAGGGACGTGGCGACTTCGCCCATTTTTCTCGAGTTGATAACGACTAATAAGCTAATACTATGTGTGGAATTTCAAAAGATTCGAATAAGTAGTATAGCAGTTATTAAAGAATCAATATTTCACAACATTTTAACCCTTTGTAGGGGAGGTACTAGAAGGAGTGGACCAATATGGCCCATCTTCGAACTTAGCCGGAGATAGAAAAAAATATTACCACATACCAAATTTGAGGTTAATCGGTTACTCCTTTCGAGAGTTATCGTGCGCACCAGCCAGCAGACACACAGACAGACAGACAGACAGACAGACAGACAGACAGACAGACAGACAGACAGACAGACGGACGGACATTGCTCATTCGACTTAAAATGACCCAAAACGGATTTCCTTCGAACATACTTGGGGTCTTAGGTCACTCCTTCGACGTGTTACACTTTTTTCCGTAGCAAATGATATATACCCTCGTCACACTAAAGTGAGGGTATAAAAATATGACTGCTTTTCAAAGGATAACCAATTATCAATAGCTATCAAATGATGCCAAATGTTCCTGTTTGCAAGTTTGTAGCAAATTAATACCCTTTAATTAATATTCATGCCATTTATTTTCCCTTCAAGTGAATGTCCTTTTTGATGCATTCCTTGTGAACTAGTTTTGCCGATTCATTATAATTATCCATTTTTGCAAAGATAATTTTGCAAGCATCCTCTACGGACCACCATCTAAGGGGCATTCCATTATTGCACACAACCCTTTTGCGATTGCTCTGATGCAATTTTGTTTTCTTATTAATTGACTTTTCATTTGTAAGACAAACAAGAGTTAAGACTTTTCTCTTACAAAAGCAGGGTAAATTTGCATATTCTTGGCAAATCCTGGCTGTTGTGACATCCTTTTGTCATTGACTTAGTTATTTGCAATTTATGCAAATTTTGTTCTATTTTTTGGTTTTATGCTAAATATTTTGTCATTTAGAACTCTCTGGAGGAGTCGTTCCTATCAAAGACATAATTTTTGTAATTAATAGCTATATTGTGCAAATGTTTCTTAAACAGAGCAAAAAGTTTCTATGATCTAGATTTATGACAGGATTATGGAAAGTTCATTTAAATAATCAGTCTAATTGACAAGGAGATAATAGCTTTTAATAGCTTTTATATATGACTAGCTGGACCGGGTCCAGCTAGATTTAGATTTCCGATCCGATTTTTGAAAACAAACGATTTGTCACTTTTGCAAAATTGCCGCCCACTTTTTGCAAAATTTTTTTTTCCAAAACCATCTCAGACAAAATAGCTTTCAAACAAAAGAAACAATTTTTAAATCGGTCCAGTGGTTTAAGCGTCTATAAAACACATACATACATACATACAAACATTTTTCCATTTTTATATATATAGATATGTATGTATGTGTTTTTCTACTTATGGAAAATATTTTGTCATGTTTATATAAAAAGAAATTTATGGTGCTATTCTCGATTTCATAACAAGAATCATTCATGAGTTTTTACTATCACATACAGGGTAGCTGATATGTATTGCAACCAACTTCAGGTTGCTATAATTTCTAAACCGCTAGTCTTATAGCTGACAGATTTATTTCAGTGACAGTTCATTTTATTGTTTACAAGCTTACAAAAGCATTTTGATCTATTGCATTCAGAAAAAAAGTTATTCGTGATGGAATTCAAGCGTGATAGTGTGATTGCTTTATATTTGGGTGGAAAAACACAAGTGGCTATCGTTAGAGCCCTCCAGCATTTAAATGTGAATAAATCTTTTGTTTCTCGTACCATTGCTCGTTACCGTGTTACAGTTACAGTGTTGCATCGCGTCCAAAAAGTGGACGAAAAAAAACGGTAACAACACCAGAAATGATCTGAAAAGTGAAGGCCAGATTTGATCGAAATCCACGCCGTAGTGGTAGAAAAATTGCTCGTGAGCTGAACATATCGCGAGAACGGATACAACACATATTAAAAAATGAGCTTGAACTAAAGCCATTGAAGTTCCACAAAGTGCAAGAGCTCACCGATGCACAAAAAAAGTTAGACTGGAAAGAGCCAAGGAGTTGCTTCGCTTGCACGAAAGTGGCCAGTTACCGAATTTGGTTTTCTCCGATGAGAAGCCATTCCAAATTGAGCAGTTTGTGAACAAACAAAATGATCGGGTTTACTTGCCAAAGAGGTCAGGTGAAAATTTACACCTTCGAATGGCCACCAGAACTCAAGCGCCGCCGATGGTAATGGTGTGGGATGGTCGCTCCCCGGTCGTATTCATCGACCATGGGGTCAAAATAAATGCCGAATATTATCGGGAAAATGTCCTTAAGACAGTATTGAAGCCCTGGGCAGACAAACATTTCGGCCGCAGACCATGGACATTCCAACAGGACTCAGCACCATCGCACTCAGCACGCGTCAACCGCACAATGGCCACCAAGATCACCGGATCTCAATCCGTTGGACTTTTGCGCCTGGGGCATTTTAGAGAGTAAGGTTCGCACTAAAAAATACCACAGTATCGATCATCTCAAGACGGCGCTTCGCCGGGAATGGGCCAAAATACCGCAGAGCCACTTTCGTGCAGCGTGTGATGGCTTTGTCGGCCGTTTGCAGGCCATAATTCGTGCCAAAGGTGGCCAATTCGAACAAATCTAAACTGTTTCTAAAATTTTATGTTATTTCCGACATTTTTTGCTTTTAAAAAAAATTAAAAAAATATAGCGCTTTACTTTGTTGCATTACATATCAGCCACCCTATATCTTATGATTGGAATTTTAAATACCTATTCTGGAATTCCTGTGACAAAATGAAAGCTCTATAATTTAAAAAATATTGGCATTGCTGCCCAATGAAAAAATTTCCTTATTAAAAGCTTTTGTGTATGAAGAAATCTACTGAAATTCAAATTTTTCCAATATGGCATGACGACATAGAAAAAAATAAAAATATATTGAAAATGAAAAAATCATTCCCAAATGTTTTCAGGCAAACATATACAATACCATGAAATGCATATGTATGTACATATGTATGTTGGAAGATTTGTGGTCTTTCTGGACCTATGCTTAATTTATCATCATCTTGAATATCCCCACGTTGCATAAGAACTAAACAAATAGAGATGTTTCTTTAAAGGAAGAAAATCATAGCGCAGGGCCAATATTAATTTTAACAGGTAAATTGTCTGAGATGCAAATATCACGCATCCAGAATTCGCCTTCCCTTTCCGATAACAATACTATTAAGAAAAAACTGAAAAACAGTTTTTAATACACAACATATTTCTTATCAAATGCTATTGAGATTGTGACTACTATCATTGAAAAATACAACAAAACGAGCTTCCATTTGAAACCCAGAATAGCAAATTGTTTTTACTGTCACAAAAATTTTCTTGTCACTCGGTCGAGAATAGGGGTGTTAGTCAACCAGAAATTAATTTATCATAATTAATCTTAAAGTTTTTCAGAATTTTTAAAGATGTCCAATAAATTAAGATTTTAAATATAAAATTTTATTCCGGCGGAACTTTTCGGAAGTTCTCAATAATTCATTATACTTAACTGTTAGATTTCTATTTAAATATTGAGTTGTAACTTGTATAGGCTCCGAAACGCACGAAGCGCGCACGAAAACTCTTGAAAGGAGTAACGAATTGATTTCAAATTTGGTATGGGATAATATTTTTTTCTATCTCTATAGCATCTATACTACTTATTCGAATCGTCTGTAATTCCACACGTAGTACTAGTTTAACTGTCGGTATCAACTTGAGAAAAATGGGTGAAGTGGCCCCTCCGACACAAAAAGGGACCATTTTGTACAAAAAGTTAACAGTTTATAACATTAATACCAGTGCATAAAAATACTTGAAATTTTGCGAAAACCGGAGAGTGCAATTTAAAAAATTGCATTTAAATTTTAAAAAAATACAAACCACACACAAAAAAATTTTAATAATTTTTTAAATTTTTTTCTGAAAAGTACCGAAAAATATCAACATTTAAAAACCAGTAAGGAAAGGCTAAAGTCGGGCGGGGCCAACTATATGTATAATACCCTACACCACTCTCGTAATATTGAATAACTCTGATATATAAATTTTGTAATTCATGTATAAATTGTTTACATAAATTTACTTTTGGGACATTTTAACTTAAATAATACAGGGTATAAAAAATAATGCAGGGTATAAAAACGATTGGGTCTAAAGAGCCAAATCGGATGAAACATATATATGGGAGCTATAGCTAAATCTTAACCGATTTTCAAATTCGGCAATGGATGTAAAACATAGCTTCTGTAGAATTAAAGGGCCAAATCGGACGAAACATATATATGGGAGCAATAGCTAAATCTTTACCGATTTTCTTCAAATTCGGTAGTGTTGGTTCATGGATCAAGAAACTCTACCATTCTAAATTTCAAAACGATTGGAAGTAAAATATAGCTTCTATAGAACTAAAGGACCAAATCGGACGAAACATATATATGGGAGCTATAGCTAAATCTTAACCGATTTTCTTCAAATTCGGCAATGTTGGTTCATGGATCAAGAAACTATACCATTCTAAATTTCAAAACGATTAGATGTAAAATATAGCATCTATAGAACTAAAGGGCCAAATCGGACGAAATATATATATGGGAGCTATAGCTAAATCTTAACCGATTTTTTTCAAATTCGGTAGTGTTGGTTCATGGATCAAGAAACTCTACCATTCTAAATTTCAAAACGATTGGATGTAAAATACATCCTCTATAGAACTAAAGAGCCAAATCGGATGAAACATATATATGGGAGCTACAGCTAAATCTTAACCGATTTTCTTCAAATTCGGTAATGTTGGTTCATGGATCAAGAAACTCTACCATTCTAAATTTCAAAACGATTGGATGTAAAATACATCTTCTATAGAAATAAAGAGCCAAATCGGATGAAACATATATATGGGAGCTATAGCTAACTCTTAACCGATTTTCTTCAAATTCGGCAATGTTGGTTCATGGATCAAGAAACTCCACCATTCTAAATTTCAAAATGATCGGATGTAAAATACAGCTTCTTCAGGACTAAAGAGCAAAATCGGACGAAACATATATATGGGAGCTATAGCTAAATCTTAACCGATTTTCTTCAAATTCGGTAGTGTTGGTTCATGGATCAAGAAACTCTACCATTCTAAATTTCAAAACGATTGGATGTAAAATACATCTTCTATAGAAATAAAGAGCCAAATCGGATGAAACATATATATGGGAGCTATAGCTAACTCTTAACAGATTTTCTTCAAATTCGGCAATGTTGGTTCATGGATCAAGAAACTCCACCATTCTAAATTTCAAAATGATTGGATGTAAAATACAGCTTCTTCAGGACTAAAGAGCAAAATCGGACGAAACATATATATGGGAGCAATAGCTAAATCTTTACCGATTTTCTTCAAATTCGGTAGTGTTGGTTCATGGATCAAGAAACTCTACCATTCTAAATTTCAAAACGATTGGAAGTAAAATATAGCTTCTATAGAACTAAAGGACCAAATCGGACGAAACATATATATGGGAGCTATAGCTAAATCTTAACCGATTTTCTTCAAATTCGGCAATGTTGGTTCATGGATCAAGAAACTATACCATTCTAAATTTCAAAACGATTAGATGTAAAATATAGCATCTATAGAACTAAATGGCCAAATCGGACGAAATATATATATGGGAGCTATAGCTAAATCTTAACCGATTTTTTTCAAATTCGGTACTGTTGGTTCATGGATCAAGAAACTCTACCATTCTAAATTTCAAAACGATTGGATGTAAAATACATCCTCTATAGAACTAAAGAGCCAAATCGGATGAAACATATATATGGGAGCTACAGCTAAATCTTAACCGATTTTCTTCAAATTCGGTAATGTTGGTTCATGGATCAAGAAACTCTACCATTCTAAATTTCAAAACGATTGGATGTAAAATACATCTTCTATAGAAATAAAAAGCCAAATCGGATGAAACATATATATGGGAGCTATAGCTAACTCTTAACCGATTTTCTTCAAATTCGGCAATGTTGGTTCATGGATCACGAAACTCCACCATTCTAAATTTCAAAATGATCGGATGTAAAATACAGCTTCTTCAGGACTAAAGAGCAAAATCGGACGAAACATATATATGGGAGCTATAGCTAAATCTTAACCGATTTTCTTCAAATTCGGTAGTGTTGGTTCATGGATCAAGAAACTCTACCATTCTAAATTTCAAAACGATTGGATGTAAAATACATCTTCTATAGAAATAAAGAGCCAAATCGGATGAAACATATATATGGGAGCTATAGCTAACTCTTAACAGATTTTCTTCAAATTCGGCAATGTTGGTTCATGGATCAAGAAACTCCACCATTCTAAATTTCAAAATGATTGGATGTAAAATACAGCTTCTTCAGGACTAAAGAGCAAAATCGGACGAAACATATATATGGGAGCAATAGCTAAATCTTTACCGATTTTCTTCAAATTCGGTAGTGTTGGTTCATGGATCAAGAAACTCTACCATTCTAAATTTCAAAACGATTGGAAGTAAAATATAGCTTCTATAGAACTAAAGGACCAAATCGGACGAAACATATATATGGGAGCTATAGCTAAATCTTAACCGATTTTCTTCAAATTCGGCAATGTTGGTTCATGGATCAAGAAACTATACCATTCTAAATTTCAAAACGATTAGATGTAAAATATAGCATCTATAGAACTAAAGGGCCAAATCGGACGAAATATATATATGGGAGCTATAGCTAAATCTTAACCGATTTTTTTCAAATTCGGTAGTGTTGGTTCATGGATCAAGAAACTCTACCATTCTAAATTTCAAAACGATTGGATGTAAAATACATCCTCTATAGAACTAAAGAGCCAAATCGGATGAAACATATATATGGGAGCTACAGCTAAATCTTAACCGATTTTCTTCAAATTCGGTAATGTTGGTTCATGGATCAAGAAACTCTACCATTCTAAATTTCAAAACGATTGGATGTAAAATACATCTTCTATAGAAATAAAGAGCCAAATCGGATGAAACATATATATGGGAGCTATAGCTAACTCTTAACCGATTTTCTTCAAATTCGGCAATGTTGGTTCATGGATCAAGAAACTCCACCATTCTAAATTTCAAAATGATTGGATGTAAAATACAGCTTCTTCAGGACTAAAGAGCAAAATCGGACGAAACATATATATGGGAGCTATAGCTAAATCTTAACCGATTTTCTTCAAATTCGGTAGTGTTGGTTCATGGATCAAGAAACTCTACCATTCTAAATTTCAAAACGATTGGATGTAAAATACATCTTCTATAGAAATAAAGAGCCAAATCGGATGAAACATATATATGGGAGCTATAGCTAACTCTTAACCGATTTTCTTCAAATTCGGCAATGTTGGTTCATGGATCAAGAAACTCCACCATTCTAAATTTCAAAATGATTGGATGTAAAATACAGCTTCTTCAGGACTAAAGAGCAAAATCGGACGAAACATATATATGGGAGCTATAGCTAAATCTTAACCGATTTTCTTCAACTTCGGCAATATTGGTTCATGGATCAAGAAACTCTACCATTCTAAATTTCAAAACGATTGGATGTAAAATACAGCTTCTATAGAGCTAAAGGGCCAAATCGGACGAAACATATATATGGGAGCTATAGCTAAATCTGAACCGATTTCAACCAAATTCAATAGGGATCTTTACAGCTGCGAAATACTCTAAACTGCAAAATTTCAGAACGATCGGAGTGAAATTGCGACCTGTACTCGACGAACAACTTTACATGGACAGACGGACGGACAGACATGGTTAAATCGACACAGCTAGTGATTCTGAGTCGATCGGTATACTTTAAGGTGGGTCTACCTGTGTTATTTTCAGGTGTTACAAACATCTGCCGTGAAACAAACTTATTATTATAATAACAGTGTGGTGTAGGGTATAAAAAGATTTTTCAAATCGGACCATAACTTAAGAAGTTATGACCAAAAACCCGATACACAGAGTGATATCTTAATGATTTTTAAAATATCGATAAGTTATAAACGAGTTATCAGAAAAATCTCAAAAAATTCCACACAGCATTTCATTAGGCGTACTAAAAAATGGGAAAAATCAAAAACGACATTTTTTTAAACAGTCGATTTGTCGTGGAGTTCCCCATATATATTCTTAATCGTCTTGAAATTCTAAGACGATTTAGCCATGTCCGTCTGGCAGTCCGTTCGTCTGTTCTAACCACGCTACAATCTATAATACTTGAGCTAGGTGGTTCAAATTTGGTACAAATACTTCTTGAAACTGCAGTTATGTTGGGATTGAAAATGAGCAATATTGGTCCATGTTTTGATATAGCCCCCATATATAGCATCTGTCCGATTTGACTTCTTAACGCCATAGAGACCACAAATGTCAAATTATCGGGCTGAAAATTGGTAACTGGGGTTAATTTATACCCGAAAACCTTCACACGAACAACGGTCCATTTTCTGATATGAGCCCCATACAAAGGTCCCCATACATTTGACTTCGAAACGCCACAAAAACCTCAAATTTCAGCTAATTGGGCTGAAACTTGGTAATATGATTTTATTTATGGCCCAAACCATTCACATGCTATCCATGGTGGAGGGTATATACGATTCGGCATGGCCGAATTTAACGCTTTTACTTGCTTTATTTTGAAACGGTATCAATTATACTAGTGTATTAATAAATTATATGGCCTACTTTTAGGGTCAAACATTTTTTAAAGCCCACACTTAGGGTTTGTGGTATGTTTTTACGGTTCTTGCTGTATTCAATACTCAAGTTTATGTAGGAAACTTTTAGGTTGTTTTGTGCCCTCAAAGTGATACGATATATAGTATCTTAATAAGTCCAAAGCTTTTTCTATACATAGTTATGGATAATATAATTTAATTTATTATTATTTTCTTATCAATTATACTGATTAATAGAATGAACTGTTCCATAATCCTGGCATAAATCTAGAGCATAGAAGATATTTGCTCTCGTTAGGTGAAATTGGCTCGAGGAAACTAGCCTGCTAAGTTTCAAAATCATAGAATATGAAATTCAGCTTCTATATCGCCAAAAGTCAAAATCGGAAGTAACAAATATACGAGTATGGGAGCTATATCTAAATATGAACCGAAAGAAAAATAAGCGCAAAATTTCCTTGAGATCGGTCCATAATTGCGACCTATGCTGTACTATGTGTCGAATTGTGAAAGATTCTGAGTACTACATAGTACAAAAAGTTATGAGATAATCAATATTTCACAAAATTTTTACTCTTCTCGGGGGAGTTACTCGAAAGAGTATACCAATATAGTCAATCTTTGATCTTAGGCTGAGATAGAAAAAAAAATATGGACACACCAAATTTGAAGTCAATCGGTTTATCAAGTCGAAAGTTATCGTGTGCGCCAACCAGACAGGCTGACGGACTTTGCTCAAATGACTTAAAATCTCCCAGAACGTATTTCCGTCAATATTCTTAGGGTCTCTTAGGTCTCTTCATCGATGTGTTATTCCTTTTGGCCCGCAGCATCTGATATATACCATTGTTCATAGTGTCAATAGTGGGGGTATAAAAACCTGATTATGTTTTTTCTTTAAATAAGCATTGTTTTCTTCTTTAAGACGCTTGCTTTTAAAAACTGGAACAAACAACATTTTTGCCATATTTTTCGTATATTCACCTTGAGCCCCAAAAAAAGATATGTAAATTTATTTAGTTTCTTGTTCTAATTAAATTATTATCAATTTAAATTGCATCTTAAAGCTTTAAAGTACGTACTGGCATTTTGGTGCAAAATGGTCCATTTGTGTGGGAGGTACCAAAAGGAGCGTGCCAACAACGCCCACTTTTCTCTGGACTGTAGGTACTATAAAAGCATTAAACTGTACAAAATTTCAAGTCTTTGTATATACTGGTAATAAAGGTATAAGCTATTAACTTTTGGTTCAAAATTGTCCATTTGTGTGGGAGGTACCAAAAGGGGCGTGCAAACTTCGCCCATTTTTCTCGAGGTAATAGTGACTAATAAACTAATACTATGTTTAGAATTTCAGAGGATTCAAATAAGTAGTATAGAAGTTATTAAAGAATCAATATTTCACTAAATATTAACCCGTTGTGGGGGAGGTACTAGAAGGAGTGGACCAATATGGCCCATCTTCAAACTTAGCCGGAGATAGAGAAAAATATTACCGCATACCAAATTTTAAGTCAATCGATTAATCCTTTCGAGAGTAATCGTGCGCACCAGCCAGCAGACAGACAGACAGACGGACGGACATTGCTCAAACGACTTAAACGACAACCCAAAACGGATTTCGGCCGAACATACTTAGGGTCTTAGGTCACTCCTTCGATGTGTTACACTTTTGGCTCGTAGCAAATGATATACAAATGTATACCCTCCTCTCTAAGGTCAGGGGATAAAAATAAAATAATATAACATTAATAAAATATAGGCTCAAGGATCTATCGTTGATTGCTGGATAAAAAAAATAATTTTTGTAAATTTGCATAATAATCGCATGTAAAATACAATATCTGTGGCGCTCGGTCATTGCCCGTATCGGTAAGAAAAATGTATATGGTTTTATCTAAATCGGACGGACGGACAGACGGACATAGCTTAATCAACTCAGAAAGTAATTCTAAGTCGATCGGTATAATAAACGATGTTTCTATGTCTTCTCCTTTTGGGTGTCACAAACAAGTGGACAAAGTTATAATAACCTGTACCACAGTGTAGGGTACAAAAATATGAAAAATTATTATTTTGAATTTCCCTATTTTTACATTATGGGTCATAATTTATACATTTATCCATAGACTTTTTGCAAATAGGCATTGTTTTCTTCGTTAGGATGGTAGCTTTCAAAAAATGGAAAAAGGAATTGTTGTCGATTTTTTTCTAAAAATTCTTTAAAAACGATAGCTTTTAGGTCTCGGACAAAAAAATAAAAAATTTTTATTGCATAGTGTTATCAATATTGATTCTATAATTGTAATTAATACTTCGTTTCTTTTTACACATTTTCCAATGGTTGCTTTTTCAGCTATGCAATTTTCAAATTAATTTCTAAAAGTATCATTTACACAAATCATTGTATGGCTTATTAAATATGCAAATATTTACTAGATTTTTTGCAAACTGTCATTAAGAACCGCTCATAAGGATAAAGGCTGGAAATGTATACAATTGAAATGACTCAAAAAAAAAAAATGAATGTCGTTCAAAGGATAATGCAATAAAGGGTTCGAATAGATAAAAAAAGATACTCAGTTTTCCTGTTATCGAATTTGTAGCAAATTAATGCCTTCTAATTGATATTCATGTAATTTTTTTCTTTCTTGTGAATGTCCTTTTTAAGGCATTTCTTATGAACTAGTTTTGCCAACCTATTATCAATATCCTTTTTGCAAGTATACTTAGTGAACCACCATTTTACGAATATTTCTCTGCCAGAGACAACCCTTTTTCAATTGCTTTGATTTAATTTTATTTTCTTATTTATTGATTTTCCATTCTTCAGACAAGCAAAAGTCGAGTTTTCTTCTTTCAAAAGAGGGTTAAATTTGCATATTCTAGGCAATTCTTGACTCCTGTGAAATACTTTTGTTTTTTAATAATTTACAATTTACGCAAATTTTGTGTTCCAGTTCTCAGGCGAATGCAAAATATTTTGTCATTTAGAACTCTCTGGGGGAGTAGTTCATTGCGATGAACTGCCTTTATGTAATTAATTAATTGCAATTTTGTGCAAAAATGTCAATGATTTAGATTTTTTTGAGGCAAAATTGTGAAAACAAATCTTTTGGATTAATCAGTTCGGCTTGACAAGAGTCTGTATTTCTTTGAACTTTAATGGATCTCAGGTTATCTTATTATGGGGAAATGTTTTGTCATTTTCATACAAAAGGGTGTCTAACAAAAAAGTTGCGTTTTTAAAAATTGTTATAAAAAAACAAGTAAAAACGTTATGTTCGGCCATGTCGAATCTTGTATACCAGCCACCATGGATTGCATTCAATTTTGAATACTGGAAAAATCTTTGGATATGGAGCAAATCATGAAACGATCCCTTTTGTTATACCCTCACTTTAGTGTGACGAGGGTATATATCATTTGCTACGGAAAAAAGTGTAACACATCGAAGGAGTGATCTAAGACCCTAAGTATGTTCGGAGGAAATTCGTTTTGGGTCATTTTAAGTCGTATGAGCAATGTCCGTCCGTCTGTCTGTCTGTCTGTCTGTCTGTCTGTCTGTGTGTCTGCTGGCTGGTGCGCACGATAACTCTCGAAAGGAGTAACCGATTGACTTCAAATTTGGTATGTGGTAATATTTTGATCTATCTCCGGATGAGTTCGAAGATGGGCCATATTGGTCAACTCCTTCTGGTACCTCCCACACAAAGGGTTAAAATTTAGTGAAATATTGATTCTTTAATAACTTCTATACTACTTATTCGAATCTTTTGAAATTCTGCACATAATATTAGTATATTAGTCGCTATTGACACGAGAAAAATGGGTGAAGTTGGCATGCCCCTTTTGGTACCTCCCACACAAATGGACCATTTTGCATCAAAATTTAACTGCTTATAACTTTAATACAAGTGCATAAAAATGCTTGAAATTTTCTACAGCATAATGTTTTTGTAGCGCCTATAGTCCGGTAAAAAATGGGCATTATTGTACAGCCCCTTTTGGTACCTCCCACACAAATGGACCGTTTCGTACCAAAATTAAACGGCTTGTAACTTTAATACCAGTGCATACAAATACTTGAAATTTTGTACAGTGTAATGCTGTTATAGTGCCTATAGTCCTGTAAAAAGTGGGCGTTATCACCCCGCCCCTTTTTGTACCTCCCACACAAAATGACCAAATCATACCAAAATTACATAGCTCGCATCTTTAATATACCAGTGCACATAAACGCTTATAGTTCAGCACAATGCAATGTATTTAAGAATGTACCGTTTACCGAAAAATATGTGTATTTGGAAAACCCCTTCTGGTACCTCCCACACAAATTGACAGACTTATTGGTGTAATGTTATATATCACATTACTCACAAAGTGAGGGTATACCTTAGTCGGTTTACCCGACTGAAACTTTCTTACTTGTTTAAGTAAATTATTAAAAAAGCGAACGCTGCGATTTTTAGGCCGCAAATTCTTTAGACAAACTCTTCACCTGAAAAATGTGGTATTTATGGCTTAAAATAGCTTTTTAGAGAGCTACATCTACACGGGGACTACAACAAAATACAATTTTTTTGTATACATTTTATTGAGATGAATTCTTGCCAAATTACAATATAAACTGCAAAGTTTCAGGTCAAATTTCTTACAAAACGTAGTGTTTATGGATTTTTTGGAGCGACATATATAGGTTGACTATAACAAAATATGAACTGATTTAAAAAATTTTTATTGCGACGAATTCTTGTCTTAATTTAATACAAACCGCAAAGATTCAGTTAAAATGCTTAGAAAATATGGTATTTATTGCTTAAATACTTATATTTTGGAGCTACCTCTATAGGCTGACTATAACAAAATATGAAAATATGAACTGCTACATTTCTGCTAAATTGCTTTAAAAATGTGGTATTTATGGCTCAAAAGCCGTATTTTGGAGCGACCTCTGTAGGGGAGCTATACAAAAACATTGACCGATATGGCCCATTTGCAAATATTTCTACCAAATTTGATCAACCTAGCTCTTATATTACGGACTGTATCGTGATTACAACAGACGGACAGGCGGACAACGCTAAATCGTTTTAGAATTTTACGAGGATTATGAATATACATTAGGGCGGGTTCATTTTTTTAGTTTTAAATCGTATAGCAAAAACTTAAACTACATAAAATTCTAAGAAAATTCTCCGAAGAAACCATGTATCTAAAATAAAATGTATATGCCCGCCTTTGCAAAAAAAAAATAAATGTTAGAAAAAATAGGTTTTTCCAAAAGAAGTCGAATTTTTTTAATAAAATTGTTTAGTAAGGCTTTTGCACTTTATATCTTTTCTAAACTCAAAATTTTTTTCATTAAAAAAATATTCACCCTAGTCAAAAATGACTAAAAAAAAAGATAAAATGATTTGTCCATTTTGTGTGGGAGGTAGCAAAAGGGGCGTGGCAACTTCGCCCATTTTTCACTAGATTGTAGGTGGTACTATGAAGCCATTACACTGTACAAAATTTCAAGTCTTTTTGTGCATAGGTATTCAAGTTATAAGCTGTTAACTTTTGGAGCTAAATGGTCCATTTGTGTGGAAGGTACCAAAAGGGGCGAGGTAACTTCGCCCATTTTTCTTGAGGTGATAGTGACTAATAAAATAATATTATGTGAAGAATTTCAGAGGAATCAAATAAGTAGTATAGAAGTTATTAAATAATCAATAATTCACTTAATATTAACACTTTGTGGGGGAGGTACTAGAAGGGGTGAGCCAATGTGGCCCATCTTCGCACTTAGCCGGAGATAGAAAAAAATATTACCACATACAAAATTTGAAGTCAATCCGTTACTCCTTTCGAGAGTTATCTTACGCACCAGCTAGCAGACAGACGGACGGACATTGCTCATTCGACTTAAAACGACCTAAAACGGATATCCGCCAAAAATACTTAAAATCTTATGTCACTCCTTCGATGTGTTACACTTTCGGCCCGTAGCAAATGATATATACCCTCGTATCACTAAAGTGAGTGTATAATAAAACATAATATATTTCAAAAAAAGAAAATAATTTAAGCGAAAGAAGAGGAAAACAATTTTCAAGTCGAGAGGCGCGGATTAGGTTTTAATTTTAGACCCAGGGTTTCTTCGGAGAATTTTCTTAGAATTTAATGTAGATTACGTTTTTGCTATACGATTTTTAATTTTTTTTTCATCCATACAAATCAACCCGCCCTAATATACATATATACTTTATGGGGTCTCACCTCATCCTATGGTGGAGGGTATGACAAAGATGGATAAACATTTGTCAATGATTTTGCCTTTATTTAACGGGTTTTCCAATAGGGATGATATGATTATGAAGTGACGCTTCGGCCATTTGTAATATGTCATGATCTGTCATTTGTTTTTCAGTGTATTGTAACCACTACTGAGGTTACAATTTCATTAAGGAGAGATATACGCAAGAACAACGTTTATATATTATTCATTTTTATTATCAAAATAATCGTTCTCCAAAAAACCACTTTCCAGTCGACGTACGATTTTAGCTCGCGTTAAGAGCTATCCTTTTGCCACTGACCGATTCCCAACCCAATGTACCGTTAAGGAGCTAGAGCAAAAATAAACTTTCCGTTCACATTTGAAAAGTATGCTAAGTCCATTTTTTTAAAATCAAAAAAAAAAACACTTTCCTTTCGACCTACGACCTTGACACCCATAAGCAATATTTTAGCTCTCATTAAGAGCTATCTTTTTGCCATTGACCGATGGTGGCTACGTGCCACACAGCAAATGAAACAATTGAATTGTTGCGAGAACAATTTGGAGATTCGATTATTTCAAGAAATTGTGATATTGAATGGCCTCCAAGAAGTTGTGATTTAACACCATTAGACTATTTCTTGTGGGGTTATTTGATCTCATTGGTCTTCCGAAATAAACCAGACTCTCTTCAAGCTTTACAAGTCAATATTGAACGTGGCATACATGACATACGACTTGATTTAGTGGAAAAAGTACACGAAAATTTGGTTCATCGAAATCGTTGCTGCAGAAGAAGTCGTGGAGGCCATTTGAATGACGTTTTATTTAGAACTTAATTGTATCGATTGTACTTCATTCACATTAAATAAAAAACTTTTGATTTTCTTTAAAAATAAGTGTGTTTTTTTTTCAAAAAAATCATATCACTCTTATTGGAAACCCCTTTATATGCCTCAACATTTCAGCTAATAATGGAACACCACTTCATTCATATGGTTGCCGCGGCTGGCCTTGCGGTAGCCCATTCTGTGTCGACCCAATTTTTCCACACATTTTCGATTGTGTGGCCCTCTATGGCTGCAATATATGGGGGCTGTATCCAACAAATAGAGTGATATTGCCCATTATCAATCCCAACAAGTACGATTAATAATATATATACTTTATGGGGTCTCAGATCAATATTTAGAGGTGTTCTAAATGGAGTGACAAAATGAATATACCCCTCATCCTATGGTGGAGGGTATACAAATTCTATATTCCAGACCCTCATCAATATATTATCCTTTGATTTCCTCTTCATATTTAATACATAATTGAAATTTAATATGCATTAGCTTCCCAGGAGAACAATTTGCATGCTCTAATTGAAAAATTCATAATTTGAAAATTTTATGAAAAGCGTGAAGTATTCGAAATTATAAAAAATTTACTGCAAAACATGGTTATGAATAATTTTTGTATGCTTTACAAATTTGTATCAAATTTGCAAAATGTCGAATTTTATCAAAATGCAGAGATGCCACGAAAACCCCCTTAAAGAAAACCCATCAATAATATAGCCATGAGAGCCCTCAGACAGCCCACATTCGTTACGGAAAATTCAAAGATTATTTGGAAATGTTTGCAACTTGGATGGATATGCTTTTCACCTTTCAGAACGGAAAGTGAAAGGATTCTCTTTGCTGAGTTCATGATGAGTTTTGGGTTAGACCAAATATTGTCAAGGCGCTGATCATGCATAAAATTCTCATTTAATTACAAGCGAAACCCTTTTTTCTCAACCACCAGATTTTTGCATAAACCTCACAAGGACGAAGATCTCTCAGGCCGACGGGTATTCCCTTAAAGGGGTGGCTATCCTGCAGAGGGATGGTGGTGGCTTAAGGCTTAAGCCTGGATGCTTGACATTGTCGGCACTTACAAATTGTTTGCCATTTGTAACATCTTAAAGGATTTGCCAAATTAAGCGCAAAATAACAAATTAACGCAAATTTGCAACAAAGACTAATTAAATATGCAAACACTCGATTTTTTGCAAATATCGATTGCATCTCAACAAAAAAAATGGATGAGTTTGAAAATGTCCTTTGATAAATTTCATTACATTCATTATAGTTTTGTGGAGAGAGGTAGAGGGAGAGAGAGAGATTCGAAAAGGGTTTCATTCGCATGCCTTTGCAAATTTGTAGCAAATTAATACCATTTAATTAATATTCATGCAATTTATTTTTGCTTAAGGCGAATGTCCTTTTTTGAGGCCATCTCGGTGTTCTCATTTTTAGATTCCCATCATTAATTTCTATGCTTCGAAAAAAAAAAATTGCAAGGATTTTTTAGCGACCACCCTTTGCATCTTCTTCTTTGATTTTTCCACGTTTTGTTTTCTTAGTAATTGATTTTTGCCTTCGTGAGACAAGCTACATTTAAGATTTTATTTCCATTTGACTATCGCGACATCCTTTAGTGATTTTTCTACTCATTGGCAAATTATGCAAATTTGTTTTCTATATCAAAGATAATATTTTGTCATTTACATATCCTTAGGGTGTTCTTTTGGTGTATCGATTTCTTTTTATAACACTGTGCAACAGTGAAAAATATACACGGACTTAATAGTATAGGTACGATTCTACTACCAAAGGGTAGTATAACCCTATACACGGTTTGGCGAAATCGGTGACCAATTTTTTCTTATGGGCCTCCAAAGTTTCTGAATGTTAGTGTGCTTCCCGAAAGAGGTGTCATCTGCTTTTGTCCAACAACTAATTCTGACTTGGTTATACCGCTTAACTATATTTGGCAATAATGTACCTAAGAATATGCTGAACAAAGTTTCTTAACATATTATGCGGAAAAAAAATTTCCCCACTTTTTTTTGAAAAGGTGAATGAAAAAGGGACTCGAAATTTTGCGCTAACAATATTTGGCTAAATTGTAGCCAAGGTAAATCTGAACAACTTTTGTGAACATATCAATACAATCCGAACGTGTGTATAGTTCAAAAAGACCAGACTGTACCTCAAAATTGTTAGTATTTCACTATTATGTAACAGAAATATTTTTTTTGGTGTAGAACATTTTCAGCAAATTTATAGAAAATATTAAGGCCAATATTTTTGTGGAATATATTAACCATCTAGCTACCCCATATAACTGCAGTTTTTGGCCCTATTTTAACAAATCATATAAAACACCCCTAACAATGGGGAGGGCGGGGATGAAATGTTCTACAAAAATGTTGGCCATACAATTTTACTATATGTGTCAGAACACACTAAAGCCCAAAATTTAACACAATCACCAAAAAAGGTCAAATTCCAGTTTGATGAACTAGTTTTACTGTTTAACTGACATGAACTATTTTTTGACATATTTTCTATTTTCTGAAATTTGACTTTTGACTACAACAAAGTACACATTCTAAAGTGAAGTTTAGTGTAACACTCGTAACTTTTGGAAAATAGTCAGTGTCTGCAAACGGTTTTGTATCTTGTAGTGTTTTGTTTGTCACACCCGATACGGAAAATATACAAATAGTTAAATTTAATAAATTTTGGGTAGATACGCATATATCACCTTTTGTGCAAGTTAGGTCAAGGTTATAGTAGAAAAAAAAAACTTAATCAAAATGCTTCAGTATCATTGCAATATTTACACTAGAATTTGCATTCTAAGATTTGTCACAACCGTTACGAAAAGACGGTAAATAATTTTTAATCGATTTCCAAATATTGTATATTTATTAATTTTGTTTCAAGTATGAAATTAAATAATATAAACCAGAAATTTCGCTATTTTTTGAAAAAATAAATATATGGTAGGGGACAATCATTAAGAGAAGGATGTGTGCGATGTTTTTACGATGTTTTATTGTTTCTAGAATAAAATGCATATGTATATATAATTATGGAGTTAACAAATATCAATATATTTTAGAAAATAGGTGGAAAACTAAAAAATCTAGAATAACAGACGTAAATATTATTTTGACAAGAGTTCTGCTTATAGTATTCTAGCAGGACACACAGCATATTCTAATTTAGAAATTAATTCTTTGTAGAAAATGAAAAAATAGTATAGTCATAAACATTCATACACAGTATGTCACCCTTGAGAGTATGTCACACCCGTGACATTAGCATGTCACACCCGTTATACACTATACTCTCGAGATATCAAAAAAAAAAATTTCTTTGTTGGCAGTACATACAAAAATTTTACAGTATGCAATAAAGAAAGCGGCTGATCAAGATTTTATTAATACTAAGGTCACACCCGTTACGGTATATATAATTTCCTTCCATGTCAGTAGGTAATACTTCAGTATATCTACATAAACCACCCTTTGTGAATTGTAGATATAAAGTATATAGATCAAAATCAGGAAAATACTCAGTAACAATGTCACACCCGTTCCGTTGGAATCACTCATATGTATATGTTCCTTTCGATTTGAACTCGAAACGCAATAAAAATTTTATTTTGCATCCAATCATTCTGAAACTTGTCGTATAGATGTTTCTTTATTCAACGATGAGCACTACTGAATTTGAAGAAAATCGGTTCAGTTTTAGATAGTCCCCATACATAACTATTTACCTCGGATTTGGCATCTGCACATAGAAGTTGTACTTATATTTTACTTCCGAGCATTACTAAATATGGCACAAATGAGTTGGATGAATATATGTTCCTTCCGTTTTGGCATCAATGTGATATATATTCTGAAACATATGTACTCCTATGTATACTGATTCGCAACATACTCTCGATCAGTAATTTTTCAATTTTGCAACTATTTGCACATGATGACTTTCCCCATTGCTAGCGAACTGAAGCAAAATAATTCAATTAGTGATAAATGAGAACTTTCGATAGCCACAAAATTGTGCCCTTATATTTATAACACATGACATTTTAGCGAATGTGAGAACCACATAAAATGACAACCAAAAACTTGACATTCATTTGACAGTTGTTGGCGCGTAAAAAATGACATTTGCGAAATGCGAACACAATTGAAACTGAAGCAAAAAAATTTGAAGAGGGTGAGCGACGAGAGGAGAGAATATGAGATTATTAAGCATAATGAAGGCGAAAGTTGTCGTTATAATAACGAAAGGATATTTTCGGTAATGACTGTTAGTCGAGAGAGCAAAAGTAGGCGTTGACCGGGAAAATTGAAAATTCCCCAGACTCTTGGGTTGGAGTGAATGAACTATTTTTTTTTGATTAATTAATAAATAAAGAAGATCTTACTTTCTGTTTATTTCCAAATTTTTTTTGATTAATTAATAAATTTTTGTTTGGATTCCAGGATTTTATGGTTTACCAGAAGGTATGATGACTTGGTAGAATTTAGTTTTTACGATTTTTTACAATTCCTAAGAATTTAACAATTATTTCTGATATATTTTTAGTAGGTATTGCTCTTTGCCTTTTGACTTTACATTTGCCTGCCTCTTAGGTTTGTTGTTCTCTATTTTGGGGGAGATTCCTCGCAATTTTTTCCAGTGGCTGCCAGCATGATGTTGACAAATTTCCCAACATTATTCAAAAAAAAAAAACATTGTGATGATGACTACAAGGATCACAACGACGAAGATGATGATGATGATGACAATGACATTTGCTCGTCACATGTCAATAGTCCTTTTTGCGCATAGTTCACGTTCATCATCTGTGGATACAAAAATGTCCATTGTATGCTGGCGAGAGTTCTGGCCTTCTGGCCTGAGTACATCACTCTCGTGCCTGTCAATCAAATGGATTCGTTGATGCTCTCATTTTCCCTGACAACAAGCAAAAAGGATCTGCAGGCAGCACCATATCCCTCTATCGCTCTCTCTCTCACACACACTCCCATCAAGCCATAGAACGTGTTCACTACTTTTGTCTAGATTTCTTTGATTTTCTTAATTCTAAAGTGAGCATAGCGAATATTTTGTTCAAATATTTGCACAACTGCGTTGCGCCTACGGTAGGATTTTTTCTTTTTGGCAAGGTTTTTTTCCTCCTATATTAATCTTAACTGATTAATTGCAGGTCATTTGTACAAGTCGTATTTTGGGGTATGACGACTATGCCTAAAAGAAGTTCAGGTTTTTCTGTTTGCTTTCATTCAGAAAATTCTATGTTTCTGGCACATTTGTGCAAATATCTTTTGGCAGTAATTTTTCAATTCACCAAAGGAAATAATGGCAAAATTCTGTAAGGAATTCTTTAAAGGTTTAAGTATAACAGGAGCTGAATTCAGATTAATCACCTCTAAGACTTAGAAATGAGATCAATAGTTCAGACATAAACCCTAACATTATATTTTTTTGGAAAAATACTATATATAATTTTTTTTTAATTTCTAAAAAATCGAAATTGTCCTGGAAGAATGAAGTGATCATTCATCTGTTGGTTGAGTAAAAGATCGGCACTCTGTACGAATGAAATCTGTTTAAAACATTAGAAATATTGTATAATTCATTCATAATGTGACTTGTATGACATATTTTTCTGTAAAATATAAATCAAAATCAAATCTAAAATTTGATCAAACCATAAACGTAAAAAGAAACAAAATCTTAGACCATCTTTCAAAGCCCAAGGTTGACCATCTTTCAAATCCCAAGGTCTCGAGAGAGCGCGACACAGACACAGAAGGTGTTCTACTGATCCTTCTCCTCTTCTTCTCCACAGCTTCTGCAAAATTCATTCTGCAAGACCTTCAATCTCTCTGCGTGCCGTCCAATAAGACTGTGACCTATATTACAGACATGATAAGTGAGACGTCCGTTCTCGACAAAGACAGCAGTGCATTGGTGCGTTTTGAGTCTAGGCTGGGTCACATCAGCCTGAAATGCGTGTAGTTCCTGACTAGTGACCACCTGTCATTTGTTGCCGTAAGTGCACTATCTCTCAAGAGGAGCATATTGCACTGCTAAAAGTTTAGTGCCGCAGTTGTTGTCGTTCTCAGCGCATCAGTGATACATATAGCAGTCATTCGCTGAACCTTGTGTAGTATCGCACATAAGGTGGATTTCAGCAGAGCTGTTCACCAGACGAATGCCGTACAACATTATCGGTCTGACTACTGTCGTATACAACCAATAAACAATACGCGGGATCAGACCACAGCGTTTTCCTATAATATATAATTACATATAAATTTCAAGATTTATATGTACTGGTATACGAGTTATAGAGAATTTACTTTCATGGAAAGTATTTGAAGAGAAAATGGATTTACACTGTTTATTAGGATCAGCGGTTGACTATAGTGTAGATGAAGACATCTGGGAACGACTCTACTATAGATGAACTCTAGTTTAGAGGAAGACCTCTAAGATCGACTCTAGTAAAGCGTGATCCATTTCGAGGTTCCCTACTTTTTTAAAGAAAAAAACACAGAAAATTCTAATGGAATGGGGAATGTTTATTATCATTTGAAAGAACATTCTTTGCCATTTATTTTTTGAAGATAATGTCTATCAAATGTTGGCCGCGGCTACGTCTCAGATGGTCCCACCGTTGAGTCCAATTTTCGATGACTCGTTCGAGCATTTCGACTGGTAACTGGCGAATGACACGCGTGATGTTTTGCTCCAAGGCCTGAATCGAAGCGGTTTGTCCGTATAAACTTTAGACTTTACATATCCCCCACAGGAAAAAGTCTAACGGTGTGATATCACACGATCTTGGTCTTGCTCACCGAAGTGTTCTCTCAATAAATCCATTCATTGATGCGATGTGTGGGAAGTGGCGCCGTCTTGTTGAAACCAAATGTCGCCAAAATCACGGTCTTCAATTTTAGGCATCAAATAGTAGGTTATCATGGTACCATAACGGTCGCCATTGACGTTTACGTTCTCACCGGCATCATTTTTAAAGAAATATGGACCGGCCCACAAACCACACCAAACCGTTGTTTTTTCTGGATGAAGTGGCAGCTCTTGAATCTCTTCAGGTTGCTCTTCGTCCCAAATGCGGCAATTTTGCTTGTTTATATACCCATTGAGCCAGAAATGGGCCTCATCGCTGAACAAAATTTGGCTCGAAAACGTCAGGTCTTCTTCGAACTTTTCAAGAGCCCATAGAGCGAAGCGATGTCGCTTGGGAAGATCGGGCGGCTTCAGTTCTTGCACAAGCTGTATTTTGTATGCTTTCAATTTAAGATCTCGACGTAAAATGCGACAAGTCGTTCCGTACGTCAGTCCGAGTTGCTGCGAACGGCGCCGAATCGACTCTCCACGGTCTTCATGTACACTCTCAGCCACGGCCGCTACATTTTCTTCACTGCGTGCTGGACGAGGTCTGTTCGGTCGAATATTATCCAGTAATGAATGCTGGGTCTCAAGATGGCTGATGGTGTTGCGAATATTACGCTCAGTAGGGCGATTATGTTGACCATAAGTTGAGCGAAGTGCACGAAACACATTCCTCACAGAACGTGAATTTTCGTAATAAAGTTGAACGATTTTTAAACGTTGTTCAGGCGTTAGTCTTTCCATGATGAAATGCCAAACAATACTTAGCAAAAATAACATGACTCGACTGAAACGTGATCTGTCAAAAAAAGGCTATTGAAAAAAGGATCTCTACCTGGATCACCCGTTATAATTACATATATATTATAATCTTTATATATAAAATCCTTTGTACGTTTGTTAGTAACGCATGATCTCCGAGACATTTGTGTTTTAGAATTAATTTTACCGCGATAAATTGCGGAGTGGTCAAGTTATTTGCAAAATTCGCATTTCCAGAGCCATTTGACTGAAATTTAAGATGTATGTGTGGTTTGTCTTGATAATAGTTTGTATGTATGATTCTAACCGGTAGATGGCGCTGTAGTGAACATATGGTCAATATAAATTTTTTTGATGATTTTTTTCCTGAATCTCAGGATGTATGCATTTTTTGAATGAAATATCAAAAATCAACCAAAACAGGACGGGCAGGACAACGTCTGCTGGGTTCAGCTAGTTACATATAAATTTCAAGATTTATATGTTCTGGTATTCAAGTTATAGAAAATTTACTTTCATGGAAAGTATTTGAAGAGAAAATGGATTTACACTGTTTATTAGGATCAGCGGTTGACTATAGTGTAGATGAAGACATCTAAGAACGACTCTACTATATATGAACTCTAGTTTAGAGGAAGACCTCTAAGATCGACTATAGTATACAAGAGGAACTCTGCGGAAGACGATAGTACATAGGAAGACCTCTGAGGTCGACTCTGGTATGGAGGAAGATCTCTGAGGTCGACTCTGGTATAGAGGAAGATCTCTAAGGTCGACTCTGGTATAGAGGAAGATCTCTTAGGTCGACTCTGGTATAGAGGAAGATCTCTAAAATCGACTCTGGTACAGAAGAAGATCTCTGAGGTCGACTCTAGTATAGAGGTAAATCGATGAGGTCGACTCTGGTATAGAGAAAGATCTTTGATGTCCACTTTAGTATAGAGGAAGGCCTCTGAGGTCGACTCTGGTATTGAGGAAGATCTCTAAGGTCGACTCTGGTGTAGAGGAAAATCTCTGAGGTCGACTCTGGTATAGAGGAAGATCTCTGAGGTCGACTCTGGTATAGAGGAAGATCTCTAAGGTCGACTCTGGTATAGAGTCGACTTTAGTATCGAGGAAGACCTCCGAGGTCGACTCTAGTGTAAAGAAACGTCTCTGAGGTCGACTCTTGTACTCGTATAGAGGAAGAACTCTGAGGTCGACTCTGGTATACAGGAAGATCCCTGTGGTCGACTCTAGTACAGAAGAAGACCTCTGAGGTCGCCCCAGTATAGAGGAAGGCCTCTGAGGTCGACTCTAGTATAGGGGAAGACTTCTGAGGTCGACTCTAGTATAGAGGAAGACTTCTGAGGTCGACTATAGTATAGAGGAAGGCCTCTGAGGTCGATTCTAGTGTAAAGGAACATCTCTGAGGTCGACTCTTGTACTCATATAGAGGAAGAACTCTGAGGTCGACTCTGGTATAGAGGAAGATCCCTGAGGTCGACTCTAGTACAGAGGAAGGTCTCTGAGGTCGACTCTGGTATAGAGGAAGATCTCTGACGTCGACCCTAGGGTAGAGGAAGGTCTCTGAGGTCGACTCTGGTATAGAGGAAGATCTCTGAATTCCACACTAGTAAAGAGGAAGTACTCTGAATAAGACTCTAATATAAAGGAAGACCTCTGGGATCTATACCTCTGAGATCGACTTTAGCATAGTTAAAGACTTTTGAAGTCAACTGTAGTGTGGAAGAATACGTCTGTGATAGACTCTAGTGTAGAGAAACAACTGTGAGGTTGACTCTAATATAGAGGACGAACTCTAAGCTCGACTCTAGTACACAAGAGGAACTCTGTGGTCGAATCTAGAATATAGGAAATCGACTCTAGGAAAAACTCTGTGGTCGACTAAATTATAGAGCAGGCCTCCAATATCGATTCTAGTATTGATGAGGAGGATCTTTGATGTCGACTCTAGTATAGAGGAGGAATTCTGAATTCGACTATAGCACAAAAGAAGAGCTCTGAGATCGACTTTAGTTCAACGGAGAATCTTTGCGGTAGACTCTAGTAAAGCGGAAGACCTTTGAGGTCGACTATAATATCGAGGAAGACCTCTTAGGTCGACTCTATGTAGAGCAAGACATCTGAAGTCGACTTTAGTATAGAGGAAGACCTCTGAGGTCGACTTAGTATAGAGGAAAATCTCTGAGGTCGACTCTGGTATAGAGGAAGATCTCTGAGGTCGACTCTGGTATAGGGCAAGATCTTTGTGGTCGACTCTAGTATAGAGGAAGGCTTCTGACGTCGACCCTAATATAGAGGAAGGTATCAGTGGTCGACTCTAGTATATAGGAAGGCCTATGAGGTCGACTCTAGTATAAGGAAGGCCTCTGAGGTCGACTCTAGTATGAGGAAGGCCTACGAGGTCGACTCTAGTATAGAGAAAGACCTCAGAGGTCGACCCTTGTGTAGTGGAAGAAATCCGAGATCGACTCTCGTATAGAGAACAACTTCTGAGGTCGACTCTAATACAGAGGAAGAACTCTATAGTCGTCGCTAGTATAGAGGAAGGCCTCTGATGCCGACTCTAGTTTAGAGGAAGAACTCTGAAGTCGACTTTACTATAGAGAAAGGCCTCTGAGATTGACTCTAGTATAAAGAAAGTCCCCTTCGGTCGACTCTAGTATAAAGGAATACCTCGTCGATGGACTTTAGTATAAAAGAATACATCTGAGGTCGACTCTAGTTTAGAGGAAAACCTCTAAGCTCGACTCTGGTACACAGCAAGACTTCTGATGTCGACACCATTACAGAGGAAGTCTTCTGAGGTCGACTCTAGTACAAAGGAAGACCTCTGAGTTCGACTCTAGTTGAAAGGAAGACCTCTGAGGTCGACAATAGTGTAGAGGAGGAACTCTGAAGTCGAACTCTAGTATAGTTGAAGACCAATGAGGTCGACTCTAATATAGTCAAAGACATGAGGTCTTTGACTATATTAGGGATCGGCTCTAATATAGAGGAAATACTCAGATGGTCGACTCTGGTATAGAGGAACACCTCTGTGATTGCCTCTACTATGGAGGACATTCTTTGAGGTCAACTACGAGTATAGTATAGAGGAAAAACTCTGAGCAGCGCCAAATTCAAAACACAAGCTCTCCAATACAACTTTTATAAGGTCCCCTTCATTGGAGTCGGTTAAGACGCCACACATTTTTTACTGTGCTACACAAATATGTAAATCAAAGGTACGGGGAAACATGCTCTCTTTTTAGAATATTTTAGCTCAGTTTAATTTACATCTTTAACTTTAAAGTTCATCGCAAAGTCGTTACCAAACAAAACTTATATGATGTATTACTTCAAATCGCTTTCCTTCAATGTGTTAAGGGTATCTTTAAGGGTGAAGTAGAATTCGGAACACTTTCGCCTTAAAGGAACTTGTCAAAAATTCTTCAAATATTTTTCACCATTAAAGAGAACGACTTGTTTCCCTTGCTTTTGTTAAGATCTAACATTACCAAGAACATATTGTCAGAATGATTTATGCAGATTATTTGATCAAATCTGTCAAAATGTGTCAATAATGTAATGTAATCAATAAGAAATCCATTATACATTGAATGCACAATAGAATAAACCTACATCTCATTGAAGCCCGACAAAACTTCTCCTATTACAAACAGTCACTCATTCACCCATTACTAAAAAAAAAAAACAAGATGGAAAGGCTAGAACTTTATAATAAAAAAGAATACTGGCATTCCAACACACTTCATTCCACAACACCTTTCAGGAAAATTAAAAAAACCAGGCATCGCTTTTTGTTTACAAAACGATCATTGGGTTAATTATAAAATATTCAAAAAAGTTTCACTTTTCCTGTAATGAGACAAGAAAAGCAAACTACTGGAAAATTCTATGTTAATTCGGAATATCGAAAAATAAAAAACTTTGAGGGACATAGCCGCACACAGTCAAAGGACTGGCATACAAACATTCTCGTACAGATCTAATGTCAAAGAAACCGATGTCAAGTCAAAAAAGATTTGCATTTTTTTGTGAAATGCTTGCCAACGTAGAAGGATGCTTGAAAAACCCCACCCCAGGATTCAATTTTTTAAAGCAAGGCATGGCTAGAAAGAAAACGTGTATGCAGTTTTTTTAATAAGGAAAACATTACCGGTGGGATGTTCACCCAGACAGACGGGCGGCGGACAGACAGACAGACAGACACTGACATATGTAGATTAGTATCAACCAACAACTTCCTGGGCAATGATGCAGATTCACGAATAAAATCGACAAAAAAATGTTGACCCCTTTTGTTAAACTTTTTTTTATCCAAAATTAAAAATTAACTTAGTTATTTGTGAATAAGAAGGGAAGCTGCCTTAAAGACAAACATGGATTTGGTGGGCTCGTAGAAAAAGAGTAGTTCGAGAATTCACAATTCTACCGAAATAGTAGAATTTAACTCAGAGTGCAGAGGTCTTCATCTATACTAGAGTCGAAATCAGAGGTCTTCATCTATACTAGAATCGACCTCAGAGGTCTTCCTCTATACTAGATCCGACCTTAGATGTCTTCCTCTATACTAAAGTCGACCTCAGAGATCTTCCTGTATAATAGAATCGACCTCAGAGATCTTCCTCTATACTAGAATCGACCTCAGAGATCTTCCTCTATACTAGAGCCGAACTTGAACTTCCTCTTCCTCTATACTAGAGTCAACCTCAGAGGTCTTCCCTTATACTAGAGTCGACCTTAGAGGGCTTCTTCTATACTAGAGTCGACTTTAGAGGTCTTCCTGTATACTAGAGTCGACCTCAGAGGTCTTCCTTTATACTAGAGTCGACCTCTGAGGTCTTCCTCTATACTAGAATCGACCTCTGAGGTCTTCCTCTATACTAGAGTCGGCCTCAGAGGACTTCCTCTATAATAGAGCCGACCTTAGATGTCTTCCTCTATTTTAAAGTCGACTTCAGATGACTTCAGATGTCTTCTTCTATACTAGAGCCGACCTCAGAATTCTTCCTCTATACTAGAGTCGACCTCAGAGGTCTTCCTCTATACTACTGTCCGGTTAAGAGGTATTCCTCTATACTATAGTCGACCTCAGAGGCCTTCTTCTATACTAGAGTCAACCTCAGAGGTCTTCCTCTATACTAGGTTAGACCTCAGAGGTCTTCCTCTATACTGCAGTCAACCTCAGAGGGTTTCCTCTATACTAGAGTCGACCTCAGAGGTCCTCCTCTATACTAGAGTCGACCTTAGAGCTGTTCCTTTATACTAGAGTCGACCTCAGAGTTCTTTCTCTATACTATAGTCGAACTCAGAGGTCTTCCCCTATACTAGAGTCGACCTCAGAGGTCTTCCTCTATACTAGAGTCGACCTCAAAGGTCTTCCTTTATACTAGAGTCGACTACAGAGGTCTTCCTCTATACTAGAGTCGGACTCAGAGGTATTCCTCTATACTAGAGTGGACCTCGGAGGACTTCCTCTATACTAGAGTCGACTTCAGAGGTCTTCCTCTATACCAGAGTCGAGTTCAGAGGTCTTCCTCTATACCAGAGTCGTCCTCTGAGGTCTTCCTCTGTACTAGAGTCGACCTCAGAGGTCTTCCTCTGTACTAGAGTCGACCTCAGAGGTCTTCCTCTATACTAGAGTCGACCTCAGAGGTCTTTTTCTTTATACTTGAGTCGACCTCAGAGGTCTTCCTCTATACTAGAGTCGACCTCAGAGGTCTTCCTCTATACTAGAATAGACCTCAGAGATCTTCCTCTATACTAGAGCCGAACTTCCTCTTCCTCTATACTAGACTCGACCTCAGAGGTCTTCCCTTATACTAGAGTCGACCTTAGAGGGCTTCTTCTATACTAGAGTCGACTTTAGAGGTCTTCCTCTATACTAGAGTCGACCTCAGAGGTCCTCCTCTATACTAGAGTCGACCTTAGAGCTGTTCCTTTATACTAGAGTCGACCTCAGAGTTCTTTCTCTATACTATAGTCGAACTCAGAGGTCTTCCCCTATACTAGAGTCGACCTCAGAGGTCTTCCCCTATACTAGAGTCGACCTCAGAGGTCTTCCTCTATACTAGAGTCGACCTCAAAGGTCTTCCTTTATACTAGAGTCGACTACAGAGGTCTTCCTCTATACTAGAGTCGGACTCAGAGGTATTCCTCTATACTAGAGTGGACCTCGGAGGACTTCCTCTATACTAGAGTCGACTTCAGAGGTCTTCCTCTATACCAGAGTCGAGTTCAGAGGTCTTCCTCTATACCAGAGTCTTCCTCTGAGGTCTTCCTCTGTACTAGAGTCGACCTCAGAGGTCTTCCTCTATACTAGAGTCGACCTCAGAGGTCTTCCTCTATACTAGAATCGACCTCAGAGATCTTCCTCTATACTAGAGCCGAACTTCCTCTTCCTCTATACTAGACTCGACCTCAGAGGTCTTCCCTTATACTAGAGTCGACCTTAGAGGGCTTCTTCTATACTAGAGTCGACTTTAGAGGTCTTCCTCTATACTAGAGTCGACCTCAGAGGTCCTCCTCTATACTAGAGTCGACCTTAGAGCTGTTCCTTTATACTAGAGTCGACCTCAGAGTTCTTTCTCTATACTATAGTCGAACTCAGAGGTCTTCCCCTATACTAGAGTCGACCTCAGAGGTCTTCCTCTATACTAGAGTCGACCTCAAAGGTCTTCCTTTATACTAGAGTCGACTACAGAGGTCTTCCTCTATACTAGAGTCGGACTCAGAGGTATTCCTCTATACTAGAGTGGACCTCGGAGGACTTCCTCTATACTAGAGTCGACTTCAGAGGTCTTCCTCTATACCAGAGTCGAGTTCAGAGGTCTTCCTCTATACCAGAGTCGTCCTCTGAGGTCTTCCTCTGTACTAGAGTCGACCTCAGAGGTCTTCCTCTATACTAGAGTCGACCTCAGAGGTCTTCTTCTATACTAGAATCGACCTCAGAGATCTTCCTCTATACTAGAGCCGAACTTCCTCTTCCTCTATACTAGACTCGACCTCAGAGGTCTTCCCTTATACTAGAGTCGACCTTAGAGGGCTTCTTCTATACTAGAGTCGACTTTAGAGGTCTTCCTCTATACTAGAGTCGACCTCAGAGGTCTTCCTTTATACTCTGAGGTCTTCCTCTATACTAGAGTCGGCCTCAGAGGACTTCCTCTATAATAGAGCCGACCTTAGATGTCTTCCTCTATTTTAAAGTCGACTTCAGATGTCTTCTTCTATACTAGAGCCGACCTCAGAATTCTTCCTCTATACTAGAGTCGACCGCAGAGGTCTTCCCTTATACTAGAGTCGACCTTAGAGGGCTTCTTCTATACTAGAGTCGACTTTAGAGGTCTTCCTCTATACTAGAGTCGACCTCAGAGGTCTTCCTTTATACTAGAGTCGACCTCTGAGGTTTTCCTCTATACTAGAATCGACCTCTGAGGTCTTTCTCTATACTAGAGTCGGCCTCAGAGGACTTCCTCTATAATAGAGCCGACCTTAGATGTCTTCCTCTATTTTAAAGTCGACTTCAGATGTCTTCTTCTATACTAGAATCGACCTCTGAGGTCTTCCTCTATACTAGAGTCAACCTCAGAGGTCTTCCCTTATACTAGAGTCGACCTTAGAGGGCTTCTTCTATACTATAGTCGACCTCAGAGGCCTTCTTCTATACTAGAGTCAACCTCAGAGGTCTTCCTCTATACTAGGTTAGACCTCAGAGGTCTTCCTCTATATTAGATTCGATTTTATATGACTTCTTCTATACTATAATAATCAACATTATATGAATTCCGCTATGCATATTTCATAAATTCTCCTCTTTTCTCTTTTGAAATCTTTGATGTGGGATTCTATCCCTCCTTAGAGGATTTCTCTCTCTACTGCATGTGTAACAAATTAGTCGAAAGCCAATGTACTGCGCGAATTACTGTTTCTATAGCCTCTGCGTCCTGTGTGCATTTGACTGTCATCTAGAGACACGTTTTTTTGTTGTTGTCGCCTTCCGTGTCTTCTCACTGTTGTTATCCTTTTTGTTACGTCTGTACCATCAAACGTTGCGCATCCTTATCCTTTTTTATCTGTCTCATTTGTAAGGCAGCGTTTCAATTTTTGTTTAATTAAAAACTTCTGATATTTTGGGTTAAAAAAATTTGCATTTTTTTGGTTGTTTTTTTTTGGTGACTGTGCAACGTCCCTTATTTGTAGCCCTCAAGTCCTGGGGAGGCAAAGGCTACGAGTGTGCGTGCATATCCTTTTTTTGTTTCTGGGCACATTTAAATGATTTGTTGTATGTTTCTGTGTGATGGTTGTTGTTTTATGTCTTATACTCCTTTGATATGCACTTTTCTTTAATGAGAATTTAAGATAAAAAATTCCAAAATTCCAAAATTTGTTGGGTAATTTTTGTGTGTGTCGCTTTTGATAAAGTCCGGATTTTTTTAATGGCGACCATGATTAAGGTTCAACATGTCAAGGCATTCATCCGTTGCAGTTCTGTGCGTTTAATTTTTTTGTGGGTAAATGTGCATTTCAGGTTTGTCTCGTTGTTTTTTTTTCGGGAAGTTCAATGCTGTTGCTTTCTTTAGAATTTCCAAAAAATGAATTAATTTTTGTATATGAATTTCACACAGTTGTCTGTTTGCTTATAATTTAGGGTTTATTTACATTGACAGACATTGTTTTTGGCCTTTCCCATTGGTTGGCCACCAGACAATGCGTCCAAACAAGTTTTACTGCATTTTGAATGAATGAATCCTTTTTGGGATAATTTCAAGGATTTTTTTAGCTCAAAATTGAGCGTAAAACATTTAACATTAAAACTGAAGATTGTTCTTTGTAAATTTAGTTTGAATTGTCAGTTTATAGTTTTATGGTACTTTTGGGAATTACACTAATTGTACTTTTGGGACAGTGTTGCTTTTTAAGGAATAGGGATATTAAGGATATTAATTTAAATCTGTTTTGCTAAGTGACAAATACAGTAAATCTCAGCTCAAAGATGTTAACTGACTGTTAAAATTTCTTAAATTTTTGTGAGATTTCCAGTTGAAAAATTTATACTCTTCAATAAATTTTATTTGTTGCAACCAACCTTTACAAGCATACTTTTATCCAAAACCATGTAAAAAATCTTAATGCCACTTTCCAAAATAACTAGAAATTATATTTGTTTTTTTTTTTGTGATTTTGATCGATATTAGCTTAGTTATCCGATGATAATGTTTTGAAAAGAATACTTTTATAATGAATTGCATAAAGTAGGATTATAATGTATTATTTTTGTGAATAAATTGTTTAAGAAGAATATTTGGGGACATTACTCATTTTCGAATTAATTTTTGTAATAAGAAAATATTGGGATTCTAATTAATTTCCATTTTGGGGCTTATTTCATTGTTTTCGGGATTTAGTTACTTACACTTACAATTTTGGGGTTTTATTTCATTATGAATTAGGTCCCTAAATTTGGGGACTTAGTTCATTTTTGTTTTGGGGACTAAGTAAATTTGGGACTTATTTCGTAGAATATTTTAATCCTTAAGTTTCCTTTCTGATAGGACTTTTTTGATTTTCGCGAAAAAAGGGGCCAAATTTACCCACTAAGAAGGTAGCTAGAGGGTTAAGATCTTCCACAAAATTTATCCGCATAAAATTCCACTATATAACTCTGACAATAAGAAATCTCTTAGACATTACCTTACAGCGTTTTTTTCATTTAGTATAATGCTCAATTCGAACAAAAAAATAAAATATTGACCCACTGTAAAAAACAACTCAGGCCAGCTGGACCATAAGTTTATTCTACAAAAATGATCTACTCAACTTGCCCATTCAAAATTATGGGGTCGCTATTCTCTTCCAAAAATGCTGTTGGACAGTGTAATTTAGACAAGATGTTGTACAAAAATACATTTATAAATCACTTAAAACTTCGACATATTTTTTTGCAAAAGTGCAATTTAGAAGAGTTTTTATACAAAAAAGCATTTTTAATTGCATTTTTTTAAAATGCAAATTTTCACAAAATTTTCTATAAAAGCATTTTTAATAAAAATTAAATTTTGATAAAATTTTATATTAAAATGCAATATAAGCTAATTTTTCAATAAATTTGCACTTTGGGTGAAATTTGCAAAAAATATTGCTTTGGGCAACATTTTCTAGAAAAGTAAAATTTCGTAAATTTTAGGAATTTTCAATAAAATTTAATTTCAACATAATTTCCTATTAAAGTGCAATTTGATGAAATTGTCTATATAATGTTGATGAAATGTTCAATACAATTTAATTTCGACGAACTTTTTAATTTTACGATACTTTTTAAAAATAATAATTTGGCAGCATTTTCTATAAAACTGCGATGAAACTGCAATTTCGAGGAAATTTTCTAAAAAAAGAAAAGTTTTACTAAATAAAATGTTCTATTAAAATGCAATAACTATGCTCTAATGAAATTTGCAAAAAATATTATTTTAAGCAAGATTTTCTAGAAAAATACAATTAAGTCAATATTGAAGGATTATTTGGTAAATTTAAATTCCGACATAATTTTCTATAAAAGTGCAATCGATGAAAGTTTCTGCAATGTAGCAAGTTCTATGAAATTGTTGAAAACAAATAAACTTTGACGAACTTTTCAAAAAAGCTGCCATATCTATTAAATTTTAAATGATAATTTATTTAGAAGAAGTTTAAAAAATAAATCTATTTTTTTATAAAAATTTAATTTTCACTTAATTCACATTAAATGTGCCGTTTTGATGAAAATACAATTTCGACATTTTTAAAGAATTTTCAATAAAATTAAATTTTGACATAATTACCTTTTAAGTACAATTTGATGAAAATTTTTATTAAATTGCAATTTTTATAAAATATATATAAAATTCAATTTCGACGAACTTTAAAATTTTGACAAAACTTTGACAGCATTTCCTATAAAACTGCGACTTCTATTATAGTTTCAATGAAAATGCAGTTTAGACGAAATTTTCTAAAAAAGTACATATATTTTGTAGAAAAATTCAATTTCGTCAAATTTAAGAGAAGTTTTCAATAAAGCTCATTTACTACAGTTTTATGCAATTTATAAAAAAATTTTGACGAAATTTGTTAAAAATATCAATTTTGACAAAATTATCAAGTAGCTGAAATTTGGTACAGGTACTTCTTAACTTGCAGGTAACTTGGGATTGAAAATAGGCGATATCTGTACATATTTAGATATAGCTCCCATATATAGCATCTAACTTATTGTGATTCCTACTGTACTCATCTACAGTATTTTTTTGTGTGTTTTCGGTGTTATTATAACCTACACTGTGGTACAGGGTATTATAAGTTTGTTTCACGGCAGATGTTTGTAACACCTTAAAATAACACAGCTAGACCCACCTTAAAGTATACCGATCGACTCAGAATCACTAGCTGAGTCGATTTAACGATGTCCGTCCGTCCGTCCGTCCGTCTGTCCATGTAAAGTTGTTCGTCGACTACAGGTCGCAATTTCACTCCGATCGTTCTGAAATTTTGCAGTTTAGAGTATTTCGCGGCTGTTAAGATCGCTATTGAATTTGGTTGAAATCGGTTCAGATTTAGATATAGCTCCCATATATATCTTTCGTCCGATTTGGCCCTTTAGTCCTATAGAAGCTGTATTTTACATCCAATCGTTTTAAAATTTAGAATGGTAGAGTTTCTTGATCCATGCACCAATATTGCCGAAGTTGAAGAAAATCGGTTAAGATTTAGCTATAGCTCCCATATATATGTTTCGTCCGATTTTGCTCTTTAGTCCTGAAGAAGCTGTATTTTACATCCAATCATTTTGAAATATAGAATGGTAGAGTTTCTTGATCCATGAACCAACATTGCCGAATTTGATGAAAATCGGTTAAGATTTAGCTATAGCTCCCATATATATGTTTCGTCCGATTTGGCCATTTAGTCCTAGAGAAGCCGTATTTTACATCCGATCGTTTTAAAATTTAGAATGGTAGAGTTTCTTGATCCATGCACCAATATTGCCGAAGTTGAAGAAAATCGGTTAAGATTTAGCTATAGCTCCCATATATATGTTTCGTCCGATTTTGCTCTTTAGTCCTGAAGAAGCTGTATTTTACATCCAATCATTTTGAAATATAGAATGGTAGAGTTTCTTGATCCATGAACCAACACTACCGAATTTGAAGAAAATCGGTTAAGATTTAGCTATAGCTCCCGTAGATATGTTTCGTCCGATTTGGCCCTTTAGTCCTAGAGAAGCTGTATTTTACATCCAATCGTTTTGAAATTTAGAATGGTAGAGTTTCTTGATCCATGAACCAACATTGCCGAATTTGAAGAAAATCGGTTATGATTTAGCTATAGCTCCCATATATATGTTTCGTCCGATTTGGCCCTTTAGTCCTATAGAAGCTGTATTTTACATCCGATCGTTTTAAAATTTAGAATGGTAGAGTTTCTTGATCCATGAACCAATATTGCCGAAGTTGAAGAAAATCGGTTCAGATTTAGATATAGATCCCATATATATCTTTCGTCCGATTTGGCCCTTTAGTCCTATAGAAGCTGTATTTTACATCCAATCGTTTTGAAATTTTGAATGGTAGAGTTTCTTGATCCATGAACCAACACTATCGAATTTGCAGAAAATCGGTTAAGATTTAGCTATAGCTCCCATATATATGTTTCGTCCGATTTGGCCCTTTAGTCCTAGAGAAGCTGTATTTTACATCCAATCGTTTTGAAATTTAGAATGGTAGAGTTTCTTGATCCATGAACCAACATTGCCGAATTTGAAGAAAATCGGTTAAGATTTAGCTATAGCTCCCATATATATGTTTCGTCCGATTTGGCCCTTTAGTCCTAGAGAAGCTGTATTTTACATCCGATCGTTTTAAAATTTAGAATGGTAGAGTTTCTTGATCCATGAACCAATATTGCCGAAGTTGAAGAAAATCGGTTAAGATTTAGCTATAGCTCCCATTTATATGTTTCGTCCGATTTTGCTCTTTAGTCCTATAGAAGCTGTATTTTACATCCGATCGTTTTGCAATTTAGAATGGTAGAGTTTCTTGATCCATGAACCAACATTGACAAATTTGAAGAAAATCGGTTAAGATTTAGCTATAGCTCCCATATATATGTTTCGTCCGATTTGGCCCTTTAGTCCTATAAAAGCTGTATTTTACATCCAATCGTGTTGAAATTTAGAATGGTAGAGTTTCTTGATCCATGAACCAACACTACCGAATTTGAAGAAAATCGGTTAAATTTCATTCCGATCGTTCTGAAATTTTGCAGTTTAGAGTATCTCGCGGCTGTTAAGATCGCTATTGAATTTGGTTGAAATCGGTTCAGATTTAGATATAGCTCCCATATATATCTTTCGTCCGATTTGGCCCTTTAGTCCTATAGAAGCTGTATTTTACATCCAATCGTTTTGAAATTTTGATTGGTAGAGTTTCTTGATCCATGAACCAACATTGCCGAATTTGCAGAAAATCGGTTAAGATTTAGCTATAGCTCCCATATACAGGGTTGCCCATATTCGACGGACCCATGTTTTTTTAAAAAAAATCAAAGAAAAAAAGAAAAATTTGGCGGTTGGCAATCTTAATCATTTAATTTGTTCCAAGTAGATTTGTTTACATCAATTTTTGAATATGATATCTCTCAAATGGCCGCCTCTGGCGTTGATGGCGTATTGTGCCCTTTTGTATGTATGTCATTAAGCGATCTGACATCTCTGTCAAAAGTTATGGCGTTGCCAGATGGGTCCGTCGAATATGGGCAACCCTGTATATGTTTCGTCCGATTTGGCCCTTTAGTCCTAGAGAAGCTGTATTTTACATCCAATCATTTTGAAATTTAGAATGGTAGAGTTTCTTGATCCATGAACCAACATTGCCGAATTTGAAGAAAATCGGTTATGATTTAGCTATAGCTCCCATATATATGTTTCGTCCGATTTTGCTCTTTAGTCCTGAAGAAGCTGTATTTTACATCCAATCATTTTGAAATATAAAATGGTAGAGTTTCTTGATCCATGAACCAACACTACCGAATTTGAAGAAAATCGGTTAAGATTAAGCTATAGCTCCCATATACATGTTTCGTCGGATTTGGCCCTTTAGTCCTGTAGAAGCTGTATTTTACATCCAATCATTTTGAAATTTAGAATGGTAGAGTTTCTTGATCCATGAACCAACAGTGCCGAATTTGAAGAAAATCGGTTAAGATTTAGCTATAGCTCCCATATAAATGTTTCGTCCAATTTGGCCCTTTAGTCCTATAAAAGCTGTATTTTACATCCAATCGTTTTGAAATTCAGAATGGTAGAGTTTCTGGATCCATGAACCAACACTGGCGAATTTGAAGAAAATCGGTTAAGATTTAGCTATAGCTCCCATATATATGTTTCGTCCGATTTGGCCCTTTAGTCTTATAAAAGCTGTATTTTACATCCAATCGTTTTGAAATTTAGAATGGTAGAGTTTCTTGAATCATGAACCAACATTGCCGAATTTGAAGAAAATCGGTAAAGATTTAGCTATAGCTCCCATATATATGTTTCATCCGATTTGGCTCTTTAGATCCAATCGTTTTTATACCCTACACCACACTGTGGTACAGGGTATTATTTAAGTATAAAATGTCCCAAAAGTAAATTTATGTAAACAATATATACATGAATTACAAAATTTATATATCAGAGTTATTCAATATTACGAGAGTGGTGTAGGGTATTATATAGTCGGCCCCGCCCGACTTTAGCCTTTCTTTACTGGTTTTCTTTAGGTTTGAGTTATTTTGTGTGGTCACATGCTATCCATAGTGGAGGGTATATAAGATTCGGCATGGCCGAACTTAACGCTTTTACTTGTTAAAAAATCAAAAGCATTTTATGATTTTGTGGCCGGATCCGAACCCTGTTGATTATTCTAGTTAAAACAAGTAAAAGCGTAATGTTCGGCCATGCCGAGTCTTATATACCCTCCACAATGGATCGCACGTGAATGGTTACGGGTACTAATAAACTCATTATTCTCGTACCAAATTTCAGCTCAATTCGTTGAAATTTGAGATTTTTGTGGCGTTAAGAAGTAAAATCTAGAGGGACCTTTGTATGGAGGCGATATCAAAATATGGACCTACGACTACCTTGTTCGTGTGAAGGATACCGGGTAAAAATAAACCCCAGTTACCAATTTTCAGCCCGATCAGTTGACATTTGTGGTCTCAAATCGGGGAGATGCCATATATGGGGGTTTTATCAAAAATTGAACCGATTTTCAATCCCAGCATACTTGCAGATATAAGAAGTGTATGTACTAAATTTCAGCCACCTAGCTCAAGTATTATATATTGTAGCGTGATTACAATAGACGGACATGGCTGAATCGTCTTAGAATTTTACGACGACTAATAATATATATACTTTATGGGGTCTCAGATCAATAATTAGTGGTGTTACAACGGGAGTTGCAAAATGAATATACGCCCCATCCTATGGTGGAGGGTATAAAAATAGATCTTTGGAACATTCTAATAGTAATAGAATTTAAATAGTTACATTGGTTAAAAAGTTGTTAATGTCCGTCTATGGGTATTTCTGTCCTTACACTCCCTCAGCTTTTTTGATACCCTCCACTATAGGATGGGGGGTATATTCATTTTTACACTCCGCTTGTAACACCTCCAAATATTAATCTGAGAACCCGTAAAGTATATACGATATATTATTAATCGTCGTAAAATTCTAAGACGATTTAGCCATGTCCGTCTGTCTGTCTGTTGAAATCACGCTACAGTCCGTAATAATAGAGGTAGGGCGATCAAATTTGGTAAAAATATTTCTTATAGCTGCAGCTTGTTTGGGATTGCAAATGACCCATATCGGTCAATGTTTTGATAAGGCTCCCCTATAGAGGTCGCTCCAAAATACGGTTTTTGAGCCATAGATACATTTTTAAAGCAATTTAGCAGAAACTTTGCAGTTTGTATTCTATTCTGACAACAATTCAACACACCAAAAATTTTACAAATCGGTTCATATTTTGTTATAGTCACCCTATAGATGTCGCTCCAAAATATACGTATTTAAGCCATAAATACCATATTTTCTAAGCATTTTAGCGGAATCTTTGCAGTTTATATTTAATTAAGACTAGAATTCATCGCAGTAAGAATTTTTTAAATCAGTTCATATTTTGTTATGGTCCACCTATAGATGTCGCTCCCAAAGATGCTTATTTAACCCATAAACACCACAGTTTCTAAGAAATTTAACTGAAACTTTGCAGTTTATATTCTATTCTGGCAAGAATTCTTCTCAATAAAATATATACAAATAAAATTTTATTTTGTTGTGGTTCCCGTGTAGATGTAACTCTTAAAAAGCTGTTTTAAGCAATAAATATCACATTTTTCTGGTGAAGAGTTTGGCTAAAGAATTTGCGGCCTAAAAACTGCGGCTTTCGTTTTTTAATAATTTACTTAAACAAAGAGGATCGTTTCATAATTTGCTCCACATCCAAAGATTTTAACAATAACAAAACTGAATGGAATCCATGTTGGAGGGCATAAAAGATTCGGCATGTCCGAACTTAATGCTTTTACTTGTTAATTTTGCAGTTTATTCTACTCCCCTTATTTTATCTATTTAGACATAGACATTTTTTCTTGTACTCGTACCTGTCTTCCTTTTTGGGTGAATTGAACTATGTTTTGGTTAACCCAAATATGTTAATATATCAATCTACCCCTCACAGAATGAACTAATTAAAACAACAACACAAATTTTAACAACATCTAATTAACACTTCAAACATATCCTTTACAAAATAAACCCAAAAAAAAGTAAAACCAAAAAAAGAAATTCACCTGCTACAGAGAAACGCAAAAATTCAGTGGAGTGTTAAAATTTTATTAACACCAACGACATCAACTGATCGTTGGATAGATAGACGGCAATTCAGTTATATTTAGAATTGATAGAACATTTAATTAGCCTAACCAAAAGTGTTTTCTCAAAATTGGAATAAAGAAAATTTGGGGGATTTTTTGACAAAATTTGGAAAAATTTACATATTTCCCACGTTTCTAGGCCATTGGGCAAACTATGTTCCCCTCTCCAGTCTGGCTTGGTATTACACACATGATTGATCGTAAAGCTAGACTGGACACTCGAAAAAGGACTCTTAAGGATATCAATGAACATCTAATGAAGTTATGTGAAGCAATGACAGTTTACGAGTTTAGTAATATTTTTATCAGAGCACAACGTACGATAAGAATCTCATTTGAATCTTATTTACGATGTCGGCAGCTCGTTAGAAAGGTAGCAGTGGTAGCGGGGGGTGGGGTGGTGGAAAGTAAAGGACAAGGGAGGAAAATAGGGACATTGCAGGGAAAAATGCATGTCATTAAAAAGTTGTGGCTTCGAGCCGCTAAACTGACCACAAAAACAAATATTATGGATAGAGCTAAGCAAAATCGAACGTAGAACTTATAACACACATAAATTCTCAAAACAATAGAATTTATATGAAAATTTTCGTTCTCGAAATCTTCGAGCGGGGGATTTCTGTCAAAGAGAAATCATTAATTTCATATTTACGAGGAGCTAGATGACCGCCAGGATCCTCAAACTGAATTTAGGGGGTGAAAATTTCCTTTCGTCCTTTCTTCCGTCAATCCTGTGTACGTGGGTAATCCTCCTTCTTTTGTTTCTTATCAAAAGAAAATTAATGAGATTTTATGCAAGTTTTATTCGCATTTGTCCTCATTTTGTGGGGCGAAAGTAAATCCTATTTTTTATGCTTTGTTATAGGCCACAAAACTACTGCTCTGATTTTCATTGGGCATTTGTCTTCAATTATTCTTATGAAATTGCTTCATTTTCATGGGTGTGTGTTTTTTGCGTGTGCATGTCCTTTTTTGGCACATTTTTTTCTTTGGTTTTTACCAGAATTTGGCCTTCGTTTACAAAAGGCAACATTTGACAGTCATTGATGATCTTCTGTTTTTGGCAATAGAAAAAAAACTGAATATAAAACACATAAAAAAGGTAACAAGACCATTATGTCAAAATTTTTTAGAATTTTCATTCATCAAAAAGTAGGAAGAAAGGACATATGTATAAAATCATGTTTGGTGTGTGTTAAATTTGACACTTTCTTATCAAAAAAGGAGCAATACATTTTTGACGTTTTTTTTTTTGTAGAAAATCTGATCGATTTTTAGAAAGAAGGTGATCCATAAAGAAACGAAAAAATGCAGCTGCCTTGGAAAATGCAAATTTTTTTTTGGCCAGTAACGGTTTTAATTTGTAAAATAAAAATAAGGCATTTCCTTTTATAACACCTAAAAAATAAGCAGAGTATACTAACAAGATTTTTAAGAAAAAAATAAATTTTTTCAAATAAGAAGGATTTTTTAGTAGACAGAAATGTTGACAAAGTTTTCTACTAATTTGACATTATTTTACCCAAAACAAGTAAAAGTGTTAAGTTCGGCCATGCCGAATCTTATATATCCTCCACCATGGATTGCATTCAATTTTTCTACTGGGAAATTTGGATATGGAGCAAATAATGAAATGATCCTTTTGGTTTAAGTAAATTAATAAAAAAACGAACGCTGCAATTTTTCGGCCGCAAATTCTTTAGCCAAACTCTTCACCTGAAAATGTGGTATTTATGGCTTAAAACAGCTGTTTGAGAACTACATCTACACGGGGACTACAACAAAATAAAATTAGATTTGTATACATTTTATTGAGATGATTTCTTGCCAAAATAGAATATAAACTGTAAAGTTTCAGCTAAATTTCTTAGAAAATGTGGTCTTTAAGGCTTAAAAACGCCTTTTTAGGAGCGACATCTATAGCTGGAATTTAACAAAATATGAAGTTATTTAAAAAAATGTTACTGCGATGAATTCTTGCCTTAATTAAATACAAACTGCAAAGATTCAGTTAAAATGCTTAGAAAATATGGTATTTATGACTTAAATACGTATATCTTGGAGCGACCTCTATAGGGTGACAATAACAAAATATGAACCGATTTGTAAAATTTTTGCTGTGATGAATTCTTGTCAAAATAGAATATAAACTGCATAGTTTCTGCTAAAATGTGGCATCTATGGCTCTAAAATCGTATTTTGGAGCGACCTCTGTAGGAGAGCTATATCAAAACATTGACCGATATGGCCCATTTGCAATCCCAAACAACCTGCAACTATAAGAAATATTTCTACCAAACGGACGGACAAACGGACATGGCTAAATCGTCTTAGAATTTTATGAAGATTAAAAATATATACGGGGAACTCGACGACAAATCGACGGTTTCAAAAAATGTCGGTTTTGATTTTTCCCTTTTTAATATTTTTTAGTACACCTGAAGAAACGCTTTGTGGAATTTTTCGAGGGTTTTCCGATATCTCGTTCAGAAGTTATATATATGGTGCTTTTTACAAGAAATCTTTTTGTCGAATACTTCACCTAAAAACATCCATCGATTTCTACGACTTTTGATATATAGTTATTTTGTAGGGAGATTATAAGCGGTAAGGGGATCAGCTGGGGTGGCGGGTGTTTTGGAAGAAATACATTCTGAAGTGTCTCCTTTATTTTCTTCCTTGGCGAGGAACATCTAGTCTGAAGCCTTCAGCAGCGAAAATTGTTTTATATTTTAAAAAAATTAAAAAAAGATATATAAATAATTTTAGGCCCACTTCCATCTAAAGCTAATATGTTAAGGAATAAATAGAAGTTTAAAATATACAAAAATCGCAACAATCGTAGCGTACAAACAATTCAAAAATTACATTGCATTACAATTACATTACATTTAAATTGTAAAACTTAAAAATCGCACAAAAAATTGTTTTAATTATTTGTTCTAAATTTTTACTGAAAAGTACCGAAAAATACGAACATTTCAATAAAAAAGACTTTTCAAATCGGACTATAACATAAAAAGTTATGACAAAAAACCAGATACACAGAGAGATATCTTTAAGATTTTTTAAATATCGATAAATTTTGAACGAGTTATCGGAAAAATCTCAAAGAATTCCACAAAGCGTTTCTGCGGGGGTACTGAAAAATATAATTTGTTTTGAAACAGTCAATTTGTCGTCGAATTCCCCATATACTTTATGTGGTCTCAGATTAATATTTAGAGGTGTTACAAAGAGAGTGACAAAATAAATATACCCCCCATCCTATGGTGGAGGGTATACAAATATGTAAAAAACATGTAAGAACGCACAGTGGGAGGAACTAAAAAAAGGGAAATAATTCGTCCGTTTCTTAACCACATGTAATTTTCTAATAATTCATCTGATTCACAACATTTTAACTTTTCTTTGTGTTCATTCTACAAAAAACTTTTTACACGTGATCGTTTTTTCGTATAGTTACCGAGATATCTGCAATCTAAAATTTAATTTTTAATTTATTTCCTGACCATGTCCAAATATTTTGTGAATTTAGGAAGAGAATATGCACCGATTTCTTTTGCATTCAAAATGAAAAAAATCCATCCGATATACCCAATAAAACAAAAGTTATAGCCGTTTGAAGTTGTTTTCAAAAAAAATTTTTTTTCATTTTTGTGGGAAACAAGTATAATCCGTATTTTGGAGTTAAAGAGGAAGTTTTAACAAAAATTGTAACATATTAATATTCATCTTAAAGAAAACATCCCGGTGAATGTACTTGAAGAAAGAACGGGTCAAAAATATTCCTTGTTATTGTTGCCAAACTTCTCCAATTTACCCAATTTTTTGCACAAATTTCAAAAGTAAGCCACATTTTCTCCAATCGCAAAGCGAAAATTTTAAAGTAGGACTCTTCAATTTTTTTATAAATACTGTATATTAATGGAGAACATTTTTTTTATTCTTTGGCACGTTGTTCAGTTGTATTCTGTTCCATTTTAAATTCCTCACACGCTGAAAAAAATCGCTTCTGTAGTATATTGTCCCAGGCATATTCGGCTTGAAACATATATATGTTTAGGGTACACTCTAAACATATAATATTGGGTACACACAAAAAGTATACTTATTGTTTGGGAAAATGTTATTGTAAACAAATCTCTGTTTACATCCCAATATGTTTTTATTTGGGACTACTATTTTTGAAACAAATACTTATTTGCACTTAAGAATTAAGAAAATACGTTAATTGTGTTAAATTTTTTACTAATTCAAAGTTTTTTTTAGAAAAATTTTAATGTTCGTAAAACTAATAATTAATAAATAATATTAATATTTTCACGAAATTTAAATCGTATAATCTTGGCTCAAAATAATTTACTTAGAGGATTGATAAGAAACGATGACTTCACTCTGAAAAATATCGTTTTTGTAGTACTTATATATATTGTCCCAATATATATTCTGCTTGAAATATACTAATGTTTAGGGTACACTCGAAATATATTATATTTGGCACACACACATATATTATATATTTGGGAAGATGTTGTTCTAAACAAATCTTTGCTTCCATCCTAATATTTTCTATTTGGAATTATTATTTATGAATCAAATATTTAGTTGCATTTAAGCGTTCAGAAAATATATCAACACCTTAATTTTAAGACGGGTTTTCTGATTTTCAGTAATTCAACCTTAATTTTTTCATAAATTTGAAATGTTTGTAAAATTCCTTTATAATTGAAATGGTATAATCTTGGATAAAGATACATTGCTTAATGGGTTGAAAGAAATGACGATTTGGAATAAGTAGAAATTCTAAATTAATGCTTTAAATCAAAAGTTAATGCTACTATGTCAATGGGAATCAATGAAAAATTAAAAACTTTATCGGAAAATCTCCTACGTTTTCAAAAGTTTTTTCAAACAAAATATATTTCTAGAAATTTCTAAAGAATAATTTTATTTGTGTATAAAAACATATTTTATTTGAGAATATCAGTGTGCAAATATATTTTGTTGTAATGTATCAATATATGCATTCCAAATAAGTTTTATTGATTTTCAAATAAAATTTATTTGCTCAAAAATATATAATATATAAGAATTCGTGTTCGACTCAAACATATCAAAAAAGTAGATTTTGCCCCGTTTTGGAATACTAACTCAGAAATTTGAAATGATTGGTTTAAACAGAAGGTAATGCTGCATATGGTATTGTAACTGGGAGGTACAAGTCGAAACTAAGGAAAAATGTAAACTGAAATTCTAACAGATAAGAAAGTTCAGTCGTGTAAACCGACTTATAAATCCCCTCACCTTGAGTCCCAATTAAATTACTATCAAATTAAATTGCATTTTTGGCCTCCCCAGTAGGTGAGTTGGTAGCGTGCTCGCCTATGAGTATCGATAGTCTGTCGCTGCAACATCTAGCAACAATGCCGGGTTTCCTGGACCGTTAAATTAGAATATAAATTTATTTTGTATTGCAATTCATATAAATAAATAAATAAATATTTTTTTTAATAATTTAAAAGTATGTATCAGTGTTAAAGTTATAAGCTCTTAAGTTTTGAAGCAAAATAGCCCATTTGTGTGGGAGGTACCAAAAGGGGAGTGGCAACATCGGCCATTTTTCTCTGGACTCTAGGTACTATAAAAGCATTGTACTGTACAAATTTTCAAGTATTTCTATGCCCTGATATTAAAACTAACTTTTGGTGCAAAATAGTCCATTTGTGTGGGAGGTACCAAAAGGGGCGTGCCAATAATGCCCACTTTTCTCTGGACTCTAGGTACTACAAAAACATTGTACCAAATATTAAGCATTTGTATACATTGGTATTAAAGTTATAAGTTGTTAACTTTTGGTGCAAAATGGTCCATTTATGTGGGAGGTACCAAAAGGGGCGTGGCAACTTCGCCCATTTTTCTTGAAGTGTTAGCGACTAGTAAACCAATGCGATGTGTGCAATTTCAGAAGATTCGAGTGAGCAGTATAAAAGGTATTAAAGAAACAATATTTCACTAAAAGTTAAGCCTTTGTGGGAGGAGTGCACCAATATCGCCCATCTTCGAATTTAGCCGGAGATAGAGAAAATATTACCACATACATAAATTTGAAGTCAATCGGTTAATCCTTTTCGATATTTATCATACGCACCAGCCAGCAGACAGACAAACGGACATTGCCCAAATGACTTAAATGTCTCAAAACGGATTTAATCCGAACATACTTAGGGTCTTAGGTCACTCCTTCGATGTGTTACACTTTTGGCTCGTAGCAAATACTTTATACCCTCCTCTCTAAAGTAAGGGGATAAAAGGTCAGCGAAAGTTTTCAAAATCTTTTTTAAATAAAACATATTTCGATAAATTCATAAAAAAATATTTTATTTGTATTTATTATTCACATATTCCTCTAAATTACACTCTTTTTTACGAATATATCAAAACTTGACCACATTTTCGACAATCTCAAAGCTAGAATATAAAAAAAATTACATTTTTTATATGTAAAGTGTTACCCATTAAACTGCAAAAAGTATTTTGAGCCCGGCGTTTAGTATAATAGATTTTGGGGAAAAATAAAAAAATCTTATTTTGCAGAATTTCCGAACTTATTTTAGGAATTGCGGGAATTTTTTTCATACCAAAAACCACAGATACCAATATACTGTTTATGGTCGAAAAATTCTTCATTATACCCTACACCACACTGTGGTATAGGGTATTATAACTTTGTGCATTTGTTTGTAACACCCAAAAGGAGAAGAAATAGACCCATCGTTTATTATACCGATCGACTTAGAATCACTTTCTGAGTTGATTTAGCTATGTCCGTCTGTGCATGTATTCTTGTAATCAAAGTACAGGTCGCAATTATGGTCCGATCTCGACGAAACTTTACACATATCATTTTTTTTGGTCCAAGGACGATCCCTATTGAATTTGGTTAAAATCGGTTCAGATTTAGATATAGCCCCCATATATATGTTACCCCCGATTTGACATGTAAGCGCTGTAAAAATGTTATTTTATATCCGATCAGTGCGAAATTCGGCAAAGAGAGGTTTCTTATTACATGAAGGAATACTGCTAAATTCGGAGAAAATCGGTTCAGATTTAAATATAGCCCCCATATATATGTTACCCCCGATTTGACATGTAAGCGCTATAAAAACTGTATTTTATATCCGATCAGTGCGAAATTCGGCAGAAAAAGGTTTCTTATTACATGAAGGAATACTGCCAAATTCGGAGAAAATCGGTTCAGATTTAGATATAGCCCCCATATATATGTTACCCCCGATTTCACATGTAAGCACTGTAAAAATTGTATTTTATATCCGATTAGTATGAAATTCGTCAGAAAGAGGTTTCCTATTATATGAATGAACACTTTTAAATTTGGAAGAAATCGGTTCAGATTTAGATATAGCCCCCATATATACGTTACCCCCGATTTGACATGTGAGCGCTGTAAAAATGTTATTTTATATCCGAACAGTGCGAAAGTCGGCAAAAAGAGGTTTCTTTCTACATGAAGGAATACTGCCAAATTCGGAGAAACTCGCTTTAGATTTAGATATAACACCCATATATATGTTAGCCCCGATTTGACCTGTAAGCGCTGTAAAACTGTATTTTATATCCGATCAGTGCGAAATTCGGCAGAAAGAGGTTTCTTATTACATGAAGGAATACTGCCAAATTCGGAAAAAATCGGTTCAGATTTAGATATAGCTCCCATATATATGTTACCCCCGATTTGACATGTAAGCGCTGTAGAGACTGTATTTTATATCCGATCAGTACGAAATTCGACAGAGGGAGGTCTTTTTACATGAATGAGTATTCAGGAAAATCGGTTCAGATTTATATTAAAGCTCCATATATATGTTCCTCCTGATTTGGTATCAAACCGCTATAGAAGTTGTATTTTACTTCCGATCATTAAAATATTCCAGAAAGATGTTTCTCAATTTAGGAACGAATATTGCTTAATTTAGCGATTATCGTTTCAAAATTAGATAATATGTTTCTACCCATTTACCAGTTATTCCAAATTATTATGGCAATGACCCTTATCGCATTGTTAGGGAGGTGTAGGGTATTATATAGTCGGCCCCGCCCGACTTTCTGCCTTTCCTTACTGGTTAAATATAATATATTTGAGAACACACTGTTAGGTTTAGATTTAACCGGAGCAAAATATTAATAAAATATTGTTGTGTGAAAATATAGTGTATTCATATACCAACAAAAATATTTAAATATCTCTTTTAATCTGATCAAATAAATAATTGTTAAAAATCGGTGTTGAATTGAATACGTTACAGACTTATAGGAAAATAGTTTATTTTCCCAAAATTAATATGTTTCCGGCATATAGAAGCGACTGGCATGTCGATCATCTTGAAATTTGACTCTAACGGGTGGATTTTACATTGGCAAGTTGTCAACATTTATATTTTTAACCCTCCACCGTAGGATAGGGATATATTCATTTTGGCACTCCGTTTGTAACACCTCTAGCTATTGATCTGAGACCTCAATAAAGTATATATACTTTTTAAACGTCGTAAAATTCTAAGACGATTTAGCCATGTCCGTCTGTCCTTCCGTCCGTCTGTTGTAATCACGCTACAGTCCGTAATAATAAAGCTAGGTTAATCAAATTTGGTAGAAATATTTCTTATAGTTGCAGGTTGTTTTGGATTGCAAATGGGCCATATCGGTCAATGTTTTGATACAGCTCCCCTATAGAGGTCGCTCCAAAATTCGGGTTTTGAGTCATAGATACCAAATTTTTAAAGTCATTTAGCAGAAACTTTGCAGTTTGTATTCTGTTTTGACAAGAATTCAACACAACAAAAATTTTATAAATTTTGTTATAGTCGCCCTATAGAGGTCGCTCCAAAATATACATATTTAAGCCATAAATACCACATTTTCTAAGCATTTTAACTGAATCTTTGCAGTTTGCATTTAATTAAGACAAGAATTCATCGCAGTAAGCATTTATGTTAAATCAGCTCATATTTTGTTATAGTCCACCTATAGATGTCGCTCCCAAAATTGTTTAAATAAGCCATAAACAAGAAATTTAGCTGAAACTTTGCAGTTTGTATTCTATTTTGGCAAGAATACATCTCAATAAAATTTATTCAAATATAATTATATTTTTTTGTACTTCCCGTGTAGATGTAGCTTCAAAAAAAGGTATTTTAAGCCATAAGTATCACATTTTTCAGGTGAAGAGTTTGCTAAAGAATTTGGGCCCTAAAAATTGCAGCGTTCCTTTTGTTAAGAATTTACTTAAACAAATAGGATCGTTTCATGATTTGCTCCATTTCCAAAGATTTTTCCAGTACTAAAATTTAATGCAATCCATGGTGGAGGGTATATAAGATTCGGCATGGTCGAACTTAACGCTTTTACTTGTTTTTTCTGTAATTGCACTTTTTACTCGTAATGCTTATAAGGATATAAACATTAAAAATTTCCTTATTTCTAATTTTTTCAATATTTCCCATTTTTAATCATTTTAAACAATCTTTTCACATTGTAATCACATTTTCAGAGCTCAAGCAATGACGTCCATCAATGCAAATTTCCTGATCCTTTACTTGACTAATAAGAACCAGATGTTTTCTGAAAGGTAAGTACGACCATTAGGATATTGTATAATCACAAGAATCATAATTCCTTTTCCGGCTGTGCTAATCAGGCATAACAAATTTATGAATATTTTACAAAATCTTCGCTCAAAAAAAGAGCAAAAAATCCTTAGAAAAGAACCTAATTTCAGCAAACATATTTTGTGGCAAATGCAAAATATGAGGAAATATCAAAGACTTTGTTATGATTTGAAATGCTACAAATGCAGTTGCATTTCCTGTCAAATAAATATTTTGATAAGCATGCAATTTTTTCCAATCATATTCAATCTTTTGTTATTACAACCAGAACGGACCGACAATGGACGAAACAACGAATGGACAGACAAACTACGGACACATGCATTCAAATGCACATGCAATATTTGTACCAAATGCAAACCTAAGCCAATAGCTCGTGTGCCTTGTAGCCAATTAAGTGCCGCAGAGTGAGGGAGACAACGCATCGGACAGTCCATTTCAAAAACTGACCAAATGTCAAATTTCGACAGCTGCTTTGGACATTCCATACACGACCGACCGACCGACCATCCATCGAAAGTCCTTCCATCCATTCGGATGGACCTTTGCAATGGTTATTGGTTGACTGATGATTCGTACATTTGTTATGAAAATATTATTTTAGTGGTCATCCGTCGATATCTTGAATGATTTTGACATGTCTACTCTAAAAAACTCAATAATAATGAGGATTGAATTGGAATTGATTCTTATATAATGGGGTTTCCAATAGGGATGATATGATTTTGAAGTGACGTTTCGGCCATTTGTAATATGTCATGATCTGTCATTTGTTTTTCATTGTATTCAGTAGTGTTTACAATTTCATCATGGAGAGATATACGAAAGAACAACGTTTAAATTATTCAGTTTTAATATCAAAATAATCGTTCTCCAATTACAACTTTTCGTGCGCTAAGTTCATTTTTTTTTAATAAAAAAAAAACACTTTCCCGTTGACCTACGACCTTGACACCCTTGAGCAATATTTTAGCTCTCGTTAAGAGTTATCTTTTTGCCATTGACCGATTCTCGATCCGACGTACCGTTATTTTTTATTTATAGAAAATTTCTTAGAATTTTTTTTTATAGAAAATTCTTAGAAATTTTTTATTTATTTCCAATAAAATGTATAGATTTTTTTTATTTATAGAAAATTTCTTAGAAATTTTTTATTTATAGAAAATTTCGTAGAAATTTTTTATTTATAGAAAATTTCTTAGAAATTTGTTATTTATAGGAAATTTCGTAGAAATTTTGTATTTATAGGAAATTTCGTAGAAATTTTGTATTTATAGGAAATTTCGTAGAAATTTTGTATTTATGTATAGAAAATTTCGTATAAATACCCATCGTTTATTGTACCCTGGACCACAGTGTGGTGTAGGGTATAAACAAATTTTAGGACTTGGACAGAAAAAACCTTTTTTTTACATAGCGTAGTCAATCTTCTTCTATCTCTTAAAAACACATATCGATGTTATATTGCAATCGATTTTGGAAACAAATAATAAAAATTGGCAAATATCCTCCTTCTCCTGAAATGTTATGGGAAAGGCCAAAAATGTTATTTGAAATATTCCAAGGACATTGTCTCAGGATGAGAGCATAATCATCTGACAAAGTCGTAAAGTTAAGTGTGCATAATTTTGCAATGATGAACAGTGATTTTACATAATAAAACATTTGCATTACCCAAAAAACCAGGCAACAACTCTAATGAAAATAAAAAAACGTTTCATCGGCTACATTTTGCATCCCTATGAATGCAAATATTTTTCCTATGGGAGGCCCACATAATCTACTGTTGTTTTTGGATATATCAGCAACAAAAAAACGAAGTCATAAAATGTTAAACAACTTTTTAATGATCTCCCAAAAAACGATGAAGGCAGAAAATGCTAATGATGCATAAAAACAAAGCCAAAGAATAGCGGATAAGCAAATCACGTTGCAAACAGGACACTCGTAATTAACACCATTATCTGCAACTCTCAATGACAAAGCAAAATAATGAAATGTTCGAAAAAACTAATGCAATATTTCTGCATAATGGGCATGAAACATACTTAGAGAGGACAAGAAGGAAAATAAAACTGAATAAAAAAGTCATAAAAATCATGAAAATTCGAATGAGCATTACACATTGTAGTGGTGGTGATGTGCACATGTGTTGCATGCCACGCAGTATTTTTAAGGGTGGCACAGTCAAAACATGGTCAGTTTTTATGGCTTTTTTAGTCAAATGCCAAAAAAAATCGCAGGATGTAGGACCAGAAGAAAAGTCATAAAAATGTAAACAATTCAATGAATACGTCACGTCATAAAAATTTAATCCAAAAACGACTGAATGTCATCCTAAGGACCGCCAAGATCTCCATAGGGACATAAACAAGGAAAAGGAAAGTTATGGTGTGGTTTTGTTAATCGGCTATTTATGAAAGTTTTTTATAGTTCTTTGCTTTCTGAAAAAGGATCTTTGTTCATGGGTCTTTCTTTTCAAATGTGGTTTATGAGGTTTGTATTTAGCTGAAAAAAAATCTTTACAGGATTTTTACGATTTTTTCTGGCTTAATTTCTTAGCCTAATGAGATTTGCAAACCATTTCAATGACATATTTAGTTGAGGAATTGTTTTGTGGATTTTTACTACGAGATTTGCCGAATTGTATAGGAAACGGTTATGGCTAGAGACATATGGTGGATTGGAACCAATTCAAAGAAAAACATTTCAAATGTGGTATATCTATTTGCTTTATATACCGTTCATTCCAAGTCAAACTGAACGATTTTTCGAAAAAAATCTGGTCGACAATCTCGATTGTCTTGAACATTTTTATATGCGTTTTTCTATGGAAATGTATCATTTTGTAGATCGAGAGGAAAAAAACTAAAAAATTTTTGCAGATGTTATAAGCATCTGAATATTTGGGAAATATCTGAGAAGATGTATTTTGGAAGTTATGTATTACGTAAACGCGTGGATGAAATATCACAAGTAAAGGCTCGTTTGTAAGTTCATGACTTGTACTTTCAAGTACATATATTAATGCTGGTGAATTTAAAGTTTTTAAAAGCATCAGTTGCATATGCAACTTTATTTTGCATACTGCACATCAATGACACCAACTTAAAATTCTGAAAAAAATATATCGCCCTATTTGTTTTAAAATGACTCTAAAAATTTCTAGCTGGTGTTTAAACTCGTAGTTTTTATCCCCTCGCCTTAGAGAGGAGGGTATATGTATATCATTTGCTACGAGCCAAAAGTGTAACACATTGAAGGAGTGACCTATGCCCATAAATATGTTCGGCGGAAATCCGTTTTGGGTCATTTTAAGTCATTTGAGCAATGTCCGTCCCACAGTGGGAGGAATTTAAAAAAAGGAAATAATTTTGCCATTTCTTAACCAGACAACCGATTTCCGAGTATACCCAGCAAAATCTTGGTAAGTACCTGTCATTATTCCCTGCATTACCAAATAATGACATCTCATTATTCGCTGAATTACTTTCGGCTTATTAATAATGACTTACCAATAATAACAGAAATAAGTGATTTTTTTTATCAAAATAATTTTTGGCAAATATTAGTATAATGCAATTTTGGCTATATGTGGGTTATTGTAGAAGATTTATTTATTTTCAACAAGTTTTCCAAAAATACGTGCAAATTTAATGAAAATACCAAAAATATTTACGTATATCGTATAATGTGAGACCATTGAAGAATTTCTCACATCGTGGTTTGGGTTCAGAAATTCAAAATATGCGCGACAATATGCACAAAATTACTTTAAATGGCCATATCTACATATCTACCATATCTACTACGTATTTTGTAACTTATTGGTAATGCATTATTCAAGTACTTAAAATCGTGAAAACATAAGCAAATATTTATGTGGTATGCCTATGCTACAAATAAGTACTTATTATGCTACTTTATTGTATGCTTTTGGGAAGTACTTCCCTCCAATGACATCCCCATGTTAAAATAATGAGAAAAGTGGCTAAATAATAAGTACTTACCATTATCGAACTTTGCTTACTCGTCGGATTATTTGGTAATGAGAAACTTTGCTGGGTAACTTCAAATGGCCATAACTTTTGTCTTATCGGGTATATTTAAGTGCAATATTTTGCCATCAAATAGCAAATTTTGTTGTCTATTCAGAAAACATAATGAGAAAGGAATCGATTTATAACCGGCTTTAATATATACCGATTCGTAGGAAGGGATCGGGAAAAACAACCAATAATTATACCCTACACCACACTGTGGTACAGGGTATTATAACTTTGTGAATTTGTTTGTAACACCCAAAAGGAGACGAAATAGACCCATCGTTTATTATACCGATCGACTTAGAATTACTTTCTGAGTTGAATTAGCTATGTCCGTCTGTCTGTCTGTCTGTGCATGTATTCTTGTAATCAAAGTACAGGTCGCAATTATGGTCCGATCTCGACGAAACTTTACACATATGTTTTATTTGGCCCAAGGACGATCCCTATTGAATTTGGTTAAAATCGGTTCAGATTTAGATATAGCCCCCATATATATGTTACCCCAGATTTGACATGTAAGCGAATAAATCGGTTCAGATTTAGATATAGCGCCCATATATACGTTACCCCCGATTTGAAGTGTAAGCACTGTAAAAATGTTATTTTATATCCGATCAGTATGAAATTCGGCAGAAAGAGGTTTCTTATTATATGAATGAACACTGTTAAATTTGGAAGAAATCGGTTCAGATTTAGATATAGCCCCCATATATACGTTACCCTCGATTTGACATGTGAGCGCTGTAAAAATGTTATTTTATATCCGATCATTGCGAAATTCGGCAAAGAGAGGTTTCTTATTACATGAAGGAGTACTGCTAAATTCAGAGAAAATCGGTTCAGATTTAGATATAGCTCCCATATATATGTTACCCCCGATTTGATCTGTAAGCCCTGTAGAAATTGTTTTTTATATCCGATCAGTGCAAAATTCGGCAGAAAGAGGTTTCTTATTACATGAAGTAATACTGCCAAATTCGGAGGAAATCGGTTCAGATTTAAATATAGCTCCCATATATATATTACCCCCGATTTGACATGTAAGCGCTGTAGAGACAGTATTTTATATCCGATCAGTACGAAATTCTACAGAAGGAGGTCTTTTTACATGAATGAGTATTCAGGGAAGATAGGTTAAAATTTTATTAAAGTTCCATATATATGTTCCTCTTTATATGGTATCAAACCGCTATAGAAGTTGTATTTTACTTCCGATCATTAAAATTTTCCAGAAAGATGTTTTTCTCAATTTAGGAACGAATATTGCTTAATTTACCGATTATCGTTTCAGAATTATATAATATGTTCCTACCCATTTTCCAATTATTTCAAATTATTATGGCAATGATCCTTATCGCATTGTTAGGGAGGTTTTGGGTATTATATAGTCGGCCCCGCCCGACTTTCTGTCTTTCCTAACTGGTTAAAATATAAATTCTGTAAGTTGGTACATTTGACTAAAACTTTTTATATTATATAGAACATTTTGTTGTCAATTTAGAGAAGTTGATGCGAGAAAAATCGGTTTATATTCTGCATTTTGATTACAACGATACATCTACAGACGGACGGACCGAAGCAAAGTTTCAGCAAAATTGCTAGAAAATTTGGTGTCTACGGCTCAATAAACGTATTTTGGAGCGAGCCATATAGGGGAGCTATATCAAAACATTGACCGATATGGCCCATTTGCAATCTCAAATGACCTGCAACTATAAGAAGTATTTCTACCAAATTTGATCAAGGTAGCTCTATTATTACGGACTGTAGCGTGATTTCAACAGACAGACGGACGGACATGGCTAAATTGTCTTTATGACTTTATGGGGTCTCAGATCAATATTTCAAGGTGTTGCAAAAGGAATGACAAAGTTAGTATACCCCCATCCTATGGTGGATGGTATAAAAATGGGGTATTTGAGGCTTGAATTGGCACATTTGAGGTCTACCTCGAATCTGGGACAACAACAAAATATAAACTAATTTTATATAAATTTTATTAAGATGAATTCTTGCCAAAATAGAATACAAACAACAAAGATTTAGCTGAATTGCTTAGAAAATGTGGTGTTTATGGCTTAAACAAGTCTTTTTGGGAGCGACATCTATAGGTGGAATGTAACAAAATATGAACTGATTTAAAAAAAAATACTGTGATGGATTTGTTGTCTAAATAAAATACAAACTGCAAAGGTTCGCTTAAAATGCTTACAAAATGTGGTATCTATGGCTTAAATAAGGCTATTCTGGAGCCACCTCTATAGGGTGACTTTAACAATATATCAACTTGTTACGGTGATGAATTCTTTTCAAAATAAAATACAAACTGCAAAGTTTCTGCAAAATTGCTTTAAAAATGTGGTATTATGGCTCAATTACCGTACTTTGGAGCGACCTCTATAGGGGAGCTATAGCAAAATATTGACCGATAAGGCCCATTTGCAATCCCAATCGACCTGCAACTATAAGAAGTATTTCTACCAAATTTGATCACGGACATGGCTAAATCGTCTTAGAATTTCACGACTATCAAGAATATATACTTAATGGGGTCGCAGATCAATATTTCAAGGTGTTGCAAACGGAATGACAATGTTAGTATACCCCCATCCTATGGTATGATATAAAAATTACGAATATTTTTTGGGACTGAAGGTGAGAGATTCTTAAGTCGGTTTACCCGACTGAACTTTCTTACTTGCTTAATACAATATTTACTAAAAAATCGAATAACACTGGAATATCCATGGTATACTTTAGATAACACTTTTTTACATACATTTTCTTTTGTGAAATGACAGCTTCTGTAGCGCGAAAATGTCAATTCGGAAAGAACATATATATGGGGGATATACATATCGTCGGTGCGCCGACAAAAACTCCTATGTGTAATTTTTCGAATTTTTTTTTATTGTCGAATTAGAACGTCCTAGCGGTCAAACGACTACCCACCAAAGCATTTTGCGCTATCTTGACCGGTTCCGAAGTTACCAAAAACTCCTATGTGTATCCCTCTATAGCAATGCTCCGACAAAAACTCCTATGTGTAGTAGGCACAGCCTGTCCCAAGGGATAGAAGGTTGGCTTCGATTTACGCCAAAAAACCGCTAATGAGGTTTTGTTCAGAATCATCCCCTCTATTCGACAATGAATAGATCAAAATTGGATCTGCTTCCATTCGCGAGTTATCGCGAAAACAGAACTTTTACTCAAAACAATCTTAATAGCTTTGATTTGTAAAGAAAAACGCTGAAATTTCGAATTCTAACACAATTTCCTTTAAATATGATTATTTGTAAGACGCTTTGCAACGTCCGCGACATTTGCCATGTTTTTATATTGCGAATTTTGTGTAATCCATAAAATCGACGTTCACCGCCAAATTTATCCAAAAATATTATACCGAATTTAATAAGATTAATATATTTGCATTCTATAATCTCTGAGGAATAGATTAATATCAGCGTTTTCGCGAAAAATATCCATCTACGAATAAATATTGTACAAAAAAAAATTAGTTCGGAATTATTTTACTATATAATGCTATTATCTCGCGAATTACCAGTTCTAGAGAAAAGTAGTGGAGGACAGTTTGGGAGATAAGCGAAAGGCCTACAACTCTTTCTTTAACAAACAAAATTTATAGTAATTTGGTAAGGATTTACAGTGTGTCTAAACTTTTGTATGCTTTTCCCTTTATATGAGGCATATTTTGATTTGACACATTGCAAATCCCTACCAAATTATTATAATTTTTTTTGTTAAAGAAAGACTTGGAGTCGTTTTTAATATCTACCAAACTTTCTTTCACCACTTTTTCCTAGGACTGACCGTTCGCGTAATAATAGCATTATATAGTTAAATAATTCTGAACTAAAATGTTTTTGTTCGAAATGTATTCGTCGCGGGATGTTTACGGAGGAAATGCAAGTGCCAATCTATCCCTCAGAAATCATAGAATGTAAATATATTAATTTTAATAAATTCGCAATAATATTTTTGTAAAAATTTAGCGGTGTAATTCGAATTTTTGGATTACAAAAATTTCGCTATAGAATAATATAGCAAATATCGCGGACATTACAAAGCGTCTTACAAGTGTTCATATTTATGGGAAATTATGTTATAGTTTTAAATTTCCGCGATTCAATGTAATTAAGTTCGGTTTTTTGGTTAAAAATTGTATTTATCGCGATAACTCGCGAAAGGAAGCAGATCAGATTTTGATTTCTTCTTATCTGTGTAGAGGGGATGATTCTGTACAAAACCTCATTAGGCGTTTTTAGCCACAATCCAGGCCAACTTTCGTTTGCTTGAGGTACGCTGTGAACATTCAAATATCAAAACTCCTATGTGTAAATTTTTTGTTCTAAAAATATTTAAAATGCTCCAAACAAAACATCCTATGTGTCGATTTTCATGAAAACCATTTACCACGTCATGGGCTTTTCACATATAAGATTTTTGTTATGATATATTGGTGGTAACTAATTAAAAGAAAAATTCAAAAATCGGAGATATTAAAAATATCGCGATTTGACGAAATAGCTACGTTTTTTGTCTCTCCTGAAAACTAGTAAAAAAACACATAGGAGTTTTCGTCGGCGCACCGACGATATGTAAATCTGAACCGATTTATTCAAACTGGGTTGTGTGGATACCTGTGCCAAGAAACTCTACTCTGCTAAATTTCATAATGATTGAATGCGAAATACAACTTTTTTAGAGCGAAAAGGCTAAATCAGAAGGACGGGATTCTTTTAACCCGGAAATGTGGGTTCTTGTATGAAGGAATTCTATCCTGCTAAAGTTAAAGGTCAAATCAGAAGGAACATTTATATGGGGGCTACAAGTAAATCTGAACCGTTTTTTTTTTTTCAAACTCGGCAATGAAAATCCACGTATCAAGAAACTCCAGCCTGCTGAAAAGGATTGAATGTGAAATACAACTTCTCTAGCGCTAAAAGGCCAAATTGGTTGAAACATATATATAAGGGCTATATCTAAATTTAAACCGATTTTGACCAATTTCAATGGGTGTGAAAGAGACCTTATTGCCAAATCTCAGCAAGAGCGGAGTGAAATTGCGAACTGTGCTTAATGACAAACCTAAGATGGACAGACGGACGGACAGACATTGTAGAATCGACTCAGCTAGTGATTCTAAGTTGATCGAGATACATTAAGGGTTTAGTTGTACTATTTCTACAGGGTGGCGCATAATGTGCTATGGGTTTGCATTTTTTATAACTTTTTAATTATTATTCTTTCTTTGTTTTTATACCCTCACTTTAGTGTGACGAGGGTATATATCATTTGCTACGAAAAAAAGTGTAACACATCGAAGAAGTGATCTAAGACCCTAAGTATGTTCGGCGGATATTCGTTTTGGGTCATTTTAAGACGAATGAGCAATGTCCGTCCGTCTGTCTGTCTGTCTGTCTGTCTGTCTGTCTGTCTGTCTGTCTGTCTGTCTGTCTGTCTGTCTGTCTGTGTGTCTGCTGGCTGGTGCGCACGATAACTCTCGAAAGGAGTAACCGATTGACTTAAAATTTGGTACGTGGTAATATTTTTTTCTATCTCCGGCTAAGTTCGAAGATGGGCCATATTAGTCCACTCCTTCTAGTATCTCCCCCACAAAGTGTTAAAATGTTGTGAAATATTGAATCTTTAATAACTGCTATACTACTTATTCGAATCTTCTGAAATTCCACACATAGCATTAGTTAATTAGTCGCTATCAACTCGAGAAAAATGGGCCATGTTGCTACGCCCCTTTTGGTACCTCCCACACAAATGCACCATTTTGCACCAAAAGTTAACAGCTTATAACATTAATAACAGTGTATAAAAAAACTTGAAATTTTGTACAGTATTATACTTTTATATTGCCTACAGTCAAGGGAAAAATTGGCGTTGTTGCCACCCCCTTTTTGGTACCTCCCACACAAAGGTACCTTTTTGCACCAAAAGTTAACAGCTTATAACATTAAAACCAGTGTATGAAAATACTTGAAATTTTGTACAGTGTAATGTTTTTATAGTGTCTATAGTGTCTCCCACACAAAATGCCCAAATCATACCACAATTTAATATCTCATAACGTTTTTACCAGTGCACATAAATGCTTATAATTCGGCACAGTGCAATGAATTTAAAGTATCTAATGTTCAGCGAAAAATAGGTTTATTTGATAAACCCCTTCTGGTACCTCCCACACAAATTGACAGAATAATTCGAGTAATATTCAATATTACATTACTCACAAAGTGAGGGTATACCTAAGTCGGTTTACCCGACTGAAAGTTTTTTACTTGTTTTTTTCAGCATTTAGTGAAGAAGACTTGGGAATTAATTATGAATTGAACAACGTACAAAAGTAACTAGAATTTTGCGAAATTTTTCGTTCGTTTCATATTGCCCACTTTTTCAAAAAGTTATAATACAGGGTGGCGCAGAATGAGCTATATGGTTTGAATTCTTTATAACTTATTTAATTATTATTCTTTCTTTGTTTTTTCAGCATTTTGTGAAAGAGGCTTGGGGAATTAATTATGAATCGAACAACGAACAAAAATAATCGAATTTTTCCAACATTTTGGGAAAAGTTATGGAAAATAAGCTAAAAAGAGCACGTATGTGCGAAGCAGAAAATGGACATCACTTTCAGGATATCATTTTTCAAAGCTAATTGAAAAAAATCCCCAATAATATACTGTATTTTTAAAAAAAAATTATAATAATCGAATAAATAAAAAAGTTATAAACCATTTAAACCATATAGTTCATTCTGCGCCACCCTGTAGGTGTTACAAACATGTGCCACAAAACAAACTTATAATAACCTGTACCACAGTGTTGTGAATTGTACGAGTATAAATATATTTCTAAGAAAAAATAAATAAAAACAACAACTTTCTCATAATATATTTTTTAATATCTCCGAAATTTGCTTCGGTGTGGGTTCCCTAAATTTTAGAATGCTTTCCACCATTGATTGTATTAAGGGGTTTATTCATTTTGTCACTCCGTTTGTAACACCTCTAAATGTTGATCTGAGACCCCATAAAGTATACATACATAAATATTCTTAATCTGCAGGTAACCTGGGATTGAAAATGGGCAATATCGGTGCATTGTGATATAGCCCCCATAAATAGATCTCCCCGATATGATTTCTTAAAGTCATAGAGACCACAAATATCAACAGACCGGGCTGAAACTGGGGTTTATTTATACCCGGAATCCTTCACACTAACAACGGTAGTCATAGCTCCATGTTTTGATATAGCCCCCATACAAATGTCCCTCTAGATATGACTTCGTAGTGCCACTAAAACCTCATATTTCAACGAATTGGGCTGAAATTTGGTATTATGAGTTTATTTGTACTCGGAACCATTCACATGCTATCAATGATATAGGGTAGATTCGGCATGGCCGAACTTAATCCGTCTTTACTTGTTTGGTTTTTTTAATTTAGATTTTCTTGAAAGGAACCTTTAGTTTTTAAATCATATTTTAGGAAGTGCAAGCTGGATATAGCCCGGATAACCTTTGTATTAAAGGACATTAAAAAAGAAAATATCAACTTCACGTAGAAGCAGAACAATTAGTAACAATTTGAATAAAAAAAACACTTTTTTGCAGCCACGAAAAACGCCATAAAAAATTGGAGAAAAAAATCGTTTGAAATTTTTTTAAAGTTAGCATACTAACGACGAAAACTATGCCTACTTGAAAAATATCTATGGATAAGAGTAGAAATTATAACTATTTTGCTAGAAGTAAGATAATTTCAACATAATTATGTTTTTATACCCTCACATTTGCTGCGGCCAAGTGTTATTCGAGCAATGTCTGTCCGTCCGTCCGTCCGTCCGTCTGTCTATCTAACTGGTGCGCACGATAACTTTCAATAGGAATAACCGATTGACTTCAAATTTCTGCGTTTTTTTTCTAATTTTTTTTAAATATCATAGTTTTTCTATTTTTTTAACGACACTTACTAAACTTTTGCTTTTATGTAAAAGTGGTATTTTTTTTAAACATTTGTTTAACATAATTCCCCTCCAGGCATTATTGAGCTTATACTTCAAAAAATAGGGTCCACATACTAAAAATTAAAAAAAAAATTACCATAAAAATTACCATTTCGTTCCTAAATTGAGAAACATCTTTCTGCCAAATTTTTTAATGATCGGAAGTAAAGTACAACTTCTATAGGGCTTTGATACCAAATCAGGAGGAACATATATATGGAGGTTATATCTAAATTTGAACCGATTTTTCCCGAATGCTCATTCATGTAAAAAGAAACCTTTTTATGCCGAATTTCATACTGATCGGACATAAAATACAGTCTCTACGGTGCTTACATGTCAAATCGGGTGTAACATATATATGCGGGCTATATCTAATTCTAAACCGATTTTCCCAAATTTTGTATTATCTCTAAGTGTAACACGAGACTGCTCCCTGTCAATTTTTGTACAAATCGGTTCAAAAATGTTGCTTTTACAATGCATATATGCCAAATCGGAGGTACGTGTATATGTAAATCTGAACCGATATTAACCAAATTCAATAGGGATGATCCTTGGGCCAAAATAAAGATATGTGGAAAGTTTCGTCAAGATCGGGCCATAATTGCGACCAAGAACACTTGCACAGACGAACATAGCTAAATTAACTCAGAAAGTGATTCTAAGTCGATCGGTATAATAAATGATGGGTCTATTTCTTCACCTTTTGGGTGTTACAAACAAATGCAGAAAGTAATAATTCCCTGTACCACAGTGTGGTGTATGGTATAAATATAGAGGTTACTGACTTCAGTTTTTGGGTTTGCATAGTGTTATTAAACCATAATCTTTTCTACAAAATGCAAAACTATTTTGCAACATATCATTAAAATAACGCCCAATAAAAGCATGTGGGTTGAATAATTTGTACAATCCATATAACAATCCCCCTAATGTCCGGCTAGACTAATTACAATCAGGACATAATAAAACCAAAATTTGCACTAATTAATAATTAGAGCATTAATTCAAATGCAGGCATAACATAATGACTCTAATGTACCTAACGAAGCCACAAAGCACTTTAGGCCTTTAGTCCGCCTACGAAAAGCCAAGAGAAAAAACAATTGCTCTAATTTTCATTATGTAATCTAAGACCAAAATTGACAATTTTGTGGTTGGACACACTTATCACAGGGCGTAGCATTTAAAGCATTTTTTGGGGGGATGTGACACCTTTGTATATCCATCCACACACAGGTCCTCAACAAAAAAACCTCTAATAACGTTGACTCTCCGAGAAAAAAAGAAAATTATTCTAAATATGCTGGTCATTCTGGCCAGCTTGAAGACCATTATAGACCAGCACCCAGCGCACACGCCGGCAATTTGCATTAATTACAATAATTTTTACGATAACCCCGGCACACGACCAAAAACTTCAAAAACAAAAACCTTCAAAACAAACTCTGTAATCAAGTACTCGCATTGTCTGAATAGAGGGAGTTAATTTCATATGCACAACACATTCAAATTATTCGCATTTCATTACAACCCTATGAACCCCTATAAGTACTGTACATACATACGCGTTAAATGAAGAACTACGCAGGCGCAAACAGTTTGCTCATACTGGCCAAGCCTCACTGGTCACTGTGGGCCAAAAAACCACCCCATTTTTGTTTGGAACAAAATTTCCATAAAAAATTATCTGCTTTTTATGTTTCTTTGTTGTTACTTTACATATGTTTTAAGCGTTTCCTTTCGCTTTACAATGTAACCGTGAATTTTAGTTTTCATTTATTCAGTAGCATTTTTTTATACGGAAGAAAATCGTTATGCTTCCGTAGTTTTCCTCAAGATCTGGTGAGGGGATAAGGCTGGCCTCTTGAGTTTTATTGGCGTTTAATTTATTCATTGTTCTTTTTAATTCTTTGCTTAAGTGTCATCTGGTTAAGTAGATATTCTGTTAGCATTTTCAAATTTTACTTGTGGTCTGCCCTTCAAGTGTTTTAAGCTTTTTTTGGCTTTCAAACATATGGCTTGATTGTTTAAAGTGGAAGAGATTAATTTGATAGTTGTGAAGTATGGTTGGGGATCTGTCGAAATGGTAGTTGTTCATAAAAATACAGTATTATCATATCTTTAATAAGACTTTAAAGTCATCATAGAGGCAGGATCCTTATTAAAGTTGTAAAATAGATAAGAAAGCAATTCACATGAATTGACTTAGGTTGAATGCACGATAAGATTCTTATATAAAAGAATAAATAGTGTTAAATGGCTAGTTGGGTCAACGACTTTGACGCATACGATATGAGTTCGGTCACTTACTCAAAACCAAATGTATAATTTGTTAACCTATTCTGTAGCAGTCGAATATCTGAGTGATTTACTCATCTAGTCTAAATCAGTCAAAGAATCATAAACAAATCGTATACTCTAAATAAAACGACCACTTGGGTCATCTATATAAAGCATAAATCCTGCAGGATCAATTAATTAATTAATGGCAATGACAAGATATCTACTGGCCAACTAATCAAGAGTAAATGACCATTTGGTCATCTACTGTAGAATAGACAACCAATTCGACCATCCACTCGATAGTAGACAACCAATTCTGTTGTCCACTCGTTGCTAGACGACCTATTCGGTTGTCCATTCGACAGCAGACGGTAAGTTCGTCCATCTATAATACAGCAGATGACAATTTGGATCACCTACTCTAAATTAGATGAACATTAGGATCATCTACTCCATAGTTGATAAACATTACTTCATAATAGAACACCAAGTGGATAATCTACTCTAAAGTAAATTGACAGTTCGGTCATACACTCTAAAGTATATGACCATTTGGATTATTTACTCTAAAGTAAATGACCATTTGGTTTATTTACTCTAAAGTAGATGAACATTTGGTTTATTTACTCTAAAGAAATAGAACTCTTAAATGGACGACCAGTTGAGTCACCTTCTTTATAGAACATGATGAATTTGTTCATATACTCTAAAATAGATGATCAGTTAAGTCATCATCTCTAAGGTGAGTCAACAGTTGGGTCATCAGCTCCATAACAAACCAGCAGATGGGTCATCAACTCTAAATTATATTACCAATTGGGTTATCAACTCTAAAGTAAAGTACCACTTACTCCGTAAAAAACCAACAGGTGGGTCATCTACTCTAAAATAGCAAACCAGGTGAGTCATCTTAATACTCTAAAATAGGTAATCATTTGGACCATCTACTCTAAAGAATACGACCATCTTAATCATCTGCTCTGACCAGTTAGTTTAGCTACTGTAAAACAAATTAAACAGCTAGTCATCTGTCTATATATCATCTCTAAAATATATACTCATCTGCTCTACTTACCTTCTCTAAAATATATGAATAGTTGGGTCATATACTCTAAAGTAAATGAACAGTTGGTGGCCTTTGGTTTCTCAGTGGTTAGTGCATTAGACTCGGATCCCGAAGGAGCTGGGTTCAATTCCCAGGCAGGACACTGGAAAAATTTAACATCAACATTTCATGTTTTCATCATAATTCCAGTTTCTGCAGCTAAAAACCAGTAAGGAAAGGCAGAAAGTCGAAAAGTAATACCCTACACCTCCCTAACAATGCGATAAGGGTCATTGCCATAATAATTTGCAATAATTGGTAAATGGGTAGAAACATATTATCTAATTATGAAACGATAATCGCTAAATTAAGCAATATTCGTTCCTAAATTGAGAAACATCTTTTTGGAAAATTTTAATGATCGGAAGTAAAATACAACTTCTATATATGGAGCTTTAATATAAATCTGAACCGATCTTCCCTGAATACTTATTCATGTAAAAAGACCTCCTTCTGTCGAATTTCGTACTGATCGGATATAAAATACAGTCTCTACAGCGCTTACATGTCAAATCGGGGGTAACATATATATGGGAGCTATATCTAAATCTGAACCGATTTTCTCCAAATTTGGCAGTATTCCTTCATGTAATAAGAAACCTCTTTCTGCCGAATTTCGCACTGATAGGATATAAAATACAGTTTTTACAGCGCTTACAGGTCAAATCGGGGGTAACATATATATGGGAGCTATATCTAAATCTGAACCGATTTCTTCCAAATTTAATAGTGTTCATCCATATAATCAGAAACATCTTTCTGCCGAATTTTATACTGATCGGATATAAAATAAAGTTTTTACAGCGCTTACATGTCAAATCGGGGGTAACGTATATATGGAGGCTATATCTAAATCTGAACCGATTTCTTCCAAATTTAATAGTGTTCATTCATATAATAAGAAACCTCTTTCTGCCGAATTTCATACTGATCGGATATAAAATAAAGTTTTTACAGCGCTTACATGTCAAATCGGGGCTAACATATATATGGGGGCTATATCTAAATTTGAACCGATTTTAACCAAATTCAATAGGGATCGTCCTTGGGCCAAAAAAAAGATATGTGTAAAGTTTCGTCGAGATCGGACCATAATTGCGACCTGTACTTTGATTACAAGAATACATGCACAGACAGACAGACGGACAGACGGACAGACAGACAGACGGACATAGCTAAATCAACTCAGAAAGTGATTCTAAGTCGATCGGTATAATAAACGATGGGTCTGTTTCTTCTCCTTTTGGGTGTTACAAACAAATGCACAAAGTTATAATACCCTGTACCACAGTGTGGTGTAGGGTATTATTACCCAAGTCAACAGAGAAGCTAAAAATAGACATAACACCATGACAACCATTAACAGAAATGCTGCGCTTCTGGTGGAGAATAGAAACGGTAACACTCAAATAATATCCTTTCCCTGAAATTAACAGAAGAATGTTAATTTACAACCGGACAACATTAAGTAGATGAAAACAACATAAGGTTCCCGTGATAATCGGATATATGCCGGAACGAAGTCTGTAATAAAAATAGACATAAGGATTATCAACTCAGCGTATCCAAGCTGTTACAACAACAGCAACAGTTGGATCATCTACCCTAAAGTAGATGAACTGCTGGGTCATCTATTCTAAAGTAGATAATCGGTTGGGTCATATACCCCAAAGTAGATGATCAGTTGGGTCATACATTCTAAAGTAGACGGCCACTTGAATTATCTACGCATTAGTAGATGACAAGATGGTTTATCTACACTTTTATAGACGGAGTAGTCTACCAGTTTTGTCCTTTACTCTACTGTAAATGACCCAACTATTTTAAATTACCAGTCAATTATCAATCAATAAATTCTTAATTAGATGAACAGTTGGGTAGAATACTCTAAAAAATAACCATTTGGACCTTCCGTCTACTATAAAGTACATGACCATCGGGACCATCTACTCTAAAATAGATGATCATATACTCCGGCCATACAGTACAGTAAATGATCAGTTGGCTCACCTACTCTAAAATATATGAGCAGTTGGTTCATCCACTCTAATGTTGGACCATCTACTCTAAAACAGATGCCCAGTTGGGTCATATGCTCTATTGTAGACGACCAGTAGGGTCATCTACTCTATTGTAGATGACAAGTAGGGTCATCTACTCTATTGTAGATGACAAGTAGGGTCATCTATTCTATTGTAGATGACAAGTAGGGTCATCTTCTCTATAGTAAACGACCATGAGGGTCGGCTATTCTATAACACATGACGAGTTGGGTTATCTACGCTTTAGTAGACGACCAGGAAAGTTGGATTATCTACGCTTTAGTACACGACCAGTAGGGCCATCTACTCTATTGTAGAAGACAAGTACTAGATGACTGTAATGGTCTTCTACAAAAGAATAGATTGCCCTGTGTTGGCTATAATCTATTGTAGAGACAAGTAGAGTAATCGACTCTATTGTAGTATATACATGTACTAGAATTGTAGAAGACAAGTATGGTCAACTACTCTACAGTACACGACCATAAGGATCACCTACTCTATATAGACGAGCATCAGGGTCAGCTGTTATACATGGCCAGTTGGGTTATCTACGCTTTAATAGACGACCAGTAGGGCCATTTACACTATTGTAGACGACCAGTAGGGTCATCTACACTATTGTGGACGACCAGTAGGGTCATATAATCTATCGTAGATGGCAAGTAGGGTCATCTACTCTAATGTATAAGACAATTAGGGTCATGTACTCTATTGTATACGACCAGTAGAGTCATCTAATCTATTGTTTACGACCGGTAGGGTCATCTAATCTATGGTAGAAGACAAGTAGGGTCATATACTCTATTTTAGAAGACAAGTAGGGTCATCTACTCTATTGCAGAAGATTAGTAGTGTCATCTACTTTATTATAGGAGACAATTATATTGTAGAAGACAAGCAGGGTTATCTCCTCTATTGTTGACGACCAGTAGGAGCATCTACTCTATTGTAGAATACAAGTAGGGTCATCTACTCTATTGTAGACGACCAGTAGGAGCATCTACTCTATTGTAGACGACCAGTATGATCATCTACTCTATTGTAGAAGACAAGTATTCTATAGCAGATAACAATTTGAGTTATATACTCTACAGCAGGTCGCAATTTTGGTAATATACGCTATAGAAGACGACCAGTTGCGTCAGTCTATAGTAGCCATCCTATTCGGTCATCTACTCTATAGTAAGGGACTGTAAGTTAAGTCATCCCCCATAGTATGTAGAGGACCAGTAGTATCATCTTCTATTATAGACGAGCAATTGGGTCATAAACTCAATAGTAGACGACTTGTTGCGTCATCCAGTCCGTAGCAGAGGACCAGTTGGGTCATCAAATCTAGAGTGGACGACCAGTTTGGCTATATACAGGGTTTTCCAATAAGAGTGATATGATTTCTTTGAAATTCAAAAGTTTTTTATTTAATGGGAAGTACAATCGATACAATTAAGTTCTAAATAAAACGTCATTCAAATGCCCTCCATGACTTCTTCTGCAGGAACGAATTCGATGAACCCAATTTTCGAGCACTTTTTCTACTAAATCAAGTCGTATGTCATGAATGGCACTTTCAATACTGACTTGTAAAGCTTGAAGAGAGTCTGGTTTATTTCGAAAGACCAATGACTTCAAATAATCCCACAAGAAATAGTCTAATGGTGTTAAATCACAACTTCTTGGAGGCCATTCAATATCACAATTTCTTGAAATAATCGAATCTCCAAACTTTTCTCGCAACAATTCAATTGTTTCATTTGCTGTGTGGCACGTAGCCACAATCGGTCAATGGCAAAAAGATAGCCCATAATGAGAGCTAAAATATTACTCATGGGTGTCAAGGTCGTAGGTCGACTGGAAAGTGTTTTTTTTTTTTTGGATTTAAAACACATGGACTTATCATCATTTTTAAATGTGAACGGAAAGTTTATTTTAGCTCTAACTCCTTAACGGTACGTCGTATCGGGAATCGGTCAATGGCAAAAAGATGGCTCTTAACAAGAGCTAAAATATTTCTCATGGGTGCCAAGGTCGAAGGCCGACTGGAAAGGATTTAAAAAATAATGGACTTAGCGCACGAAAAGTTGCAATTGGAGAACGACTATTTTGATAATAAAACTGAATAATTTGTAAACGTTGTTCTTGCGTATATCTCTTGATGATGGTAAATAAACTCTAACCATAGACGACCAGCTGCATCGTATATCCCATAATAGACTAACTGGTGGTTCATCTATTCAACTTAGATGACAAATGGTATCACCTACTTTATAGTAGACGACCATTTGGGTCATCTACTCTATGGTAAACGACAAGTTGGGTCAACTACTCTAAAGAAGACGACAAGGTGATTCACCCACGAGCAGTTGGGTCATCTTCTATATACTAGACGACCTGTTGTGTCAACTATACTGTATCCGACTAATTTTATAGTAGCCAACCAAGTTGGGTCATCTATTCTACAGTCGACGATCAACTGGACGACCAGTATTGTGTGTTCCATAGTAGCTGACCAATAGTGTCATCCAATCTGCAGTATGAGACCAATTGGGTCTTCTATTCTGCAGTAGACGACCAGTTTGGTCAACTACTCTATAGCAGACGACTAGTTGAATCATCTACGCTATAGTAGACAAACAGATGCGTTATTCATTATATATGTAGTTAAGGTGCTTTGGAGTGTACGATCAGTTAGGTCATCTACTATGTAATACACTCCCAGCTGGATTGTCTATCTAACCAGTCGGAACATCAATTCTATATCTATCGATAAGTTGTGTAGAGTGATATATATTTCTGTTATCTGCATATAATAGATTGACGAGTTGGGTAGCCTAGATGCATTTTTGGCATACACGCCCATAGCAGATCTACAACTTGGGTAACGTAGATGCATGTGTAGATCATCTACTGTGCGTACGACAGGCACTTTGTTCTTATACAGGATTCTACAAAGATTAAATATTAAAATTGAATTTGGAAATTATGCAAATAACTAGAAAAACAATTTTTATATTTTTTCGCTGAATCTCCTTAAAAATGTTCACAAGAAATTATGGTTGTTGAATAATTTCTCACGAAATTTATTTTCATATTTTATGCATAGAATTAACGCCAAAAATAACTGCCATTTAGAAATTTTGTATATTCTTTTATTAAATATGTAATCATTAGTGTGGAAAAAGCACAGAATCATACTTATTTCATTTCTATATTTTTTTTAATATTTCAAAATTATAATAACGAATGTTTCCCCCGAAAAATCTTCAATAAAAGTTATCATAGATGAGTAGCAAAATGCACTCCAAAATGCCAAAAACTTGCAAACGTCATTATTTGAAAAAAGAAGACATCATTAGCGTTTTCCACTAAACAATAAACCAACAAAATCTGGCCACAAAATGGCAAAAGTATTGAAAACATTAAACCACCAAAAACACTTCCAAAGAGAAACATCATTAATTATAAAGAAGAATATGCCAACCATTGTACTCGTATATCGATGGAATCCTGAACACCACTCGTCCTTTATCCTTTTGAAATCATTTCGGAAAAGGTGATGATAATTACCGCAGTGATGATGTTGCTGATGATGGAAATCGTCATGATAGCAACGATCATTAATCATTGGGAAGCGTAAAAAAAATTATTTGAATCAAGGATCTGAAGAATATTTTTGGTTTGCTCTCAATGTAATAGGAGACGAAGAAGAAAAACATTGTGTTTAAAATTTTTGTTTTAAAGTAAAAACAAACTGATACACTTAGTTTTTAAGTACTTTTTCTGAAGTCTTTATTAAGTACTTGCGGAAATAGTAGTAGACTCTTTACTTCCAGCATTTTATGTCCTTTTATGTAGAGCCCATATTGTGATTTGTTGAAAAATCAATAATCACAACAGAAGACAATCACTTAGAAATGTCTATACAAACCTCCCACATTTTCACTTTCCTTTTCTTAGCGGAAGGACATGCTAAGCCTTTATGATGCTTTATAGGATGTGACCAAAGGCTATTCGACACGGCGCTGATTTTTCTTTTGACATTTATGATTTTTCTTTGGACAGGCGAATGACGCCTGTCTATGTCTGTCTGTCCTTCCATAAGCCACAGGAAGGAAGGAAATATTTCAAGTGGTCTTCGCTGATGGACCGTTCTTTCTATATTTGACATAGTCATCCTTCGAATCATAGTGATCAGCCAGGATCTTAGCAAACACAAATTTCATAATTGTAACATGTGTTACACTTTTAAATGTATTCAAGATGTTTATAATTATCACTGAAGGGAAATATGACAAAAGGAAAACCCAACCACTTGTAATCCTTTGGATTTTTTTTTTAAAGGACAACTTCAAATAAGAATTTGTTGAATTTGAAATAATCATCATTGTGATAATTGCTTACGTCAAACATGTGGTCAAATTTGAACAAGTGACTGGTCAAAAATAAAACAATATCTAGAGCAGACAGAATTCAATCTATGTACCACATCAGAGCTGTAGCATTGGGTCCTGTGCAACATATGTGGTCATTGGTTACGTTCTTCTTGTAGAAAAAAAGCGAAACGTGCCTATTTTAAAGTAACGAATCCTTTACATCGAAAAACGTGTCTAATTTATTTTTAATTTTTTTTTCTTGGGTAGCCCTACAAAAGAAAAATAATAGCATATATTTTGTAATCGGAAATAGGTTGGCGTCTATCGCACACGGAAGAATACGAATTCTTTTAAAAATATAAAGGGTTAAATATGGTATAGTGGGGCAAAAATATTTAATTTTTGTAAAGTTGGCAAAAAGAGTACGAGGATTAGCTCTTGCAGCATAATCGAGAGATAAGAAGCATTTTTATAACCTCACTTAAGAGGAGAAGTGTATATATATATTTTGCTACATGTCAAAAGTGTAACACATCGAAGAACCTCTAGTACTTTCGGCGGAAATCCATTTAAGGATATTTTAAGTCATTTGAGTAATTCCGCCCATTCGTCTCTCCGTCTGGGTGCTGCGCAGGAATGACAGAGGGACTTGAAGTTTTGTATCTGGCAATCTTTTTTTCTATCCCAGGCTAAGTTTGAAAACTGGCCATATTGGTCCATCCCTTCTAGTACCTCTCTCACAAAGGGTTAAAATTTTGAGAAATATTGATTCCTTAATAACATATACACTTCTTGTCGGAACTTTCTGTAATACCACATTTTTCCCCCTGAAGGTTTTGCATCCCCGATATTCACTCCTTACTGAAAAACAAGCACCATTCTAACGTACTCAGCCACATCCCCATCTTCCGACAATCTGACCTCCACGGACCTACTTCGTGGAGGGTGGTTAGCAGACGAATTTTACCGAAAGTCTTCAAAATAGGGGAACAAATATCTTCAAATCATCAATATGAATTTCCGATATCGACAACACAAACATGTACCAGTTACATGTAGCTTTTGAGTTATTTTCGGGCGAAGGCCATGTTTCAGAGACAGAAATGTATGTAAAGGGGTTTCCAATAGGAATGATATGATTTTGAGGTGACGTTTCAGCGATTTGTAATATGTCATGATCTGTCATTTGTTTTTCATTGTATTCAGTAGTGTTTACAATTTCATCATGGAGGATATACGCAAGAACATAGTTTACAAATTATTCAGTTTTATTATCAAAAAAATCGTTCTCCAATTGCAACTTTTCGTGCGCAAAGCCCATTTTTTTTTAAATACAACACTTTCCAGTAGACCTACGACCTTGACACCGATGAGCAATATTTTAGCTTTCGTTAAGAGCTATCTTTTTGCCATTGACCGATTCCCGATCTGACATACCGTTAAGGAGCTGGAGCAAAAATAAACTTTCTGTTCGCATTTGAAAATGTTAAATGTTTTTTAAATATAAAAAAACACTTTTCAATCGGCATACGACCTTGACAGCCATGAGCAATATGTTAGCTCTCGTTAAGAGCTATCTGTTTGCCATTGACCGATTGTGGCTACGTCCCACTCAGCAAATGAAACAAGTGAATTGTTGCGGGAAAAGTTTGGTGATTCGATTATTTCAAGAAATTGTGATATTGAATGGCCTCCAAAAAGTTGTGATTTAATACCATTAGACTATTTCTTGTGGGGTTATTTGAAGTCATTGGCCCTTCGAAATAAACCAGACTTTATTCAAGCTTTACAAGTCAATATTGAACCAGGGCCATTCATGACATACGACTTGATTTAGTGGAAAAAGTGCTCGAAAATTGGGTTCATCGAATTCGTTCCTGCAGAAGAAGTTGTGGAGGCCATTTGAATGACGTTTTATTTAGAACTTAATTGTGTTGATTGTACTTCACATTAAAAAAAAAACTTTTGAGTTTTCTTAACAATAAGTGTGTTTATTTTTTTCAAAGAAATCATATCAGTCTTATTGGAAAAACCTGTATTTATGAGTATCCCCAAAATGCTTACATGGATCCTCAAAGTTAGTTTAAATATATACTTGAACCGTTCTCAAATTCTTAAACAGCAGTGATAATCAAATTTAGCGGAAGCATATTTTATACATAGAAATTTCTTACATTGAAAATGGTCCATATTTTTTTTTGATTTACCTATGTCCGTTGTCCGTCCGTCTGTCTGTGCATGTCTTCTTCTAATCAAAGTACAGGTCTCAATTATGGTCCAATCTCAACGAAACTTTACACATATCTTTTTTTGTGGCCCAAGGACGATCCCTATCGAATTTGGTTAAAATCGGTTCAGATTTACATATGGCTTCCATATATATGTACCTCCGATTTGGCATATATGCCCTGTACTCGTAGTAGCAACAAACATTTTTGAGCCGATTTGTACAAAAATTGACAGAGAGTAGTCTAGTGATACACTTAGAGACAAAACAAAATTTGGGGAAAATCGGTTCAGATTTAGATATAGCCCCCATATATATGTTACCCTCAGTTTGATATGTAAGCGCTGTAGAAACAGTATTTTATATCCGATCGGTACGAAATTAGGCAGAAAGAGGTTTCTTATTACATAAATAAATACTGCCGAATTTGGGGAAAATCCATTCAGATATAGATATAGCCCCCATATATATCTTACTACCGATTTAGTATCAAAGCTCCATAGAAGTTGTACTTAACTTCCGATCATTACAAAATTTGACAGAAAGAAGTTTCTTAGTTTAGGAACGAATACTGCTTAGTTTTGGCGATAATCGTTTCAAATTTAGATATAGCCACATACTCGTGTATACTTTCCTGCCTTTTTAGTATTTAAGCGCTACTAAAACTGTAGTTTGCGTCCGATCTTTGTATAATTTGGCAGAAATTAAGTATTTGACCGAGCTAAGTACTTTGTTAAGTGAAACGAAACCAATTATTCCAAATTATTATCGCAATGGCCCTTTTCGCATTGTTAGGGAGGTGTATGCGTGTAGGTGTTATATATTTTTTAATTTTTTAAAATTTCCATTTTCTTGGAAGGTACCTTTTGGTATTTGGACCATATTTTTTGAAGTATATGCTTGATAAAATAGGGATACACTCTAAATTAAACAAATGTTAGTAATGACATTTTCACGTGGAATCAAAAATTTAATAACTGTCGTTAAAATAATTAGAAAAAAATTGATTGTTTATTTAAAAAAATCGTTTATTGCTGGCGCAAAAAAAAACATAAAAATTAAAAAAAAGAATTCTAACAAAGAAAGCAATACTATTTTGAAGAAAATCTAAGGATAAATGTAGAAATTATAGCACTTTTGGTAAAAATATGAGAATTTCAATATAATTCGGTTTTTATAAAACCACTTTTGTGAACAATGGTATATATATCAGATGCTGCAGGTCAAAAGTGTAATACATCGATGGAGTGACCTAAGAGACTCCAAGAATAATTGGCGGAAATCCGTTTTGGTGGTGCCCACGATAACATTCGACAAGAATAACCGATTGACTTCAAATTTGGTATGTGTCAACATTTTTTTCTATCTCTGGCTAAGGTCAAAGATGGACTATGTTGGTCCACTCGTTCGAGTATCTCCCCCACAAAGCGTCAACATGTAGTGAAATATTGATTATCTCATAACTTCTATACTATTATTTAGAATCTTTCACTATTCCACACATAGGATTAGTTTCTTGGTCGCTATAATCCATAGAAAAATGGGCGAAGTTGCCACATCCCATTTTGGTACCTCCCATACAAATTGACCATTTTGTACAAAAAGATAACGGCTTATAACGTTAATTCCAGTTTATACAAACACTTGACATTCTGTAAAGTGTAATGCTTTTATAGAACCTACAGTCCCAAGGGGCGTTACTGCCACGCCCCTTGGTACCTCCCATAAAAATGGACCATTTGGCACAAAAATTCCGGCTTATAACTTACATTCCTGCACATCCAAACACTTGAAATTTTGTACAGTGTAATGTTTTTATAGCACACATTGTATATTAAAAAATGGGTGTTACTGCCACGTCCCTTTTGGTACCTCCCAAACAAAATTGCCAAAATAAAAAATATGAAAAATTATTTTTTTGTGAGTTTACCCATTTTTACAATATGGGTCACAGTTTATACATTTATCCATTGACTTTTTGCAAATAGGCATTGTTTTCTTCGCTAGGATGCTAGCTTTCAAAAAAATGGAACACAATTTTTTTTGCGAACTATTTTCCATTTTTTTCGCTCCAGCAAAAAACATTTCTTTGAAAAAAAATCAAACTTTTTCTACTTATTTTAACGACAGTAACTCCACTTCCGTTTCTACGTGAAAGTCATTTCATTTCAGCATTTCTAGCCCTTATAATTTCCTTTAATTTTAGTGGTATCACGGCTCTATCGAGCTTGTACTTCTAAGTATGGTCCAAATACATACAATGCAACGTCCATGAAAATCGAAATTTTGGAAAAAAAATTAAAAAAAACTTTGCCATAAAAAAATTTTATTTTGGTTTCATAAAATAGTATGCCTCTATCTTTTTTTGTTGCACAGTGTATTTTGTCATAATTTAAAGACTTCACTACAAAAAATATATTCCAAAAACTACAGGTACATTGAATGTACTGTAACTGTACTTTTTATATCAAACAAGGATGAAAATTTTGTAGTTATAAAAACCCAAGAAATTTCGAAATTTTTTACTTTATTGGAGAACATTTTGTCAAACAATGTACGAATTTTGCACATTATACATTTTGGTAAATAAGGGAACATAAAAATAACTAAAAATTTAACATTGGAAATAATGTTAGCGTTTCTGAGAAGCAAATGGTTATGAATCTTTCAAAATTTTTGGTTATGAATATTTCAAATCGGGTGTAACATATTATATCTAAATCTAAATAGATTTTCGCCGAATTAGGCAGTGTTGATTCGTGTAATAAGAGAACTCTCTCTGACAATTTCGTACTGGTCTGATATAAAATTTAGTTTCTACAGAAGTTACATGTCAAATCGTGGGTAACATATATATGGAGGCTATATCTAAATCTGAACCGATTTTGACCAAATTCAATAGCGATCATCCAAAATGAGCACTGTGTTATATTTCATCACAATCGGACCATAAATACTACCTGCACTTTGATTACAACGATACATCTACTGACGGACGGACGGACATGGTTAAATCGACTCAGGAAGTGATTCCGATCGGTATAATAAACGATGGGTATATCACTTCTCCTTCTGGGTGTTACAAACAAATGCACAAACTCATAACACACCACACTGTGGTCCAGGTGTGGTTTAGGGTATAAAAACAGAAAAATGTTAAAATAATTACAATTTTAGGTTATTTTTCTTAAAAATTAATTTGTTGATTTGCGGAATCGAAATATTTTTTCAGTGTGTACAAAATTGTGGTCTATTTCAAATATGATTTACATTAAAAAGACCAAATATAACATTTAAATATTTAACAAGGATAACAATTTTGAAAGCAAAAATTTTACATAACAATATGAAAAATCTGTTGATTCAGAGGTGATAGAGATAAACACCTGGATACAAAATATATTTCCTCAAGAGATCTGATTTTAACATTTTTAATAATTTATTTAGAAAATCCTCCAATCCATGAACGAGACACGATCACCTTTTTCAATGAGGACTATTTTGAAAAATGTGTTTATGCTGAAGACTCAAGACAAAACCCACATCAAGCAAAAGGATTAACAAAGTATTTTTCTAAAGAATTTTCATACATAACTGAAAACTGCTAAAAAGGAAATGATAACAAGGATATCCTTCTGTTGATGAAGGCGGTAGTAGTGGTAGTAGTAGTGCTGTCAGTTATGATGACTGAGTGGTGTCTATGGTGATGATATTGTCTGTTGGTGGTGGTGTAGGTGCTGACATCCTTATTCCTAGTCATCGTAAAATGTTTTTTATGTTTAATTTGCATTTTTATTGTTTTCTCTTAGTTGTGAAACCATATGGCGGTTGGTTTGGTTGGGTTCGTAAAATTGTTCATTCATAATTTTTGGGGTTCGTCAAAAGCGTGCTTTTCTTGTGTCGTTTGGTTGATTTTCTAAAACTCCCTCTTCTTTTTTTGACTGTAGTGGCTTCTGGTTGTCTTCTGAAGAAAAATGCTAGTTTAACAAGACCATTTGGTTACGCTTGCTTGGATTTACACTTGAATTTACATAAATTCTTTAGAAAAAAAACCTATAGAAAACTGCCAACAACAAAAGAACTGTTGTTACAATTTTTTTTTTAAATTTTATTGTTTAACGTGTAGATAACTAACAAACCGGGCCAAGCGAAGGGTGGACTCCTTAGTATTTAAATTGTTAACGCTTTAGATATTGATCGTTTCGTTTGAGTTTCAAGGTGGAAAAATGCATGCAAAGAAACGCCTTATGTTTGAAATTACGAAATAGTATTGGAGAAGAACTGTGAAGGAAATTGAGAAGTAACGCCTTTAGATTTTGAAAGAGAAAAATTAACAACTGTGTATATACTTTTTTGTCATTCATAAATTCCGAAATTTCAGCAAAAAAAAATTAATGATTTTTTCGCAAAAAATACTATGAGAACTAGAATCTGTTTTGACACTTATTCCTTTTAGGACAGATATGGTTAGAGGTTGATGGTAAGAGATTGGTTGATTTTGGTCACAATTCCCAATCAATTAACTACACCATGCAACAAAATTATTGTAGAAGGGCTGTGCATAAGATTTTCTGGCGTAATACGGCGTCCTAAACACGAAAAAAAATTAAAAAAAAAGTTTAAGCTATTTTTTTTTAAATTTTTCTTTAAAATTCCTATTTTCTTGGAGGTGCTTTTAGTAGTTGGACTATCTTTTTTGACATATATACTCGGTAAAGCCGGGATACACTTGAAATTAAGGGAAATTATGGGGACTACAAATGTTAGTAATGACACATTTTCTATTGGAAACAAAAGATAGTAACTGTTGTTAAAATAAAAAAATATTTTTTTTCCAAAAAATCGTTTTTGATATCACGAAAAAATCATAAAAAGTAGAAAACCAGTACCGGTGCCGACTATATAATACCCTACACCACTCTCGTAATATTGAATAACTCTGATATATAAATTTTGTAATTCATGTATAAATTGTTTACATAAATTTACTTTTGGGACATTTTATACTTAAATAATACCCTGTACCACAGTGTGGTGTAGGGTATAAAAACGATTGGATCTAAAGAGCCAAATCGGATGAAACATATATATGGGAGCTATAGCTAAATCTTAACCGATTTTCTTCAAATTCGGCAATGTTGGTTCATGGATCAAGAAACTCTACCATTCTAAATTTCAAAACGATCGGATGTAAAATACAGCTTCTATAGGACTAAAGGACCAAATCGGACGAAAGATATATATGGGAGCTATATCTAAATCTGAACCGATTTTCTTCAAATTCGGCAATGTTAGTTCATGGATCAAGAAACTCTACCATTCTAAATTTCAAAACGATCGGATGTAAAATACAGCTTATATAGGACTAAAGGGCCAAATCGGACGAAACATATATATGGGAGCTATAGCTAAATCTTAACCGATTTTCTTCAAATTCGGCAATGTTGGTTCATTGATCAAGAAACTCTACCATTCTAAATTTCAAAACGATTGAATGTAAAATACAGCTTCTATAGGTCTAAAGGGCCAAATCGGACGAAAGATATATATGGGAGCTATATCTAAATCTGAACGGATTTCAACCAAATTCAATAGCGATCTTAACAGCCGCGAAATACTCTAAACTGTAAAATTTCAGAACGATCGGAGTGAAATTGCGACCTGTAGTCGACGAACAACTTTACATGGACAGACGGCCGGACGGACGGACGGACAGACATCGTTAAATCGACTCAGCTAGTGATTCTGAGTCAATCGGTATACTTTAAGGTAGGTCTAGCTGTGTTATTTTCAGGTGTTACAAACATCTGCCGTGAAACAAACTTATAATACCCTGTACCACAGTGTGGTGTAGGGTATAAAAACCTTTGTAGAAAAAATGGCTCCCCTTGAATTTCTTCAAATTTTTACAGAATATTCGTCGCACTCTCACAAAACCAGAACAGTAAAGTGAGGCTCAGTATTTGTAAAAGTTGTGGACGAAATACCAAGACTAGTCTGACAATTTTCGTCTGTTTTTGCAAAACACTGCACAGAGGTACGAATTCAAGAAGGGGAAATAATTCGACTGTTTCTTAACCAAACAACCGATTGCAACCAAACTTGGCATGAAAGATGAAGATGTATTAGAGAAGTTAAGTTTTATATTTGGGTCCCCTATGTCAGACAGGGGCGGAGCTAGAGGGCCTCAAAGTTGTCCACATCGGGCGAAGAAAATGTTCAAGCGCGTGTAACTCGTGTTTCTCTTCCGATTTATAAAATTTCTTTTTGCGTGTGTTCTAATATCTGGGGTCTACAAATAAACTGTTTACACCTAAGAATTATCTCGTATAGTTACCGAGATATCTGCAATTAAAAATTGAATTTTTCATTTTTCCCTTACCGTATGCTATTATTTTGTATATATCGGAGCACAGTATCCATTGATTTCATCCATATCAACAATTCTGGATGGAAAATTTCCTATATGTCGAATAAAAATTGGTTCCATATACCCAATAGTACAAAAGTTATGACCACTTGAAGTTATATTTCCAAAAAAAACCAGTAAGGAAAGACAGAAAGTCGGGCGGGGCCGACTATATAATACCCTACATAAAATGGGCATTGCGATAAGAATTTGGCAGTGTTCACACATGTAATAAGCAAACTCTCTCTGCCGATTTTCGTACTGATCGGATATAAAACACGGTTTCTACGGCGCTTACAAGACAAATCGGGTGTAACATATATATTGGGACTATGTTAAAATCTGAACCGATTTTTCCCGAATTTGGCAGTGTTCATACATGTAATAAGAAAACTCTCTCTGTTAAATTTCGTACGGATCGGATATAAAACACGATTTCTACAGCGCTTAAATTTTAGATCGGGTGAAACATATATATGGTGGCTATATCTAAATCTGAACCGATTTTCCCCCAATTTGGCAGTGTTTATTCATGTAATAAGAGAACTCTCTCTGCCAAATTTCGTACTGATCTGATTTAAAATACAGTTCCTACAGCGCTTAAATGCCAAATCGGGTGAAACATATATATGGGGGCTATATCTAAATCTGATCGGATTTTCTCTGAATTTGGTAGTGTTCATTCACGTAATAATAAAACTCTCTCTGCCGAATTTCATAAAGATCGGATGTAAAATGTGGTTTCTACGGCGCTTGCATGTCAAATCGGGTGAAACATATATATGGGGACTATATCCAAATCTGAACCGATTTTAACCAATTTCAATAGGGATCGTCCTTGGGCCAAAAAAGAGCACTATGCTAAATTTCATCACAATCGAACCATAAATACGACCTGCCCTACAAGAATACATGGACAGACGGACAGACAGACAGACGGACTAAATCGACTCAGAAAGTGATTCTGAGTCGATCGGTATAATAAACCATGGGTCTATCTCTTCTCCTTTTAGGTATTACAAACATAACTTTGTCATAACTTTTGTACTATTGGGTATATCGAACCAATTGTCGAGAGGGAGCAATTTTCTCTACAAAGGTTTCTTCAAAAAAAACTTTCGTAAAATTGTTTTTAAAAAAATTCCAACAAAATTTCTTCACAAAATGCCGCATTATGTCCTCTTTATAACAAAGTAAACTTTGCAAAAAATCGGTTCAGCGGTTCGAGAGCAATTACAAATTTCGTAATACATAAAAACTCATTTTTTTAATTTTTTCAAAAATCGATGTTTTGAAAAAAAAGTAACTAAAAAAATGATAGCGATATCTTATTTTACCTATTTGTAACAGCTTATAAACATTTTAGACAAAAATAAACTACATAGGTCGATATTAAATATTCTGACCCACCTCTTAAAAATATTGTGTGATAATTTGAGATGAATCGGAGGAAAACTAACGCAGATACAGCAGTCTAAGCATCGGCGCCTCATACGGTACATCAGAAAAACTTTAAAGCGTTTTTCCACAATCCATGTTTTCAAAGTCGATGTCCATCATAACTTCAAAACTACTACACCGATCGTTTTGCATTTGTTAACAATATTTCTGTACCCAATTAATATTTTTTATTCTACAATAACAAATTAGCAGATTTTTTTTTTGCAAAAATCGCGTTTTTCACTTTAAAGTGTTCCCAAAAATATAAAAATAGAAATTTTGAGAAATCCTCTCAGCGTTACCTGGGGAAAACGATTACCTAACGAAATAACTTTGATTTCTTGATTTTAGATAATCCATCACCAAGTTATGATGGACACCTCAATTTGATTTTTTTCTGAAACGCTTCTGAATATAATAATTTTAATATTCCTTCATGAAATTTTTGCCCAATATACTTCGAAAGTTATACAGTTGGTTTTAATCAAAAGATTTTAACTGTGCCGTCACAAAAAATCACAAAGATTTGCCTTTTTTGCACGAATTAACGTTACTCCCCCTTAATTTAAATGCCATCCTGAGCTTTACCGAGCTTATAGTTCAAAATTGTCCAAATACAAAAGGTAATTTCCATAAAAATTGGAATTTTAGAAAAAAAAAATTCAAAAAAAAAAATGTTTGTTTTCATAAAATAGTATTTCTAAATCTATAAAAAAAGAATTTCTAGGTCCCGGACACAAAAAATTTTTTTTGTGGCAATATGTTATCGCATTCAAGCAACCCATTCTTATACGGAAAACAATGTAGTGTTAAAGAAATGTTTAAAAACTTCGTCAAAGCCCCCTCTCCCGGTCCATACCGCTATTTATTCTCATTCCAGGAAGCTCAACACAAAACTAAAAATAATATTGTTTTTTAATGTTCTTCAGACAATAAACATGATCGATTTTATAGCCAAATAATGGTTAATTCAAAACCCAAATTTTGTAGCACTTCGCCCAATACACTTCAATAAAACAATAAAATAATTATGCCAATTTGATGGGGAAAACAACAATTTTACAACCATTCAATATTGACCAAACTCTTCAATAAAACAATAAAATAAAATCACAATGCTTGATTATATTTTCAAAGATCATAAAAATGATGAAAGCGATCGAACGACTCCATCAAATGTGACAAATAACACATCAAAGTTTAACGATCGCAAAAATACAAAGATCTGGCAACAAAAAAGATTTACGATCTTTTGATTGAAGAGGAAAAGATATAAAATCAATCAATTGCAGAGGATATGATTTTATGACTTGATTTAAGATCGAGAGTAGGAAACCAAAAATTAATGGAAAAGTTGAGAACATTTTTGTAGGCAATTTAAATGGTTTTTATGATTGGGAAACGTAAATTTGATTGGGTAAGAAATTACGAAAACTAAGACTATCCAAAAAGGACATTCTGTCGCCTCTCCGGCTCTCTAACAATGATTTTCGGAAAAAGGTGTTATGATGGTGGGTTTTGTGGAAGGCTGTTCTGTTCGAAGGAGCGTGGACTGCTTAGGGAACCACCCCTAAAACAAAAAACAACTGCCGGACTGTGGCTACTCTCAATACAACCTCATAGATAAAGTGAAACGAATTGCAATCCCCATACAATTGTTCTTTGTTCGATTTTTAATTAGTTGCACTCGTTGGGAATATGTCTGTCCTTCTGTCCTACAGGAAAGAAGGACGGATATGTGGACTGGTCATCTAGAAATTTGCATTGATTCAAAGGGAAACTGTGGCCACTTTCTTTTAGTGAAAGTAACAAGATTTTCCCTATTGGCTGTCTTCTTAAAAATTATTTATGCATTTCAACCCGCAATTGAACAAAAGAGGAAAACTTTCTCCTTCCCTTTGGCAGAAAATATTTGCATATGCTTAGCTTATCCAATGGAAATCCTGTCAAATAAATCTGTCCCTAAAATTAAGCCTAACGAATTGCCTTGTTGAAAAATCCTTGGTTTTTTTAGGAGAGTTTGTTAATATTTTTATGTGTTTTTTGTTTGCTTAAGAAAGGAAATCTTTGTCATAATGACAAAAGTCATAAATATTGTGTCAATAAACCCACAAGGTAAATTGATCTTTGGTCAGTTTTTTGTGTGTTACCTTTTTAATAATGCCATTCAGTGGAAATATTTATTGGCTTTGTGTGAGTTTTTTTGCAAGAGGTCATAAAATACCAAACATGATTATAAAATTAACCTACTTATCATCTTTGTGGTTTAAATTGATCATTGTTATAAGTTTTTTTTTATTCTTAAAAAAGGCATTTGACATTGTATTTTTAAATGGTAGAAATATTATCAGATTTTATTTTTTGAGTGTTCTTTATAATTATAAGAAATTTTGCTTGCCTTGGGACATTAGGATTATTATACTGAAAATTTGAAGAGAAAAACAGAAGCGTTCAAAAAATACCAAACTTGAAGAATAAAGTGCTTCAAAAAGATGAGGGCTATATCCAAAATGGACGGATATTGCCCATTTTCAATCCCAACATACCTGCAGATATAAGAGGTATGTGTACCAACAGACGTACGGATGGACGGACAGACAGACATGGCTAAATCGTCTTAGAAAATAATATTTAGTGTTGTTACAAACGGAGTGACAAAATGATTTTTTTGGGAATTGTGGGATTTTCTTTTACAGATATAATAACGTTAGAATTAGCCTCGATTTCCGGTGTCAAAACGCATTAACTACAAAAAAAATAATAAAAATATATAAATTTTTAAACACATCACACAACTTTTCCTAACTTACCGATACACCGATTCCTTTCTCATTATCTTTTCTGGATAAACAACCAAATTTTCTAATTGATGAAAACATATTGCCATTGAAAACACACCCGCTGAGCGTCCTCAGAGACATCCTACAGGTGACTCTTAACAAGTTGGCTAGATGGGTCAAAAGCAGCGGTTTGGGCGTTAACCCAAACAAGGCAGAATTGGTCGGAATTCGATTGTAACATTAAACCAGTAAGGAAAGGCAGAAAGTCGGGCGGGGCCGACTATATAATACCCTACACCTCCCTAACAATGCAATAAAGGTCATTGCGATAATAATTTGGAATAATTGGTAAGTCGGCAGCAACATATTATCTAATTCTGAGCCGATAATCGCTAAATTAAGCAATATTTGTTCCTAAATTGAGAAACATCTTTCCGGAAAATATTAATGATCGGAAGTAAAGTACAACTTCTATAGCGCTTTGATACCAAATCAGGAGGAAGATATATATGGAGGTTATATATAAATCGGAACCGATTTTCCCTGAATACTCATTCATGTAAAAAGACCTCTTTCTTTAGAATTTCGTACTGATCGGATATAAAATACAGTCTCTACAGCGCTTACATGTCAAATCGGTGGTAACATATATATGGGGACTATATCTAAATCTGAACCGATTTTCTCCGAATTTGGCAGTATTCCTTCGAGTAATAAGAAAACTCTTTCTGCCGAATTTCGCAATGATCGTATATAAAATACAGTTTATGCAGCATTTACATGTCAAATCGGTGGTAACATATATATGGTGTTAATTCATGTAATGAGAAACCTCTTCTGACAATTTTTTTTACTGAACGGATTTAAAATACAGTTCTACAGCCCTTACATGTCAAATCGGGGGTAACATATACATATATGGGGGCTATATCTAAATCTGAACCGATTTCCCTCAAATTTTGCAGTGTTAATTCACGTAATGAGAAACCTGTTTCTGCCAATTTTTTTACTGATCGGATATAAAATACAGTTTCTACAGCGCTTACATGTCAAATCGGGGGTAACATATATATGTGGGCTATATCTATATCTCAACCGATTTCCCTCAAATTTGGTAGTATTAATTCATGTAATAAGAAACCTCTTTCTGCCGAATTTCTAAATGATAGGATTAAAAATACACTTTTTACGGCGCTTACATGTGAAATCGGGGATAACGTATATATGGGGGCTATATATAAATCTGAACCGATTTCTTCCAAATTTAACAGTGTTCATTAATATAATAAGAGACCTCTTTCTGCTGAATTTCATACTGATCGAATATAAAATAAAGTTTTTACAGCGCTTACATGTCAAATCGGGGCTATATCCAAATCTGAACCGATTTTAACCAAATTAAATAGGGATCGTCCTTGGGCCAAAAAAAAAAGATATGTGTAAAGTTTTGTGAAGATCGGGCCATAATTGCGACCTGTACTTTGATTACAAGAATACATCTACAGACGGACAGACAGACGGACATAGCTAAATCGACTCAGAAAGTGATTACAAGTCGATCGGTATAAAAACAATGGTTCTATATCTTCTCCTTTTGGGTGTTACAAACAAATGCACAAAGTCATAATACCCTGTACCACAGTGTGGTGTAGGGTATAAATACCAAACTTGAGAATAAAGTGCTTCAATATCCAAAATGCACGGATTTTGCCCATTTTCAATCCCAACATACCTGCAGATATAAGAAATATATGTACCAAAGCTCAAGTATTATAGATTGTAGCGTGATTACAACAGACGGACGGACGGACGGACGGACTGACAGACAGACATGGCTAAATCGTCTTAGAATTTTGCGACGTTTAATGGGGTCTCAGATTAATATTTAGTGTTGTTACAAACGACGTGACAAAATTTGGGAATTGTGGGATTTTCTTTTACAGATATAATAACGTTAGAATTAGCCTCGATTTCCGGTGTCAAAACGCATTAACTACAAAAAAATAATAAAAATATATACATTTTTAAATACATCACACAACGTTTCCTAACTGGATACGAGTAAACAACCAAATTTTATAATTAATCAAAACATAATGCCATTAGATATACCCGCCGAGCGTCCTCAGAGACATCCTACAGGTGGCTCTTAATAAGATGGCTAGATGGGCCAGAGGCGGCGGTTTGGCGATAACCCAAACAAGACAGAATTGGTTCTCTTTACTAGGATGCATAAGGTCCCACATGTGGACCCTCCTCCTCGGATAAATGGAACAGTTATGGTATTTTCTGAAAGTGCCAAATTTATAGGAATAATTCTAGATAGGAAAATGTTATTCAGACTTAACGTACTGGAACGTGCAAGGAAAACCAACATCGCCCTATATTCCTGCAGGAAGGCTGTAGGGTCGCGGTGGGGCCTCTCTCCTAAAATTGTCCATTGGATATCAAGGGTCCGCCATCTAACGTTTTTTTTTTCAACTAGTGCTTATTTCGTGAATGGTAACACTTAGCTCACGTCTGATTTGACAGATAATTAGTTTTATCCTTCCGCAGAACGAATATTGCGACATTACTTTGAAAATCATGGTAATGTTGCAGAATGTGTGCGAATATTGCGTACGGATTGTGGAAGAAGAGAAGCACCGTCAGCTCCGTATGTTCGTTATCTTGTGAAAAAAGTGAAAGAAACTGGCATCCTCATCGATAAACCAAAGCGTGAAAAGCCAGAAACAGTGCGTACCCCCGAGAATATTGCTGCTGTGGCAGAAAGTGTGCGTGAAACGCCATCAACATCAAATCACCGTCGTTCTCAACAATTGAACATTTCGGAGACATCCAACTGACCATCCAATGCGTTTTCAGTAGTTTTTTTTTATAGCATTTTCAAAAAAAAACAAGTTATTTGGCGGACCCTTTATATACTCGTAGCAGTGGTTCGTCCAATACTGTTATACGGCATTGTGGTATGTGGTGTGGTGGACGCCAACTGACGAACTAACCATCATCAACCTACTATCAAAGGTTCAGAGAACTGCCTGCCTGGGCATAAGCGGAGCCTGAAGGACCACAGCGACTGAGTCTTTACATATACAGCCAATTAATATTGTAGCGAGATAAGTTGCACCAGAGCGGCACTAAGATTAAACTACCTATCAATGTGGAGATACAAGAACTATTGTCACATCAGGATATCAAAGTTTAGTGCTATGGTAACCGACTGACTGGACTATATACCAAAGGTATACACCTTCGAGAGGAACTACATCACTATAATATCAGCCTGAGATGAATAGGTTGGCAGAATTACAAGTAATAGAAACCATCTCCACTTCTCTATGGATGGTTAAAAGCTTGATGAAAAGGTTAGCTTCGGATTACACTGTGAAGAACATAGTTTTGGATATAGCTCACAGACTATCAGATACTCGTACCTGCTGTGTCTATCAAGCCGAAATAATGGCAATATAGGAAGTCGCAAAGTGGCTCTATCGCAACATAGTAACCAACACTGGCCTTGTCTTTTACTCGGACAGCCAGGCTGTCGTCAATTTTCTGGATGCCACATTCCTTAATTCACAAACAGTCCTCGTCTGTCGCAGATCTCTTAACGAGATGGCTGAGCAGTTTAATGTACACCTTATATGGATGCCTGGGCATAGGGATATCCCGGGAAACTGCAAAGCCGAAGAACTTGCTAGGAAAGGCAATGTGGCTTACTTTTGAAACTTTTGTAAAAAATTGTGTAAATTGGAGAAGCTTGGAATTTTTCTTTCAGATGAATATAAATATGTTATACTTTTTTTAAATAATTTATTCTATAACAAATGCGACATGTACTTTTCCAAAAAATATAATTTTTTGAAAATATAACTTTAAATGGCCATAACTTTTGTCATATTGGGTATATCGGATCGATTTTTTCATCATATAACAAATTTTGTTATATATAATATTCGAATCTGGTATTCAGGGCCGCCTCGCAGCTGCGAGGACTATTTTTTGTGGGGAGCCGTTAAGGATAAGTGCTACGCTAATCATCCAGAGCCATAGAGGGCCACACAATCGAAAATGTGTTGCTAAATTGGGTCGCTAGAGAATGAGCTACTGCAAGGGCAGCCGCGGCAGCCATATGAATGAATTGGTGTTCCATCATTAACCAGAATGTTGAGGCATTTCAATAAAGGCAAAGTCATTGAAAAATATTTATCCGTCTTTTTTTGTAACAATTTCGAAAAGCAACTTTTTCGTGAGACACCACTAAAATTAAAAATTTAATTGCAAATATCTCGGTATCTGTATGAGCTAACTCTTAGGTAAGAAAAAACATTTTTGGAAAAAGACGAAAGTTATTTTCTTCACCCGACGTGGCCAACTTTGGGGGCCTGTAACTCCGCCCCGTATACCACAGGAGGCCCAAAATTACAACTTAAGTTCGCTAATACCTCTTCTACAAGAATGCCAAGTTTTTTTTCGCAATCAGTCAAGAAACGGCCGAATTATTTTTTTTTAATTTCTTCCACTGTGCTCTGTAGGAGAGCTATATCGAATTAACGGATACGGCTCGTTTTCAATCAAAAATGACCAGCAACTATAGAAAATATTACTGCCAATTTTGATCGACCTAGCTCTATTATTACGGACTGTAGCATGATTTCAGAATATGGACTGGCTTAATCGTCTTAGACTTTTGACGGAAATTGTGATTTGTTAAGTTGATCAATACAAAGATATTTTTGATTTAGGGCTATTTAAGGAGTTAAAGCAATTTATAGTCCTGCAAAGAAACTAAAAAACGTGGTTCGAAAATTTTTGGGAATGTCCTACTATTTAAGGAGATATGGCAGTTTAATATTTTAAAGGGTTATAACGTAATTTTTGCTCTTGAACTCATGTTTTGGGATTATTATTTCTGAAGATAGGTAGATAGAAATGTTTAACCTAAAATGGTAATCCCCCATTTTCTCTTATTAAGTTGTTACTTTCATTTGAAGATTTTCATAGATAAATAACTCTTCTATCCAGAAATAGGTGATTCCTTAATTAGCGCACTTTCCCCTATATTTAAGTTCAAAAATGATTGATCCCGAAATATCTACATACCTATTCCCAAAATTTACCGACCTAACAAAGAAAACATAACAACTTTGGGAAATTTTTTCTTTATTTATCAACATAATCTCCTTTTAGATCGATAGACTTTTTTCCTGTTTATAGTAAGAAGATTATAGCTCCTGAAAATGACCATCACCTGCAACCTCCACCACGAACCTTCAACCGATAGTCATCTAATACCATTTTATGGATTTTTTAACCATTTTTAACCAGCTCGAACGGCCACGTTTAAACTCTGACACTCAATATTTTATAGTTGTAAACGAAGGAACCGACTCCCCCAAAGTAGAATCTAGCTCGGTTTTAATATTGTATTACATATCGGTGACCAATTTTTTCCATGTTTACAAATTCACTGAGATCGTTTACTTTAAGTGCTAAAAAAACTAAACAACGTGGCGCATTGAAACTTAAAACATAGGTTTTAGTACGTTGCCACTTTTCAGGAAATTAATTTTTTTCAACTAAACTACCATCTACATATACATATGTCAAGTCGGCTAATTTTCGGACCGCCCTCCTATATGTATGATTTATTAGCATTTTTGTTCTAATGCTCACATTTAAGGAGTTTTGGGATAAAATAGGGAGACATGTGCCCTTATGGGGGAAACTGCATCTTGATCAATATAGGTATTGCCCAGACAGTGTGGTCTACAGCCAAGACAAATATCACTTATTAAGTGAGGATTAGTTGATATGACATAGGGATATCCCGGGGAACTGCAAAGCTGATGAACTTGCTAGGATAGGGACGACATTACAAAATCTCGAAGAGTTTGCATATATTGGTACGCCTCTGCCTACAAACAAGCTTTGGCTTAGGCAAGTGGCAATCACGCGGTCCAAAGAAAGATGGACAGAAATCGGCACCTGCTACCCTAGACAAATGTGCCCCAGATACGAATTGAGAAGGTAAGAATGTCTCATCGCACTAGAGAGGAAAATACTGTATGTGTTAGTGTCAGTTCTAGGGGACACTGCCTGATCGGCGAACACTCCAGAAGGTGAGGTATTGAGTCAAATGACTTCTGTAGGAGCTGTGATGAGGAAGAAGTGGAGAGCATTGTACATCTGCTTTGCTACTGTCCTTCATTAATTAAGCGGCGTCATTAAATAGGAAGTCTGACAGATCTTTCGTGTACCGATATTCGTAATATTGATAAATTTGTTTATTAAACTAGGGCCAAATCACGGCATTCGATATCGAGAATTTTCAATCAAAAAGCCATTTTAATTTTTGTTAATAAGAAAAAGTGAAGATTGTAATTAATTAAAATCTATCCAGTTAAGTTATATAAGAATGTTCTCGAATTCGAAAGAAGTTATACTGTTTTAATGCTAATAAAAAACACATCTCGTTCGTAAAGTACTCGATATCGAATGCCGTGATTTGGCCCCAGGTTAGTTTCGATGAGGGGCATCTGTGGTATCACTAGGGACCTATATTTGTCTAAGTGAGCTGACTGCCTCACTAAACCTAAACCTAAGACGCTCTATTGTCGTTATCGAGAACGGATGTCTCACGTACCGTGTCTGCTTATTTCAGAGAGTCACAGATATAACTATTGATATTCTATATATTAAGTATTTACGTATCCAAAATTTTTAAATATATATCCTTCAACTTTTTTAAGCACTTTATTCTTGTGGTTTTGTAATATTTTAAAAACTATTGATCCTTTTTCAAATGTAGTTTAATTTTTCTAAAGTCCAAAGGCAAGCAACAGATCTTATCATAAATCATCATAAATAATACTAAAATAATAAATCGGAAAATCTTCCCACCATTTGAGAACACAATGCCTTCCTTATGAATACAAAAATTATAACAATGACCAATTTAAACCACAGAGCAGATAAGTAGGTTTGTTTTATAATCATGTTTGTTATTTTATGACCTTTTGCAAAAAAAACACACAAGCCCATAAATATTTCAACTGCCTGACATTATTAAAAAAAATCAACGCACAAAAAACTGACCAAAGATCAATTTACATTGGGGGTTTATCGATACAATATTTATGACTTGGTCATTATGAGAATGATTTCCTTTATTTAGCTAACAAAAAAACACATAAAAATATTAACAAACTCTCTCAAAAAACTGTGGATTTCTCAACAAGGCAATTCGTTAGGCTACATTTTTAGGAGGTCACTGATTTATTTGACAGCAATTGCATTGTAAGCCATTCTAAACCAAGCCTATGCAAATATTTTCTGCCAAGGGAAGGATACAATTTTCGTCTTTTGTTCAATTACGGGTTGAAATGCATAAATAATTTTTAAGAAGACAGACTAAAGAGAAAATATTGCTACTTTCATTGAAAGAAAGTGGCCAGAGTTTCCCTTCGAATCAATGCAAATTTATAGATGACCAGTTCGCCTGTCCGTCCTTTCTTCCGGCAGGACAAAAGGACAGACGAAATCGAAAAAGGTCATTTGTGTAGGGAGGGCAATTCGTTTCACTTTAGCTATGAGTATATATTAGATTAGTTGGTTTTTGTTTTTTACTTTAAGTGTTTAATTTTAAATAACTTTTTTAACGCTTTTAAAAACGCATTTTGCAGAAACCCCATAGAATTTCGATTTGAAATCGATTACTTTCTCTAAACTTATTCCGAAATCACATTAATATCACCCAGTTGATGACAGCCCAGCAATAATGTGAAGTTGATGGATACCCATAACTCTATAGAATTTAGATTTAAAATCGATTTAGAAAAATATATATAATTTTTTTTTCAGATATTAGAAATCGCCGAGTTGATGACAAGCCACTACTAATGAAAAATCATTAATTCTCATAAAAGAAAAGAAATGCTGAAATCATTCATTGAAAAAAACAATTCCACAAAATACCCTTCCATTTTAATACAAAAAAATATTAAAACGTTGGTCAGATTAGTTAACTAAACCTTTTGCTTAAAGCACCCAAACAATTGCTTCATCAATTTTGCTACAGTCAAAAGTCGACAACAACCGCAACAAATTTCTTCACAAAAATATCTATAGAATTTAGCAAAAAAAGTTGGCAAAAAACTAAAATTTATCAACACCAAAAAAAGGACAAAAGAAAAATTGCCTACAAAAAAATGTTTTGAGGAGGAAACAAAAGCAATTGCGCTTTTTCGTTGTTTGATCTAACAACCCATCTAAAATTATATTAATGATGATCATTTTTTATAAAAAAAATGAAAGAACAAACACCAAAAATCGCAACAAAAGAAATTTTAAACGAAATGTTTTTCCTTAAAAAATGAGCTCGCAATAAACGTACGCGCATGCGCACCGAAAAAAGACAATGAGCCAAGCCAAATACCACCCCTTTTGAGGGGTAGAGGATATCCGCTTTCCAGGCCTTTCTTCTACATATTGTGGCTTCGGTCAATGTGGGCAAATATCATAAACATTTGGATTATTAGAAAATAATGAGACTCAAATTATCAAAGAATTTTTCTAAAGAAATTCGAGAGTGAAAAAAGATAGTAAAAATGGGAAACTATATTTTATCCCTTAAGATTTTTTTGGAATTTTGCATTATTCTTTGTTTTTTAAGGGTTTCTTTTTTTTTGGCACACCAAGAAATCTGCAATATTAACCCATTTTCGCCTTTAATAAAATCGATTCCTTTTGTTTTGCAGGATCTTATATTTATCTAGGCTTTCTTTTGTTTTCTTAAGGATTTCATAAATTTGTCAAACGGTTAGGTTTTGTGGAAAAAAATGCAGAATTTTTTGTTCGTTTTTTAAGGAAAATTCCCACATTTTTTGCGTGGTTTGTTCTATATACATCTTTTGGCAGGGATTAGTTGTGGTGTGTTGCTGTAATTCATGGATGTTTATTTAGCTGATGGAATTTTCAATTTTGATAACTAATATGGGGAATCCATACGCTATCTATAGAGAAACTGTGGGAAAGGATTTGTGAAGATTGCCGGCTTTTTTGATATTTTATGAAGTATTAGAAATAAACTCGACTTTGAAGAACCATAGAAAATTCTTGAAAAATAAAAATATATTTTTTGCCGTATACATAAGTTTACTTTTTGTGCCCTAGGACGATATAGATATCACATTTGTATAGAAATTTAACAAATGAAAGCGTTAAGTTCAGCCATGCCGAATTTATATACCCTCCACCATGGATTGTATTCAAATTCATTACTGGAAAAATCTATAGATATAGAGCAAATCATGAAACAATCCTTTTTGTTTAAGTAAAATATAAAAAAAACGAACGCTGCAATTTTTAGGCCACAAATTTTTTAGCCAAACTCTACACCTGAAAAATGTGGTATTTATGGCTTAAAATAGCTTTTTTGACAACTGCATCTGCACGGAGACTACAACAAAATAAAATTTGATTTGTATAAATTTTATTGATATGAATTCTTGCCAAAATAGAATACAAACTACAAAGTTTCAGCTAAATTTCTTAGAAAATGTGGTGCTTATGGCTGAAATAAGCCTTTTTGGGAGCGACATCTATAAGTGGATTATAACAAAATATGAACAGATTTAAAAAATGTTTACTGCAATGAATTCTTGTCTTAATGAAATACAAACTGCAAAGATTCAGTTAAAATGCTTAGAAAATATGGTATTTATGGCTTAAATACGTATATTTTGGAGCGACCTCTATAGGGTGACTATAACAAAATATGAACCAATTTGTAAAATTTTTGCTGTGATAAATTCTTGTCAAAATAAAATACAAACTGCAAAGTTTCTGCTAAATTGCTTTAAAATGTGGTATCTACGACTCAAAAACTGTATTTTGGAGCGATCTCTATAAGGGAGCTATATCAAAACATTGACCGATATGGCCCATTTACAATCCCAAACTACCTGCAAATATAAGAAATATTTCTACCAATGTTGATCAACCTAGCTCTTTTAGTACGGACTGTAGCGTGATTACAACAGACGGACGGACATGGCTACATCGTCTTAGAATTTAACGAAGATTAAGAATATATATACTTTATGGGGTCAGAGATCAATATTTAGAGGTGTTACAAACGGAGTGACAAAATGAATTTACCCCCATCCTATGGTGGAGGGTATAAAAATTGGAATAAATATCTATATATTAAATATCTATATATTTAGAATATGTCAAATTGCTGCTATATCAAAAGTTACCCATTTCAGGAATGAAGACGTTGAAACATGAAATTTATGCCAAAAGACGATACAAAGAGGACGCTTGGACAATTATTTTTCTAGAAGTACCCAAGCAGGTCATTTGTACTCTTAGCGTTAAAAATTTACATGCTAATAAAATATCTGATCACGGACTATAAAACTGCTATTGATATTGAGATTTATGCTATTTTTGCTATTTCAGGAGTGAATACGTCAAAATATATATTTTATGTCAAAGGACGATATAAAGGACTCCTGGAAATTTATTTTTCAGAAAGCACCCAAATATGTCACTTGCACTCTTAAGCCCAAAAATTGGCTTACAAATGTACATTTCTGATCACGCCCTATAAAACTACAATTAATATAGAGATGTATGCCAATTGAGCCATTTCAAGTGTGAAGATGTCGAAATATACAATTTATCTCAAAGGACGATATAAAACGGACTCTTGGACAATAATTTATGTGAAAGAACTAAAACATGTCACTTGCACCGACCTTAAAACTACAATTAGCTATTTTATGATATTCAGAAATGAAGACGTTGAAATATGCAATTTATATTAAAGGGTGATATAAAGAGGACTCTTAAATAATTATTTCTCTAGAAGTACCCAAATATGTCACTTGCACGCTTAAGTCCAAAAATTGGCATACAGATGTACATATCTCATCACAGACGTCAAAATATACAATCTATGTCAGAGGACACTCATGTACCATTTATTTAAGAAACACCAACAAATTTCACATAAACTCTTAAGCCTAAAAACTGGCTTACAAATGTACATATCTGATTACGGCCTAAAAACTACGATTTGCTATTCTATCCTATTCAGAAGTGAAGACGTTGAAATATAGAAATATACAATTTATGTCAAAGGGCGATATAGAGAGGACTCTTTGATAATTATTTCTCCAGAAGAACCCAAATATGTCACTTGCCTTCTTAAGCCTACAAATTGGCATACAAACCTACATATCTGATCACGGCGTATAAAACTGCTATTGGTATAGAGACTTATGCTACTTTAGCCATTTCAGGAGTGAATACGTCAAAATATGCCATTTATGTCAAAGGACGATGTAAAGAGGGGTCTCGGAAAATTATTTTTCTGGAAGCAGACAAATATGTCACTTCCACTCTAAAGCCTAAAAATTTACATATAAATGTACATACCTCGTCACGGCCTAAAGAACAACTATTTGTATAGAGATGTATGCTATTTGAAGCATTTCAGAAGTGAAGACGTTAAAATATACAATTAATCTTAAAGGGCATTATAACGAAGACCCTTTGACAATTATTTTTTTAGGAGTACCCAAACATCTCACTAGCACTCTTAAGCCTAAAAATTTGCATACAAATATACATATCCGATCACGGACTATAAAACTACAATTAATAAAAAGATTTATGCCATTTTGGCCATTTCCGGAGGGAAGACGTCGAAATATACAACTTATCTCAAAGGACGATATAAAGAGGTCTCTTGGACAATTATTCTTGTAAAAGAACCAAAACATGTCACTTGCGCTCTTAAGCCCAAAAATTGGAACATAAATATAAATATCTGAACACGACCTATAAAGCTAAAATTGGCTATTTTATCCTATTCAGAAGTGAAGACTTTGAAATATGCAATTTATACATACATATGTCATATGTCACGCCTACAAATTGGAATACAATTCTACTCATCTGATCACGGTTAATAAAACTACTATTGGTACAGAGATTTATACTATTTTGCCCAATGCAATATACAATTTATCTCAAAGGATGATATAACGAGGACTCTTAGGCAATTATTTTTGTAAAAGACACAAAACATGTCACTTGCACTCTTAAGCCAGAAAATTGGAACATAAATATAAATATCTGATCACGACCTATAAAACTAAAATTGGCTAATTTATCCTATTCAGAAGTGAAGACAATGAAATATGCAATTTATGTCAAAGGGCGATATAAAGGGGACTCTTTAATAATTATTTTTTCAGAAGAACCCAAATATGTCACTTGCCTTCTTAAGCCTACAAATTGGCATTCAAACCGACATATCTGATCACCGCCAATAAAACTACAATTGGTATGGAAATTTGTGCAATTTTACCCAATTCAGGAGTGAAGACATCCAAATATACTTTATGTCAAGGGACGATATAAAGAGGGCTATTTGTAATTATTTTTCCAGAAGTATTCAAACGTGTCACTTGCATGCTTAAGCCTAAAAATTAGCATACATACAGAATCAATACATCAAAGATGTACAGAATAATAAAAATAAAGTATTTTGCTAATTTATTAAATCTCTAAAGGTAAATGATTTTTGATGACCTCTGTTCATGAAAAGCCCTGCAGTGAGTTTGTGGTAGACTTTACGGATTTTTATTCTACTCAAGGGACAAAAAAACTGTAAACGTATTGAAAACCTATTCCCAAGGAAGTACAGAATCGCATACCTAAAGCATTTAAATAATTTATTACAAAAATAATATTAATTATATTTTTGGTGACACTTTTACAATAAACGCTTTTTGTGGTACACTTTTCCTATACTAATGCTACTCAAAGGTTTATAGTTACGAAAAGCGGTTTTCTCTAAGATGTGCAGAATCAAATAATATGCGTATCTGACCAATTTATTACAAACTAAAAGTTAATTTAGTTTTTATCACATTACCATTAGTATAAGAAAAACTCTACCTTAATTTTTGTGGTACACTTTTTGGATGTTAACTGTACTCACTTGACTTAAAGTGTTCATTAGTTAAAAGCTTTGTTTTCAGAGAAGTGCAGAATAATAAAAATAAAATAGTTTGCTATTAAAACCTAAACGTTAAATTGGATTTTAGCCGATATTTTCTCAAGAAAAGCCGTGCAGTGAGTTTTGTGGTACACTTTTCGGATTTTTATGGTACACAAAGACAGTTTTTTTTTCAATTCATTACATTTTTTATTGAATCTTTCATTATTATACAATGAAAATAACAATAAGTAGACAAATCTTAACCTAAAATACTATTCTCTGGGTTATTGCCATTGCGAATAAACCATTGAGACTTTACACGATTTTTTACTTAAACAAAAAGGTTAACATTTCAAATTTAGGAATTCATAATTTCATTTAATTTTTTTGTTTTTGATTTTGATTTGTTTTAATTTATATCATGTCCAGCGTATCTCTTCTTCTAAGGCGGTCATGACCTTCAAAATTTAGTAGTTCTCGAGCCAGGATGTTTGGATGAGTGAGTAGTTTACCCACATAACACGGGCAATATTTTTCAATTTCCTCTTTTACTGTTGGCATGTTGAGATCCTTATGGATGTTAGCGTTTCTTATATACCATGGTGCACCTGTAATTAAACGAAGAATATTCGATTGTCTTCTTTGTAATTTGCATACATTTGAAGCGCACGCTGTACCCCAGAGCTGGATACCATATGTCGAAATTGGCTTCAATACCGTTTTGTATAAAAGAACTTTATACACTGGATCTAGCTAGGGCAGATCTTTGGCTGATAAGCCACTGAAGTTGATTAGTTTTGAGTTTTATTTGAGTTACTTTAGAGTCTACGTGGCGCGACCACGTCAAACGCCGATCTAAGTGGATTCCAAGGTATTTTACAAGATCCTTTTGGGAATCTGTTAATTGAAAATAGAAATTGGAGGACCTTCGCAGGGTAAAAGTAACATGAGTACACTTTGAGGCATTCACCATTATTCTCCATTTTTTTAACCATTCTTCTAGGATTCGGACATGAGACTGCAGTTGATCGGACGCAACTGAAGGGTTTTTGTGGGTACTGACGAAAGCAGTATCGTCCGCAAAAGTAGACGTGAGCGTAAAGTTGGTTATGGGCATATCTGCCATAAAAATAACGTACAGTATAGGGCCAAGAATGCTCCCCTGTGGGACACCGGCATTTATTTTCTTAGGGCTAGAAAAAATGCCATTTGATTTAACTTGAAAAGACCGGTTAGTCAAATAACTCCTGAACAGTTTATGCGTGTTGATTGGCAGAAGGACGCATATTTTGTACAAAAGTCCTTCGTGCCAGACTTTGTCAAATGCTTGGGAAATATCTATGAATAACGCCGAACAGTATTCTTTATTCTCAAAAGCTCTTTTGATGCAGGTTACGATACGGTTTACCTGTTCTATATTATTATGACTTTTTCTAAAACCAAATTGATGGTCAGGTATAATATTGTGAGAAATTATATGAGGTGTGATTTTCTTCATGAGAATGGACTCAAACATTTTTGAAAGTATCGACAGTAAGCTTATAGGACGATAGGATTTGACTTGAGTTGGATCTTTGCCTGGTTTCGGTATCATCACGATTTCAGATCTCTTCCAAGATAGGGGGAAGTAACCTACACGGAGAATTGCATTGAATAAAAATAACACAATTTTCAAGGCTGAAAAGGGAAGTTCTTTAATCATTTTCGCTGTTATACCATCTCCTCCAGGCGATTTCTTTAATTTTAGTTCTTTGACAGATTTTTCTAAGCTTGATTGGGCCAGGAATTATATCATCTATCACGGGCTGATAGATTGGGCGACGAATTAAATCATCTATCACGGGCGGATAGATTGGGCGTGGAGTTATATCGTCTATCACGGGCGGATAGATTGGGCGAGAAGTTATGTCATCTATCACGGGCTGATAGATTGGGAGAGGAATTGAGTCATTTATCCCGGGCGGATAGATTGTGTGAGAAATTGTATCATCTATCACGGGCGGATAGATTGGGCATCTATCACGGGCGGATAGATTGGGCGAGGAATAGTATCGTTTATCACGGGCGGATAGTGTGGGCGAGGAATTATATCTATCACGGGCGGATAGATTTCAGATGTATCACTGTTGGGTGTAAAAACGGACTCGAGGTAGTTTGCGAATGCATTTACTTTCTCTTCTGTGCTTTTGTGCATGGGCAACAGGTCCTCGCATATTTTTTGTGGCCTTCCAGAGACTATAATCTGTTTTCTGGGTTGGATCCAGAGATTGCAAATCGTGCTTTGCATATTCAACATGAATGAATTCATAGTTTCAATTAATTTTTCTATTGAGTTTTCGAGGGGAAATTGAGGGGGTAACGAATTACCATTTCTTGTCATACGGGCGACAGTGAGGTGTATATATATATGGAAAGCCATATTTCTAAAAATGTTCTGAATTACATAAATACAAAACTAATTTGACAAATTTTTTTAATTAATGTTAATTTTAGTTCTTCAAGACATTTTTAGAAGAATTTATTTTTGTGGTACACTTTTCAGATATTTATTCTACTAAAAAGGTAACAAAATATATAATTATGTAAAACCATATTTCCTAGTATGTGTAAAGTCATATATGTACATATATGTACACAACGGAGCTGACTAATTGATTACAAATTAAAGTTAATTTGATTTTTATGACATTAACATTTTAAGAAATATTCTACCTTGATTTTTGTGGTACACCTTTTGGATCTTAAATGTACTCAATTGATTATAAAGTGTACTCGTATATCAATAAAAATTAAATATTTTGTCAATTTATTACAAATCAAAAGATATACTTGTTTATTTTACAAATTTTCAAGAAAATTTCTGCAATGTGTTTTGTGGTACACTTTACAGATTTTTATTCTACACAAAAGATAATAGTGTGTATACATGTGGAAAGACATAATTCCTAAGATGTGCAGAGTTCCCTATATAATGTATTTTGCTAATTTATTACCAAAATATAGTAAATTTTGATTTTTTACTACATTTTTACAAGAAAAGCCTTTTTGTGGTACACTTTTACAATAGGCATTCCACCCAGAGGTTTACAAAATATACACTTATAGAAAGGGTTATTCTATAAGATGTGCAGAATTACATATATAACGTATATGACCAAATTATTACAAACTAAAATTCGTTTGGTTTTTATGACACTCTCATTATTAAAAAAACTATACCTTGAAATGTTTGTGGTACACTTTCTGGATCTTAAGTGTAATCAAATGAATATAAGGTGTACATCGATGAAAAGCTATGTTTTCAACAATAGTGAAAATAAAATATTTTGCCAATATATTGAAAAACAAAAGTTCAATTTGATTTTTGTTGACTTATTTTCAGGAAAAGTCCTGAAGTGTGTTTTGTTGTACACCTTTCGGATTTTTTTCTTTACAGCGAAAAATAAGGTATATATATATGAAAAGTCGTAATTCCAAAGAGGTGCAGACTTACACATTTAACGTATTTTGCTAATTTTGTTTAGCAACTTTAAGTTATTTTTGTTTTTTGACGTAATCTGTACACTAAAAGTCCTGCAAACTCATTCCGCATATATATATGTACATATGCCTTTATATATATTTACATTTCGGAACAAATGTGTAAATATCTCATTTATGAATATTATTTTTTCGGATTTTCGCTTAAGCTTCTCCTGAGAAATGGACGAAAATGACTCCAAGGTATTAAATATAGAGATTAGATATGTCGTACAAAAACATGCGGAAAATTTAGTTTGACTACAATTTAATTCCATATATGTTCGGTCTGTCTGTCTGAGTGCAATAATGTCCATTAACTTACATAAAAATATGGATGTCCTTAATACAGCTCCTTTCTTATTGAAAACTATTGGTATCTACAAAACAATTAACCGCTGAAATACAACAGTCTAAGAGACATCATTGACAATTACTTACATCACAATATCACCGATGATGGAGAAATAAAAACACTAAATTTATACTTAATTCCATTACAAAACTATTGAAAAGTCAATAAATTATTGAGATGTGAACACTGAAAGCATTAATACCACATTATCGATCTTCAGACGGTAATACACCTGTCCTGAAAGGATCCACTGAATAAAAAAGGACATGCAATAAGGACGCCCATTTAAAGGAATTTACATAATTAAAATTACCTGTAATCGATACCAAAATTGAATATGAAGAGAAGAAGAAAAACCGTGAAGGAAAGCACCTGTAGGTTTTAAGGTTAAAATAAGGAATTTATGTTTTCTGTGATAAACAAAAATAACCGAAACCTATTATTCACATGTAAAGCCAAAGCATTCTTCTTTAGTAACCTTTTTCGATCTTAATATTGGTTTCCTACAAATTATAACTGAAATTAGGTCACCTCTTACTTAAAATACCCGCCCCTGATAAGGGTTAAAATGATATTTACATTTCAAAAAATTTCATTTTCAATCCGTTAAGCAAACATCAGCGAAAATTTAAAAAAAGGAAAAAAGCGGGTGAGTTGCTTTGAAGGTTCAGATGTTTTCATTTAGCTTTATTTACTTTAAACTAATTAAGAGTTTTTCCAGGGGATTTACACAAAGGTTTTTCACTGCTTTTGTTTATTTTATTTAGGGAAAATAGTTCATAAAGCAAACTTTTAGCTCTATTTACTTTTCGAAAATAATAAAAAAAATAAATATCAAAAATAGTTCATGACCATCAAATCTCAATGGTGGCAGCGAAACTATAAAAAAAACAACCCTTTCGCGGACATTGTGTACATGTGTGTAGTTCAGCGCTTAAGGATAATCCGGAAAATATGAATACGAATCGCCGCTGTAATATTCGTGTTTATCCTAACCGACACTGACTGACTGTTGTTGTTCGGCACGCACGTCTGCGCACTAGAATTCTTTTGTTATGCGTTATCAAATGGCTCGTGGATGGTGTAATCCTGAAGGGTCAGTTTCACATGTTCGTCTAGCTGACGAGGCATCATCACGATATCATAGAGTCAAACGGAGTGACAGCACAGTGTTTTAAAAGAAAATGTACCGGAAGAAAAATTAAAAATTCTTAAAAAAAAACATTAATATTTACAGGAAAAGTAAAAAGTTATATAAGAAATGTAAGCTACGACCAACTTTTCTATAAGAAAAGTCGGCTACGAGCAACTTTTCTATAAGAAAAGTCGGCTACGACAAACTTTTCTATAAGAAACGACCAACTTTTCTATAAGAAAAGTCGGCTACGACCAACTTTTCTATAAGAAATGTCGGCTATGACCAAATTTTCTAAAAGAAATGTCGGCTACGACCAAATTTTCTAAAAGAAAAGTCGGCTACGACCAACTTTTCTATAAGAAAAGTCGGCTACGACCAACTTTTCTATAAGAAGAGTCGGCTACGACCAACTTTTCTATAAGAAAAGTCGGCTACGACCAACTTTTCTATAAGAAAAGTCGGCTACGACCAACATTTCTATAAGAAAAGTTGGCTACAACCAACTTTCCTATAAGAAAGTCGGCTACGACAACTTTTCTAGAAGAAAATTCGGCTACACCCAAATTTTCTACAATCAACTTTTCTATAAGAAAAAACCGCTACAATCAACTTTTCTATAAGAATCAACTTTTCTTTAAGAAAAGTCAGCTACGATCAACTTTTCTATAAGAAAAGTCAGCTACGATCAACTATTCTATGAGAAAAGTCGGCTACGACCAACTTTTCTATACGAAAAGTCGGCTACGACCAACTTTTCTATAAGAAATGTCGGCTACGACCAACTTTTCTAAAAGAAATGTCGGCTACGACCAAATTTTCTAAAAGAAAAGTCGGCTACGACCAACTTTTCTATAAGAAAAGTCGGCTACGACCAACTTTTCTCTAAGAAAAGTCGGATACAATGAACTTTTCTATAATAAAAGTCAGCTACGATCAACTATTCTATGAGAAAAGTCGGCTACGACCATCTTTTCTATAAGAAAAGTCGGCTACGACCAACTTTTCTATAAGAAAAGTCGGCTACGACCAACTTTTCTATAAGAAAAGTCGGCTACGACCAACTTTTCTATAAGAAAAGTCGGCTACGACCAACTTTTCTATAAGAAAAGTCGGCTACGACCAACTTTTCTATAAGAAAAGTCGGCTACGGCCAACTTTTCTATAAGAAATGTCGGCTACGACCAAATTTTTTAAAAGAAAAGTCGGCTACGACAAACTTTTCTATAAGAAAAGTCGGCTACGACAAACTTTTCTATAAGAAAAGTCGGCTACGACAAACTTTTCTATAAGAAAAGTCGGCTACGACCAACTTTTCTATAAGAAACGTCGGCTACGACCAACTTTTCTATAAGAAAAGTCGGCTACGACCAACTTTTCTATAAGAAAAGTCGGCTACGACCAACTTTTCTATAAGAAAAGTCGGCTACGACCAACTTTTCTATAAGAAAAGTCGGCTACGACCAACTTTTCTATAAGAAAAGTCGGCTACGACCAACTTTTCTATAAGAAAAGTCGGCTACGACCAACTTTTCTATAAGAAAAGTCGGCTACGACCAACTTTTCTATAAGAAAAGTCGGCTACGACAAACTTTTCTATAAGAAAAGTCGGCTACGACCAACTTTTCTATAAGAAAAGTCGGCTACGACCAACTTTTCTATAAGAAAAGTCGGCTACGACCAACTTTTCTATAAGAAAAGTCGACTACGACCAAAAGTCGGCTACGACCAACTTTTCTATAAGAAAAGTCGGCTGCGACCAACTTTTCTATAAGAAAAGACGGCTGCGACCAACTTTTTTATAAGAAAGGTCCGCTACTACCAATTTTTCTATAAGAAAAGTCGGCTACGACCAACATTTCTATAAGAAAGGTCGGCTACGACCAACTTTTCTATAAGAAAAGTCGGCTACGACCAACTTTTCTATAAGAAAAGTCGGCTACAATCAACTTTTCTATAAGAAAAGTCCGCTACAATCAACTTTTCTATAAGAAAAGTCGGATACAATCAACTTTTCTATAAGAAAAGTCAGCTACGATCAACTATTCTATGAGAAAAGTCGGCTACGACCAACTTTTCTATAAGAAAAGTCGGCTACGACCAATTTTTCTATAAGAAAAGTCGGCTACGACCAACTTTTCTATAAGAAAAGTCGGCTACGACCAACTTTTCTATAAGAAAAGTCGGCTACGACCAACTTTTCTATAAGAAAAGTCGGCTACGACCAACTTTTCTATAAGAAAAGTCGGCTACGACCAACTTTTCTATAAGAAAAGTCGGCTACGACCAACTTTTCTATAAGAAAAGTCGGCTACGACCAACTTTTCTATAAGAAAAGTCGGCTACAACCAACTTTCCTATAAGAAAGTCGGCTACGACCAACTTTTCTAGAAGAAAATTCGGCTACACCCAAATTTTCTATAAGAAATGTCGGCTACGACCAACTTTTCTATAAGAAAAGTCGGCTACGGCCAACATTTCTATAAGAAAAGTCGGCTACGACCAACATTTCTATAAGAGAGTCGGCTACGAGCAATTTTTCTATAAGTAAAGTCGGCTACGAGCAACTTTTCTATAAGAAAAGTTGGCTACGATCAACTTTTCTCTAAGAAAAGGCGGCTACAATCAACTTTTCTATAAGAAAAGGCGGCTACGAGCAACTTTTCTATAAGAAAAGTCGGCTACGACACACTTCTCTATAAGAAAAGCCGGCTACGACCAACTTTGTTTGTTTAAGTTTTATATTTGGTTTGTAAGCCTTTTTCGAACCACTGTGTCCCTCTCTCAGTACCTTTGTAATCATCTCAAGAATGTTGTAACCAAACGTCACCGCACAATGTGTGCCCATACATACGAGGAAAAAACGAAACTACCAAGAGAAGTGAGCGTTACAAAAATGTAAATAAATCCAAAGAAACAGGTTTCAAGTCACGTGCTGCCAATTAAAACGATAAAAAGAGCTCTATGCTTGTAGAGGCAGAGACCAAAGTCCTGCCAACTCTATTCTTCTTTCCACCAGGACAAATGGACAAGGCAACAGCATATTGTTCCTAATGGTGGTGGCAATGATGAAGTTTCTGTTGCGCTGCTTACAGTTGCCGCTTTCGTCCTAGTTAAATGTTTATGCCACACAACTACGTTATCCTTTCAAAGGATTTGGGTATGTGTGTGTGTGCATTTCCTGATTAGCCAAAGCATTTTTTGCTTGGGCCGTTTCATATTTTATGCTCACTTCATCTATAAATTCATATAATTTGATTTTGTCCCGGCTCTTGATGTTGCTGCCATTTTTTTTTGTTGTTTTCTCCTGTAAAACAAGGGATAATTTACCCTTTTTTCGAGGAGTTTACTCTCTGTCTTTCATGTACCAAATGGGAATTTATTTCAAGTGCTCTTTTTTAATGTTAAGTGGTGCAGATTGCCATTTTTATGGGACAATTGACATAAAGCAGTAGCTTTAAATAGCCTTAAGCTTTTGGGAGAACAACTAATATTTGTCAGAGTGAAATGTTGAATTTAAAAAGAGAATACGGGGAAAAGATTTTTAGTTTTTTAGTAGAATTTTTCAATATTAACATTTGTTGGAAAAAATTTTGCTTAAGCCAAGTTTTCTTTTAGAAAATTAAGCCTTAACTAAAGGGACACATTCGAATATTTCCAAAAAAAATGTTATTTCAACATTTTCTAAATATTAGGTTTCAATTCAGTTGACACCTTCCGTCCACACCTCTGAAATTTTCGAGTCCAAATTCCTCATGTAACAGAATATACTCCCACTTGACTTGTATGACATTTCCTCTCGATATCAAATCTCCTCCCCCAAAAAATGCTCAACAATAAGAAAAAATGCAATGACACAAACACTTTTTGGAGTTTTTGGGTTTTTTGATTAAGGACACAAAAGATCTGTTCGAATCCTGACGGCGATTGTCAACAACAGTGCCCCGACAAGCGTTAATCTCATCATAAATAAAATTGAAAAAATCAGTCAAATGAAATGTTTCTCTAACAAAATCCGCGGCAATCAACAACTGACGATGGGTAGTGGTGTCAGAACGAGGGTGACAGAAGGACATTGCTGCACCCTCTCCTTGTCCCATACCACGCAATGTTTTGTCGTTATCGTTCGCGTTCCCTGTGACCGTTCGGCTTCATAAACCATCAAAAAGTTGCAATTGTTCAACTGTCATTCGTTTGCAGTTATGAAATTGATGAGTCCTTATTTATGAGAGTTTGGTGGATGTTCGTAGTGGTTGTTGTTGCCATTTCGTGTCCTTGCTGCATGTTTGGTGTTAGTGGTGGGAGAGGGATGTTTCCAGAGTGTTCACTCAGCCTTGTTCACATCATCATCGATGTTTTGTGGTATTAGATGTTCATTTTTCTGTTTTCGTTTTCATTTAAATTTTTCAACTATGACTTTAGTTCTGAATGAATGCCGCAACTAAATTTTGCATAAATACCTCATAAACTATGTTAGTTTATTGCCGTGGCAATAGTTTTATGCCCATTAAATGGTGTATAACACAAATCAGTTCCTGTCAATAAACATATGCAAATTTTGAATAAATATACATATTCCAAATGTGCTTAAATGAATGAAATGAGATTTCTAAAATTGTCATTTAATGTTATTAGGAAATCTCTTTGGCAGTAGTCATAGGGGGGACAGAGTGTTAGATTTAGACATATTTAAGTGAAGTATTTTTATACCCTACACCACACTGTGGTACAGGGTATTATGACTTTGTGCATTTGTTTGTAACACCCCAAAGGAGAAGAGATAGATCCATTGTTTATTATACCGATCGACTTGTAATCACTTTCTGAGTCGATTTAGCTATGTCCGTCTGTCTGTCCGTCTGTCTGTAGATGTATTCTTGTAATCAAAGTACAGGTCGCAATTATGGCCCGATCTTGACGAAACTTTACACATATCTTTTTTTGGCCCAAGGACGATCCCTATTTATTTTGGTTAAAATCGGTTCAGATTTGGATATAGCCCCCATATATATATATAGGATTGGATATAGCCCCGATTTGACATGTAAGCGCTGTAAAAACTTTATTTTATATCCGATCAGTATGAAATTCAGCAAAAAGAGGTCTCTTATTATATGAATGAACTCTGTTCAATTTGGAAGACATCGGTTCAGATTTAGATATAGCCCCCATATATACGTTACTCCCGATTTCAGATGTAAGCGCCGTAAAAAATTTATTTTATAACCGATCAGTGTGAAATTCGGCAGAAAGAGGTTTCCTAGTACATGAAGGAATACTGCCAAATTCGGAGAAAATCGGTTCAAATTTAGATATAGCCCCCATATATATGTTACCCCCGATTTTACATGTAAGCGCTGTAAAAAGTGTTTTTTTTTTAATTCGATCAGTACGAAATTCGGCAGAAAGAGGTTTCTTATTACATGAATTAATACTGCCAAATTTGAGGGAAATCGGTTGAGATTTAGATATAGCCCACATATATATGTTACCCCCGATTTGACATGTAAGCGCTGTAGAAACTGTATTTTATATCCGATCAGTATGAAGTTTGGCTAAAAGAGGTTTCCTATTATATGAATGAACACTTTTAGATTTGGAAGAAATCGGTTCAGATTTAGATATATCCACCATATATATGTTACCCCCGATTTGACATGTAAGCCCTGTAAAAATGTTATTTTATATCTGATCAGTGCGAAATTCGGCAAAAAGAGGTTTCTTATTACATGAAGGAATACTGCCAAATTCGGAGAAAATCGGTTCAGATTTAGATATAGTCCCCATATATATGTTACCCCCTATTTGACATGTAAATGCTGTAGAAACTGTATTTTATATCCGATCAGTACGAAATTCTACAGAAAGAGGTCTTTTTACATGAATGAGTATTCAGGGAAAATCGGTTCAGATTTATATATAACCTCCATATATATGTTCCTCCTGATTTGGTATCAATGCGCTATAGAAGTTGTACTTCACTTCCGATCATTAATATTTTCCGGAAAGATGTTTTTCAATTTAGGAACGAATATTGCTAAATTTAGCGATTATCGGCTCAGAATTAGATAATATGTTTCTAACCATTTACCAATTATTCCAAATTATTATGGCAATGACCCTTATCGCATTGTTAGGGAGGTGTAGGGTATTATATAGTCGGCCCCGCCCGACTTTCTGCCTTTCCTTACTGGTTTTTGGTTAGGTTCGACCTCTTAAGTCTTCCTCTATACTAGAGCCAACCTCTGAGGTCTTCCTCTGTACTAGAGTCGACCTTTGAGGTCTTCCTCTATACGAGAGGAGAGCTCTGAGGTCTTCCTCTATACTAGAGTCGACCTCTGAGGTCTTCCTCTATACTAGAGTCGACCTCTGAGGTCTTCCTCTCTCCTAGAGTTGACCTCTGCGGTCTTCCCCTATACTAGAGTTGACCTCAGAGGTCTTTCTCTATCTAGAGTCGACTTCTGGAGTCTTCCTCTGTACTACTGTCGACCTCTGAGGTCTTACTTTATACTAGAGTCGAATTTTGAACTCTTCCTCTACACTAGAGTCGACCTCTGAGGTCTTCCTCTACACTAGAGTCGACCCCTAAGGTCTTCCTCTATACCTGAGTCGAGCTCTGAGTTCTTCCTCTATATTAAAGACGACATCTGAGGTCTCCCTCTATACTATAGTCGAGCTCTGAGGTCTTCCTCTAAACTAGAGTCGAGTTTTGCAGTACTCCTCTATACTAGAGTCGACCTCTGAGGTCTTCCTCTATACTAGAGTCGACATCTGAGGTCTTCCTCTATGCAAGTGTCGACCACTGAGGTTTTCCTCTATACCAGAGTCGACCCATAAGGTCTTCCTCTATACCTGAGTCGAGCTCTGAGTTCTTCCTCTATATTAAAGACGACATCTGAGGTCTTTCTCTATACTATAGTCGACCTCTGAGGTCTTCTTCTATACTTGAGTCGATCTCTGATGTCTTCCTGTAAACTAGAGTCGACATAGAGTCTACGTGTGAGGTCTTCCTCTATACCAGAGTTGACACCTGAGGGCTTCCTTTATACCAGAGTCGACCCCTGAGGTCTTCCTTTATACTAGAGTCAACATCTGAGGTCTTCCGCTATACTAGAGTCGACCTCTTAGGTCTTCCTCTATACTAGAGTCGACCTCTGAGGTCTTCCTCTATACTAGAGTCGACTTTTGACGTCTCCCTCTATACTAGAGACGACCTCTGAAGCCTTCCTCTATACTAAAGTCGACCTCTGAGGTCTTTCTCTATAATAATGTCTTCCTCTGAGGTCTTCCTCTGTACTAGAGTCGACCTCTAAGGTCTTCCTCTTTACTATAGTCGACCTCTTTGGTCTTCCTCTTTACTATAGTCGACCTCTTTGCTCTTCCTCTATACGAGTTTTGAAGTCCTCCTCTATACTATAGTCGACTTTTGAAGTCTTCCTCTATACTAGAGTCGACTTCTGAGGACTTCCTCTATACTAGAGACGACCTCTGAGATTTTCCTCTATACCAGAGTCGACCCCTGAGGTCTTCCTATATACCATAATCGACTTGTGAGGTCTTCCTCTATACAAGATTCGAGCTCTGAGGTCTTCTTCTTTATTAGAGTCGAGCTCTGAGGTCTTCCTCTATAGTAGAGGAGAGCTCTTTGTGTTTTGAAGTCCTCCTCCATACTATAGTAGACTTTATGCTGGAGTCGACCTCTGAGGTCTTTCTCTATCTAGAGTCGGCTCTTCCTCTATACTAGAATCGGCTTCTGAGGTCTTCCTCTATACTAGAACCGACCTCGGAGATCTTTCTCTATACTAGAGTCTACCTCTGAGGTCTTCCCCTACACGATTTAATTTGTTAGGTTTTTATGTTTACTAGATATTTATGTTTACTAAGATAAATAAAAAATCTGATTCTGCACCTCTTTGGAAAACGAGTTTTGCATTGAAGTAAAATTTAATATAATTTGAGAATACTAAACTCCCAAAAAGTGTACCACAAATATGGCTCATTTTTGTCATTATAAGTAGAATGGAGTGTCACGCAGATTCTAGGTACAGCATTTGTTAACAATCTCCATCACATATCGGAAATATCATCAAAAATGCTAGATGGCACTCTCCCCTGTTCAAAATTTCCTACGTTTCATGTGATAAGAAAAATATCAAATTTTCTTCTTTTTTTTCATAATGAAAAATTCAACATTTCAAATGTAATCTACTGAATTATGAATAGGAGAAAAAAGTGCTTAAGTCATGTCACGTGACATTACAGAAGTGAAAACAAAACAATCTGATGGATGGATCAGAACTCATCAAACTGCTGATGAGTTTAGGAACAGCAGCAGCAGCAGCGGTAACATCTTGACAAGAACCTGGTCGAGGAATGCTACCTTAAAAAACCGCCAAAAACATAACAACTCAAACGCCTTCATTGACTGAGAAGGTAAGGTGATGATGATGTTGGCGAAGGTGAGGGTGATGATGAAGCAACAACCACCAGCAACAACTGCCTGTTTAGAGGAATGAAGACATCTGTCAGATTTGATGAATACCGTCAGGATAAGCAACCCAAACAATGAAACACATATATCTTGAAAGAAAACGAAGTGAGCATCACAAGTATGCCAAGGAATGAATGAAGTGAGTGAGTGGTTCTACTACAGCCAAACAATACAACAAAAACATGCTGAAAAGACACTCCAGAGACTTAACCTTGTGCCACCAGTGCAGTCTTCAAGGATGCAGAAGGCGTTTTGTTGTTTTGGGTCACGAACAACACAAGTCATGACTCCTTCACAATTGTAGCCAACAGTGTCTCAAGAGGTCCTTTTGCTCTCTTCTTCTTTTGGTGTAGACAAATAGGAAAATTGTTAGAATTTTTGAGAAACTCAAAATCATTTGATCGATTAGCAAACGAAGAATAATTGAATTTAGTTTAGCAGTATTTCTCAAATGACAGTTACATTTGAATTATGACCAAGAGCGCACGCGTGCTTTTTAAACAAACAGGACACAAAGGTGTTGGTGTCCTTTGCGCAAAAATAATGAGTAATGAATTCAGGCATTTTAAATTTCGACACGTGACTTCATTAGCGTTTTGTAAAGCATATACAAAAATCATTAATTGCACACACACGTCATTCATCCGGCAATCCTTTGGCAAAGCTGTTTTAGTTTCTGTTTTTTTTTATAAAAGTCAAAAAGTTACAGTCGCCTTCACACATGCGCAAGCCCATATGTGGTACTGCTAAATACTTAGGGTTGTCGGACGAAGAACCACCCTAAAAAGGCAAATTTTTGCATAACCCTTATGTCCTGGCAAAAATACACCAAACAACAAGGATATTAGAATCAAAGGCAGGTTACAGAGGGCTATGCAACAAAAAAAATTACAAAAATCGCAAATGCATAGAAAGTGAATGAATGCATTTAGCCGAACAGAACTGCATGCAAATCTTCTAGCCCCAGGCTTTTTTTGCAACACGTCACACATCCTCCATTACATATCCCTTATTAATGATGTTTGTTAATAGACTTTAGCATATTTTTACACTGCTGCACAACACAAGTTAAAAGCTGGAAGTTAACAAATGTAAAAAAATTACACTTAATCAAATACACATTTGTGCCCAACCGATCTCTGTACCCATACCCACTCCCTTTTTCGTGCGTCCTTTGTCGCGTGTCAGTGAAAAATTACCTTTTAATGTTAGGAAAAGTTTTGCTTTTATACAGTGTCCACCAATGTCCATGACTTTTAGAAAAATGATGTTGTTTTGTTATATAGTTATGGAGTAGTCGGCGGCAAAGTTTTTTTTTTGCTACGAAAATCACCCCATTTTAGTTATGAGAAATTAAACATATTTAAACCCCTAGTAATAGATCAGTGTTCAGCTAGATGGTATACAGTGAGGTAGACAATTGTAGCAGCAAAGGGAAAGTTTGCTTGAAACTATCCTCTAACTAAAATGACTATCAAGTCCAGAATAAATTACCACAAAAAGAGAGCTTAATTTTGAATATTAGCTCAATTTTTAGAAGACAAATCATGCAGTGGGTTTTGTGGTACACTTTTCGGAAATTTAGTCTACACAAAACTTAAACAAGAGTATGTCTATAAAAAGCTATATTTCCAAACATATGCAGAATCATATACTTAACAAATTTTATTAATTTGTTATAACCCGAAAGTTACATTGGATTTTTGACGACATCTTCACAAGAAAAGTTCTGCACGGAAATTTGTGGTACACTTTTCGGATATTTAATCTACTCAAAGGATAAAAGGGTGTACACGTGTGTAAAGATCTGTTCCCAAAAATGTGCCAAATCATATACGCAGCATATTTGCCAATTTTAATGAAAACAAAACGTTAGTCTTGATTTTTGATGACATTTTTACACGAAAAAATCCCTGTGCTGAAATTTGTGGTACACTTTTCGGATATTTATTCAGATCAACGGACAAAATGGTATATATATGTAGAACACTCTATTCCCAAAGATGTGCAGAATCACACACATAATGTATTTGATTAATACTTTACACAGAAAATATTAATTTTGATTTTCGATGACATTTTTACAATAACCGCCCTAACATGTATTTTGTGGTACACTTTTCCGATATTTTTTCTACTCAAAGGATTACAAAATGTATGCTTATCGAAAGCCCTATTTCCTAAGACATGCAGAATCACAGACATAAGGTATCTGCCTAATTTATTACAAACAAAAAGTTAATTTGTTTGCTATGACATTATCATTATAAGAAAAACTCTAACTGAATTTTTTGTGGTACACTTTTTGGATCCTAAATGTACTCAAATGACTATAAAGTTTACACCAATGGAAATCACTATTCTCAAGGATGTGCAGAATAATAAAAATAATATGGTGCTGGTTGATTGCATTTAGAATAAGTTTGTTATTGTTCCTCAAACTTTCTTATGTTCCTGATGATGTTTCTCAAAGAGAAACGAAATACTGAAGAAAAATAAATAAACAACAACACATGACCTCGAGCTTGTTTTAATTAATCAAAAATATTAATAATAATATATTTTGGTATATAATATTAATAATAATAAATTATTAAAACCCAAAAGGTCAATTTGATTTTTGTTGACAACTTTTCAAGAAGAGCCCTTCTGTAAATTTTGTGGTACACTTCTCGGATCTTTATTCTACTCAAAGAATAAAAAAGTGTATACGTATGGAAAGCTCTATTCCCAAAGAAGTGCAGAATTACATACATAACGTAAACGGCTATATTATTGGCAACATAAAGTAAAGATTGACCTTTGATGACATCTTTACAAGAAAAGCCCTACACTGAAATATGTGGTACACTTTTCGGATCTTTATTCTAGACAAAGGTTGTTACCCTTTTGTATACGTCTGGAAGACTCTATTATCAAAGGTGTGCAAAATTCCGTACATAATATATTTGACTCACTTATGGCAAACAACATGTTTATTTTGATTTTTGATGACATTTTTACAAGAAACATTTTTTTGTGGTACACTTTTCTAATATTTATTCTACTCGAAGGATTAAAAAAATAAAATTATGAAAATCCCTATTCCATAAGATGTCCAGAATCATATATATTACTTATTTGACTAATTTATTACAAACCTAAAGTTTATATGGTTGTTATGCCATTATCATTCTAAGAAAAGCACTGCCCTAGTTTTTGTGGTACACTTTTTAGATTTTAAATGTACTCAAATGACTATAAGGTTTACACCAATAAAAAGCTCTATTCTCAAAGATGTGCAGAATAATAAAATTCGATATTTTTGTCAATTTATTAAACCTCAAATGGTACATTTTATTTTAGTTGACATCTTTTCGATCTCTATTCTACTTAAAGTATAAAATGGTGTATACGCCTCGAAAACTCTATTTCCAATGAAGTGTGGAATCACAAACTAACGTATTTGATAAATATATATATTATTACAATCAGAATGTTATTTTAGTTTTTAATGACATGTTTACAAGAAAAGTCCTGACATGTATTTTGTGCTACAATTGCTACACACCGCAGTGGGTTTTGTGGTACACTTTTCGGAAATTTAGTCCACACAAAACGTAATAATGTGTATGTCTATAAAAAGCTATATTTCCAGAGATGTGCAGAATCATATACATAACAGATTTTGTTAATTTGTTATAACCCGAATGTTACATTGTATTTTTGATGATATCTTCACAAGAAAAGTTATGCACGGAAATTTGTGGTACAATTTTCGGATATTTATTCTACTCAGAGGATAAAAAGGTGTATACGTATATAAATATCTGTTCCCAAAGATGTGCCGAATAATATACTTAAGATATTTAACTAATTTAATGAAAACAAAACGTTAATCTTGATTTTTAATGAATTTTTTACAAGAAAAGCCCTGCACTGAAATTTGTGGTACAATTCTCCGATATTTATTCTAATAAAAGAATTACAAAATATGTAATTATAGAAATCCCTACTCCCTAAGATGTGCAGAATTACATATATAACGTAACTGACTAATTTATTTATAAATGAAAACTAATGTGGCTGTTGTAGCATTATCACTCCTAGAAAAACTCTACTTTAATTTTTGTGGTACTCTTTTTGGATCTCAAGTGTACCCAAATGACTATAAAGTTTATACCAATAAAAAGCTATATTCTTAAAGATGAGTAGAATAACAAAAATTATGTATTGTGTCAATTTATTACAACCCAAAAGGTAGATTAGATTTGTATTGACATCTTTTCAAGAAAAGCTCTACGGGGAGTTTTGTGGTACACTTTTCCGATCTTTATTTTACTCAAGGGATAAAAAGGTGTGAACGTGTAGAAAGCTCTAATTCTAAAGAAGTGCAGAATTACATACGTAAAGTATTTGTGCCAATTTATTACAACTCAAATGTAAATTAGATTTTTGTAGACATATTTTCAAGAAAATATCTACGGAGAGTTTTGTGGTACACTTTTCTGATCTTTATTCCACTCAAGGGATAGAAAAGTGTGAACGTATGGAAAGCTCTAAGTCTAAAGAAGTGCAGAATTAGATACATAGCGTATTTTATTAATTTATTACCAACAGAATGCTAATTGTAGTATTTGAATAAAATAATGTGCAAATTTATTAAACCCCAAAAGATAAATTTGATTTTTGTTGAGATCTTTTCAAGAAGAGCCCTAAAGTGAGTTTTAAGGTACACCTTATGGATCTACTCAGAGGATAAAAAGGTGTATACGTATGGACAGCTCTATTCCCAAAGTGCTGAATCATATATGTAACGTATTTGTCTAATTTATGACAAACATAATGTTAATTTTAATTTTTGAGGAAATTTTTACAACAAAAGCTCTGAAATGTATTTTGTGGTACACTTTTCCGATATTTATTCGACACAAAGGATTGTAAAATCTATTTGCATGGAAAATTATATCACCGAAAATGTGCAGAATTTTATACATAACGTATTTGACCAATTTATTACGTACTTGAAGTTAGTTTGGTTGTTATGACATTATCATTCTTAGAAAACATCTACCTTAATTCCTGTGGTACACTTTTGGGATGTTAAATGTACCTAAATATCTATGAAGTGTATACCAATGCAAAGCTCTAATTTCAAAGAGGTGCAGGATAACATAAATAAAGTACTTTTCCAATTTATTAATGACATATTCCCTAAAAAAGCCCTGCAGTGAGTTTTGTGGTACTCCTTTAGGATTTTCATTCTACCCAAAAAAATATTAAAAAGTTTGTATACGTGTAAAAACATATTTCGTAAGACAGGCAAAATTTGTTCTTAATGTATAGCAAACATGTTAACATTTGTTCTTCTATGCTACACATATGCACTTCACTGTAACCCCAGACTGTCACCTAAGCACAAGTCCGTTATAATAGATGCATAACGTTTCACTTAATATGACAAACGTTTATTTCCGAATGATTGGACTTGTAAAGGACCAACACGCGCTAACACTAAATCAAATAAACACAAGTTGGAAGGAAACAAAGGCAAAACAAAAACTGACGTGTGTTCATCAAGTCAACACAACAATGGCATCCTGCAAGCTTTTCCTAAAGGACAAACAGAATTTCCACAACACAACGCATACAAATTTTGTAAATGTCATTTATTTGCTTTGGCTTTTTTGGCAACAAAAAACCCCGAGAAAAAAGGTAATGAAATTTCCAGGAAAAACCGGTAAAAAAGATGAAAAAAATAGTGAACGAGTAATGCAAATAAGGATATTCAACTGTTAGTGAAGGATATGTTGACATCCAAACACGGGTGAGCATTTTTCGGTAGAGTTTTCCACCGGGCATTAGGAGGTGGTTATGCCTGTCATCCACTCCTCGTAGTCAACGTTAAATGACAGCTCAAAAGCAGCAGCATCATTCTCCCAAAAAACTGTGTCAGAATAATGGGAGGATGGCTAGACATGTGCTGCGGCTGCTGGTGAAGTGTTGGGCTGATCTGAGCTGTCCGTCTGTCACCTTATCTAACATGTTGTCTATGTCACATTTGTTCGGTTTTTTCTGCTATTTTTTGTCGTTCCGCCTGGCCTCACACATCTGATATGATGAGTTTTTCAGGTTTTTTGTCACCAGTCCTTTGTGGTCCTGCAAAGTGAAAAAAATGTATGCAAACAAGAAACTAGTGTTTTGTTTCAATTCGTTGTGGACTATTATCTCTTGGAAATTTGGAACACACAAATTTCTATTTTGTAGTGAAGAGTTACAAAAAGAACAAACAGGGATGCCCAACAAGCATCCCGCTCAAAGGACAGCATCCCTTCTCTCTATTTGTTACACAGCAATACTTGTTACCTTTGTGTTTCAAATGTAAATTTGAATGCAATTAAAAATAAGTTCTTTTTTGGGAAAAATGTCAACCGCCCAATTTTTTATATATTTCTGGGTTTTTCCAGCTTTTTGTCCCAAAAAAAGTGTAAATTTTATCTTTAGTTTTTAATCTCTGTTGGTTATTGTGTTGCTTTAATCAAAGCAGTGGTTTCTTCCATTATCCTTTTCTGGAGTACACAAAAAGTGGTGGTAAACTTTTAAAGAGTCCATAAACATTGCAATTAGTTCCATTTTGGGTTATTTCGAGTGGAAAAAAGAGGTGCAGATGAACATTTTATAGGATTTTAAACACAGTAATTAATAACGAGTTTTTTGTTTTCCTCAGCGGAAATATCTGCATTTCTTGGGAAGTTGAATAAAATAAATATTACTAAATTTTAAACTGTATTATTTGAATCAACGGAGACATTGTTTCAGAAGAGAATTAGGCAAAAATAATAATTTTACCTTATAACTAAAAAAAGTAATTATAATTGTGATAACCCCATTAGAAGAAAACATAAACGCTGATTTTTGTGGTACACTTTTTTGACATAAAGTTTTCTCAAATGACTATAAAATGTATAACAATGGAAACCCATATATTCGAAGAGGTGCAGAATCATAAAGATAACGTACTTTGTTAATCTATTACAACAAAATGCTAATTTTGATATTTGATAACAGCATTAGAAGAAAACGACTACACAGATTTTTGTGGTACACTTCTTTGATAACAAATGTTCTCAACTGATTATAAAATATATATCAATAGTAAGCCCTACCCCAAATAATGTGCAGAATAATACACTTACCCCCAATTTCACAACCTCCGGTTAGAGCTTACTCACAGTTAAGAAATAAAAATGTCATACAATTTGACAGCTATAACTGTAGGTTAGCTCTAACCGTAGGAAAACCGGAGATTGTGGAATTTACCGATAGGGTCTTATTTATAAAAAGTTATGGAAGGCTTGAAATACATTTTAACGCTGAAAATCAGTTTAATAAACCTTCCATAAGTTTTTATGAATAAGTCTTTTAATGTATTTCACCATTTTTTTACAAACAGATTATAACTATATTAATTAACTACATTATTAACGACGTGCCGAATCGCAAACATAACGTAAGTTATTAAACTATTCCGACAGAAGGTTAGTTATGGTTATTTTATGACAAAAAAGAAAAGCCCTGCAATTAGATTTGTGGTACACTTTTCAGATATTTACTCTACTCAAAAGTTAAAGAAAAATATGTGCGTTGAAAGCTCAATCTCTAAAGATGTGCAGAATCATATCTAATCATTCTCGAACCTATTACAAGATTCAGAATCAATTCAGATTTTTAATGAAATTTTTAAAACTAAGATCCTGCAGTGAGTTTTGTGGTACACTTTTCGCATCTTTATTGGACTCGCAAGTGAAAAAGAATTATTTATGTGGAACGATATATTTCCAAGGATGTGCATCCTTAGGATTGGCAGTGATTTATGTGGTACACATTTCGGTTTTTTATTCTACTCGGAACATACCGACATGTAGATGTTAGAAAAGCTCTATTTTCAAAGATGTGCGGTATCATAATCTTAACATATTTGACTAATTCATTAGAAATATAAACTTAATTTGGATTTCTGATGAAATGTTTACAAAAAAAGCCCTGCACCGAAATTTGTGGAACACTTTTCGGATCTTTATTATAATAAAAAAATTAAAAAGTATATACGTATAGAACCACCTGTATACAAAGATGTGCAGAATCACAAATGTATAAGTTATATGTCTACGAGTAATATATTACAAACAGAAGTTAGTTTTGATCTTTGATAACCTATTAACAAGAAAAGCACCGCAGTTAATTTTGTGGTACAATTTTCTGTTTTTTAATCTACTCAAGATATTACAAAATGTGTAATTATTGACAGATCTATTCCCTAAGATATGCAGAATCACATACATAACGTTTCTAACTAATTTATAACTAATTAAAAGTTAATTTGGTTGTTCTGGCATTATTTTTACACGAAAAACTCAAGCTTAATTTTTGTGGTACACTTTTTGGATCTTAGTTGTTCTCTAATGACTATAAAGTGTATATCAACAAAAGCACCTACATCTGAAGATTTGCAGAATCATGGACATAACCTATTTCACTAATTTATTACAAGACAAAATGTTAAATTTTGTTTGTGATGACATCTTATCTAGAGAAGCCCTGCAAAGAATTTTGTGGTACACTTTCCAGATATTTTTGTGGTACACATTTCGCATCTTTATTGGACTCGCAAGTAAAAAAAATTATATATATGGAACGACATATTTCCAAGAATGTGCAGAATTATACACATAACGTGTTTTGCAAATTATTTCATCCTAAGGATTGGCAGTGATTTATGTGGTACACATTTCGGATTTTTATTCTACTCGGAACATACCGACATGTATATGTAAGTAAAGCTCTATTTTCAAAGATGTGCGGTATCATACTCTTAACCCGCCAATGGTGACGTACTGGTCTGTGAGACCGGGTGTGTTAAAAAATTCGAATAACTGTATTCTCCGTTAATGTTTTGTGCTGCAATTTCGAGTAGCTGCCTCATTGCGGGTGCCCTACCGTCAGCTCACGACGAAACTGCTCAGTGAGCACCCTTTTTGTATTTTTTTGAATAACCCGGTGCTTGAGACCGTGTGTCACTGTTTTTGTAAGTAAAACCCGGTGCGTGAGACCGTGTGTCACTGTTTATGTAAGTAAAACTAGGTGCATGAGACCGTGTGTCACTGTGTATGTAAGTAAAATAATCAAAGCTTTACGAACGCGAATAGCGTCATCTTGAATACCTTCTACAAGAAATAACAATTGATGAGGACAGACCACCAATTCATATAGTGAAGCCGAGAATGATATTGAACCAGAGGAAACACAAAATTCAGACCGCGAAGAAGAATTGAGTGACCGAGAGCCTGCAGGTAACAAAAACTCTTTATTTTATATTGAAAAAGACAAAAGTAGGAAATGGAGTAAGGATTATGCGCGCCTATCTGTTCGTACTAGAAGAATTAATAAAGTTTCAGAGTTACCTAGACCAAAGCGGGATATAACCAATGAAAAAACCCTCCTGAAATGAGAAAAACATTTTTGAGGACTCTATTATTCATATAATTGTCAAGTATACAAACCAATATATTGCTACCGCGAAAGATACATTTTGAATAGAAACATATGCTAAAGAGATTGATTTGAAGGAAATACATTGCCTGATAGGATTGCTCATATTAGCTGGTGTTAAAAAATCTAATTATCTGAACGTTGAAGAGTTATTTGTGTCATTGTATTTTATTGTTTAGAAGGATATATTTTATTGTTTAGAAGGATACCAATTTTTGTTTATTTTGTAAAAGTTCCGAGTGTCGAAAGACTAAAATGCGATTTTTTATTTTTTTCTTAATTTTAAGGAATGTATTACTAAAAACATTGTTATTTTTAATGCAATTTTATGAATTTTAATATTGAAATAAAATAGCTGAAATTGATTAAAGAAGTTTGTTTTATTGCCAAAGAGCATAAATTAAACAAAAAACATGAACTATTAGTAACACGTTTCGAAAAAGCTTGAGTGGAAATCCCCGGTGCGTGAGACCGGCGTCACCATTGACCAAAGTCAAATTTGCGTCACCATTGGCGGGTTTGACTAATTCATTAGAAATATAAACTTAATTTTGGTTTCTTATGAAATGTTTACCCAAAAATCCCTGCACCGAAATTTGTGGTACACTTTTCGGACCTTTATCATAATAAAAAGATTAAAAAGTGTACATGTATAGAACCACCTATTTACAAAGATGTGCAGAATCACAAATATATACGTTTTTTTATTTGTGCTACAATTTTCTGTTATTTTTTCTACTCAAGTTATTACAAAATGAGTAATTCTAGACAGATCTATTACCTTAGATATGCAGAATCACATACATAACGTTTCTAACTAATTTATAACTAATTAAAAGTTAGTTTGGTTGTTCTGATATTATTACAAGAAAAACTCAAGCTTAAGTTTTGTGGTACACTTTTTACATCTTAGTTGTTCTCTAATTACTATAAAATGTATATCAACAAAAGCACCTACATCTGAAGATGTGCACAATCATGGACATAGCCTTTTTACTAATTTATTACAAAACAAAATGTAAAATTTTTTTGATGACATCTTATCTAGAGAAGCCCTGCAAAGAATTTTGTGGTACACTTCCCGGATATTTTTGTGGTACACTTTTCGTATCTTCATTTAACTCGCAAGTAAACAAAAATTATATATATGGAACGATATATTTCCAAGAATGTGCAGAATTATATACATAACGTGTTTTGCAAATTAATTATAGTCATTAGGTAAATTTTAACTTTGTGGTCATCCTTAGGATTGGCAGTGATTTATGTGGTACACATTTCGGAGTTTTATTCTACTCGAAACATACCGACATGTAGATGTTAGAAAAGCTCTATTTTCAAAGATGTGCGGTATCATACTCTTAACATATTTGACTAATTTATTAGAAATATAAACTTAATTTAGAATCCTGATGAAATGTTTACAAAAAAAGCCTTGCTCCGAAATTTGTGGAACACTTTTCGGATCTTTATTATAATAAAAAAATTAAAAAGTATATACGTATAGAACCACCTATTTACAAAGATGTGCAGAATCATAAATCCAGCGTTTTTGTCTAATTTATTACAAACAGAATGTTTTGATTTTTAATAACATTTTGTCACGAAAATCGCTGAAATGAATTTTGTGGTACACTTTTCCGATATTTTTCTACATAATGGATTACAGAATGTATAACTATGGAAAGTCCTATTCCATAGAATGTGCAGAATCATATAATTAACGTATCTAAAGGTAAATTTTGTTGTTGTGACATTTGCATTATAAGAAAAACACTATTTAATTTTTGTGGTACTTTTTTTGGATCTTTATTGTACTCAAATGACTAGAAAATTTATATTAGAAGAAAACCCTGCCCGCAAGGATGTGCAGAATGATGACCGTAAGCTAAAGGGTTTTCCAACAAGAGGTGTTATTTTGGTATTCAAAAAAGAAAAACGCCATTTTTTTGAGATAAATGATCGGATGTTTATTTCATAATAAAGAGGAAGGTATGCCGTTAATAATGAACAAAAAACATCACCCAAATGCCCACCACGACCTCGCTTACATGACCCTATCCTTTTCATGAAATTTTCCATAACCAAATCGCAAAGTAGATGCCCTATGTCCTCGGTAGCCTCACGAATTCTATCTTTGAGGTCTTGAATCGACGCTGGGCTGTTGACGTAGACCTTATCTTTCACGTGGCCCCAAAGGAAGAAGTCGCAAGGTGTTAAATCACAAGATCTCGGTGGCCCCTTGTGATCACCTCTTCGAGAGATCACACGTTCCGGAAACTTTTCCCGTAACAGAGCAATGGTTTCGTTGCTTGTATGGCACGTAGCGCCGTCTTGTTGAAAGTAAACGTTGTCCAGATCAATACCATCCAACTCCGACCATCAAAAATCATTAATCATCTCTCGATAGCGCAATCCATTCACCGTAACTGTTGATCCAACCTCATTTTCGAAAAAGTAAGGTCCAATGACCCCGCCGGACCATAAACCGCACCAAACAGTCACACGTTGAGGATGGAGAGGCTTCCTCTTGGGTTTTCCGAGCCCCAGATGCGACAATTTAGCTTGTTGACGTAGCCACCGAAGGTGGAAATGGGCTTCGCCAGTCAAAATAAGTTTTCGATGGAATTCCGGATCATTTTCATGCATTTCAAGGACCCAATCAGCAAAGACACGACGTTGTTGATGATCGGCCGGATTGAGTTCATGTGTTAACTGAACTTTATCAGCCTTAAGACCCAAGTCTTTATGCAAGATACGGTGTAATGACGTTTGTGGAATGCCCATTTCCAAAGAACGGCGAAAAATGGACAAACCTGGGTTTTCTTCAACACTTTGGGCTACAGCAGCAATATTCTCAGTTGTTCTTGAGCGACGTCCCAACAGCTCGAATTTTTTCACCAATTTCTGTATTGCGGTTCGACAAGGTGCTTCAAGACGACCCAAAAATGCTTTAGCTTTGCGAACTATGACTGCAAGATTTTCACCATTTTTGTAGTGAATTTTAATAATTTCAATGCGTTGGTGAATCGTGTATTATTCCATTTTAGTAATAGCGTAGTTTCTACTTGTCAAATGTCAAAGAATAAAAGCTTCAAAAGTGACAGCTACCGAATCATCGGGTGATTCAAAATAACACCTCTTTTTGGAAAACCCTGTATTTGAGTAATTGAGTAATCTTGATTTTTGAAGACATCATAACAAGTAAAGCCCTGCAGAGAGTTTTGTGGTACGCTTTTCGCCTCATTATTCTACTTAAAAGTTGATAAAATGCATACGACTGGAAAGCAGAATAATAAATAAATCATAGTTTATTAATCCAATAAAAACAGAAAGTTAGTTTTAATTCTTGCTGACATATTTACAAAAAAAGCCCTGCAGTGATTTTTTCGAATCTCGAGTGTACTCAATTGATTGTGAATTGCATATTCATAAATCGAGGGCATATATTCAAAAGTGGTTATGAGCCAGTATAATATAATGGCTCATAGCCACTTTTGAATAAAAGCCATCGAAATGTTTCTCCTTAAGGTCAATATTACCACACTTATTGGTACTGTACCCATCTAGATACCCCCGTTTTCAATAAATATCAAATTTCCATTATTCCCTCCACCACTTGCTACTCGCAAAACATGGTAATCCACACCTTCATGTCCGGAAAAGGGTTTAATCGAAAATGTAAATAAATGCAAACACCCTCTCCTTGCAAAAAAAAACGTTATGCGCAAATATTTTCAATAAACAAAACGTAATTACATGACATAATTGAAATTTATAGATGTCACGTAATCGAACCTTCATTAGAAATCAAACTTCAATTCATGCAAATCCGTTTTAGCAAACCCACACAGAGAGAAGGACAGCCAAGATCACAACCACATCCCTGTGTAATGTGTTTGCTAATTTAAAAGAGATAAATCCTCTTAGGATAGGCCAAAAGGAGTAACCAAATGATTTGCAAAAATTGCACAAAAAACTGATTTTTGATTAATCAAAGTCAAAAGTAAATAATACGTGATGAGGTGAAGGCACACGGTGAAAAGGGTTGGGGAAAGCATTGGAAATCGTTATGCAAACTTGAGCCTTAGGGAGAAATGCAAAATTTAACCCTTTTAATTTATCTGAAATAATGGCAATGTAGCATCAACCTGGAGTTTTTAAACGGAATGGTGGTGTCGCATGTTTCATGACGGTGCTGAGGCGAAGGCTTGTGGATGGCAATGTTGGTGGTGGTGGTGGCCGACACTGGTAGGGATCAACCTCATCATCCAAACTATTTGTTTCTAATTTGGAAAATGGATATGCAAAGGATTTCTTCGCCGTTCAAACACTGGCACATATCGCACAGTGGTTTTACAGAAGCAACAATTTTAGCTTTTTCCAAAATCGATCTGTAATGAATAGTATAAAAACTAAATAAGTTATAATATTTTTATTTCGAAATAAACTATAAGTAAATATATCACTCCATAGATCACTCTCTCCATAGATTACTCTTTATATTTATTTAGTTTTTTTTTTAATTTCATTAAAACTTAAAGAATTATGAAAAATACTTCTTTTTGAAAACGTTCTGATTTTACTATTAATTTTTTTTTTAAAAACAAAGAACTGAGAAATTGCGAATTTATCTCTCATGTACGCCCAGAGAAGAATATATGGTCGCGGTGATCATATTTTGCAACCATGATAACTTATTTCTGTCAACATTATATGGTCCCAGTCATGATAAAAGACAAACTCTTAATTTACCAGGACTATTCCCTGATAACCATCTTATTTTCTATATAAAATGGTTGGCTTGTAACCATATTATGTTACCCATTATATGGTTTCTATAACCATATTTAGGTTAAGGTTAAGGTTAAGGTTAAGGTTAAGGTTAAGGTTAAGGTTAAGGTTAAGGTTAAGGTTAAGGTTAAGGTTAAGGTTAAGGTTAAGGTTAAGGTTAAGGTTAAGGTTAAGGTTAAGGTTAAGGTTAAGGTTAAGGTTAAGGTTAAGGTTAAGGTTAAGGTTAAGGTTAAGGTTAAGGTTAAGGTTAAGGTTAAGGTTAAGGTTAAGGTTAAGGTTAAGGTTAAGGTTAAGGTTAAGGTTAAGGTTAAGGTTAAGGTTAAGGTTAAGGTTAAGGTTAAGGTTAAGGTTAAGGTTAAGGTTAAGGTTAAGGTTAAGGTTAAGGTTAAGGTTAAGGTTAAGGTTAAGGTTAAGGTTAAGGTTAAGGTTAAGGTTAAGGTTAAGGTTAAGGTTAAGGTTAAGGTTAAGGTTAAGGTTAAGGTTAAGGTTAAGGTTAAGGTTAAGGTTAAGGTTAAGGTTAAGGTTAAGGTTAAGGTTAAGGTTAAGGTTAAGGTTAAGGTTAAGGTTAAGGTTAAGGTTAAGGTTAAGGTTAAGGTTAAGGTTAAGGTTAAGGTTAAGGTTAAGGTTAAGGTTAAGGTTAAGGTTAAGGTTAAGGTTAAGGTTAAGGTTAAGGTTAAGGTTAAGGTTAAGGTTAAGGTTAAGGTTAAGGTTAAGGTTAAGGTTAAGGTTAAGGTTAAGGTTAAGGTTAAGGTTAAGGTTAAGGTTAAGGTTAAGGTTAAGGTTAAGGTTAAGGTTAAGGTTAAGGTTAAGGTTAAGGTTAAGGTTAAGGTTAAGGTTAAGGTTAAGGTTAAGGTTAAGGTTAAGGTTAAGGTTAAGGTTAAGGTTAAGGTTAAGGTTAAGGTTAAGGTTAAGGTTAAGGTTAAGGTTAAGGTTAAGGTTAAGGTTAAGGTTAAGGTTAAGGTTAAGGTTAAGGTTAAGGTTAAGGTTAAGGTTAAGGTTAAGGTTAAGGTTAAGGTTAAGGTTAAGGTTAAGGTTAAGGTTAAGGTTAAGGTTAAGGTTAAGGTTAAGGTTAAGGTTAAGGTTAAGGTTAAGGTTAAGGTTAAGGTTAAGGTTAAGGTTAAGGTTAAGGTTAAGGTTAAGGTTAAGGTTAAGGTTAAGGTTAAGGTTAAGGTTAAGGTTAAGGTTAAGGTTAAGGTTAAGGTTAAGGTTAAGGTTAAGGTTAAGGTTAAGGTTAAGGTTAAGGTTAAGGTTAAGGTTAAGGTTAAGGTTAAGGTTAAGGTTAAGGTTAAGGTTAAGGTTAAGGTTAAGGTTAAGGTTAAGGTTAAGGTTAAGGTTAAGGTTAAGGTTAAGGTTAAGGTTAAGGTTAAGGTTAAGGTTAAGGTTAAGGTTAAGGTTAAGGTTAAGGTTAAGGTTAAGGTTAAGGTTAAGGTTAAGGTTAAGGTTAAGGTTAAGGTTAAGGTTAAGGTTAAGGTTAAGGTTAAGGTTAAGGTTAAGGTTAAGGTTAAGGTTAAGGTTAAGGTTAAGGTTAAGGTTAAGGTTAAGGTTAAGGTTAAGGTTAAGGTTAAGGTTAAGGTTAAGGTTAAGGTTAAGGTTAAGGTTAAGGTTAAGGTTAAGGTTAAGGTTAAGGTTAAGGTTAAGGTTAAGGTTAAGGTTAAGGTTAAGGTTAAGGTTAAGGTTAAGGTTAAGGTTAAGGTTAAGGTTAAGGTTAAGGTTAAGGTTAAGGTTAAGGTTAAGGTTAAGGTTAAGGTTAAGGTTAAGGTTAAGGTTAAGGTTAAGGTTAAGGTTAAGGTTAAGGTTAAGGTTAAGGTTAAGGTTAAGGTTAAGGTTAAGGTTAAGGTTAAGGTTAAGGTTAAGGTTAAGGTTAAGGTTAAGGTTAAGGTTAAGGTTAAGGTTAAGGTTAAGGTTAAGGTTAAGGTTAAGGTTAAGGTTAAGGTTAAGGTTAAGGTTAAGGTTAAGGTTAAGGTTAAGGTTAAGATTAAGGTTAAGGTTAAGGTTAAGGTTAAGGTTAAGGTAACGCTCTTAATAACTATAAGTACAATATATTGGTGCGCTTGGGCCTTTAGACAAGGCCTGGAAGGTGTGCAGTTTCTGTTGACATTTGTTGCCATAAGAGCACTACCTCTCCAAATGAACTTTGTCTTCATCTCTACAGCTTCTGCAAAAGTAATTTCCCCATACATTAAATTTCTCTTCGTGCCGTCAATTATGGCGGTGACCCGTCATGACAGACACAATAAGTGAGATGTCCGGTCGCGATAACGACGTCATGGCTTTCGTGAGTGTGGGGTTTAGCCAGGGCCACACTGTCATAAGAACACTACCTCTCAAAAAGAGCTTCGTCGTTATCTCTAGAGCTTCTGCAAAAGTCATTTCGCAGATATTCAATCGATCTGCGTGCAGTCCAATGCGACAGTGACCAGTTATGGCAGACACGATAAATGCGACGTCCGATCGCTATATGGACAGCAGGGCTTTGAATGGTTTGGGATTTAGTCAGGCCAGCCTGGAAGGTATGTGTTGTCATTAGGGCCCTACCTCTCACAAAGAGCTTCATTTTTACAGCTTCTGAAAAAGTCATTTCACCAGACCTGATCCTGAAGTGAATATTAAACCCTTCAGCCTTTTGTTAAGAGTTCTGCGCTAGTCGAGTTCAGTTCTTGAATTCAGAAATACAGTTTCCAGGAATTTTGGCCAACCTGAGTATCAGAGAAAATATTGATACAGACTTAGGCAAAACAATATATCTCAGTCATTCTGCTTATTCTTAATAGCTAGGATATCTATATTACAGTGATCAGGCAGTCTTCTTACAATGAATAGCTCAAGTTCCTCAGAAAATTCACTAAAGCCTACATGGTTGATTTTGTAACCATCACCATCTGTATAGAAGTTAAATAATTTTGATTCTGAGTAGGTATAAGATTGGGAAACTGCTTGTCAAACAGTAGTTCAATCACAATATTATCAACAATTCCTGGAAGGTCAGACATTGTATCTTGACGGACACTTTTCTTTTGCCATTTCCTGACCAGAGTGACAGTTCCCTATGTATAATAGCAGTACTTGCGGCATATAGCTTTGCTATCTGTCTAGCAGTATTAAATGAAGTATAACATTTAGTAACTCAGTCGATGTCGTTCTGCAAAACCACAAACCAGGCATTCGGTGAGCTTTATTTAGCATCTAACTGAAGGTAGATTTGTGCAGAGCCGTCTACCAATCGCAAAGAACACAGGTGCAGTTGGTACCTTATATCTTCTACAGACAAGAACTAGTTCTGTCTTGGTCAGGCTAACACCAATACCATTATAGGAAGCCCATCTGGCGGTGGTATGAAGGGCCTGTTGCAGGATGTCTCTAAGGGCCTGTTGCAGGATGTCTCTAAGAGTATTTGGAAACCGCTATTGCCACATCATCTGTAAAGACAATAACCTTAACTCTCATTTCTCCTGAGAGAGCAGAAGACTGTTCATGGAAATATTCCCTAGCAGAAGAGATAGAACTCCCCTTTGGATGTAAACTCTCTCAAGTTAGATTTTGAGTACTTTTTCTCGATTTAAAGTTTGAAGTATTTTTCTCTTGAAATCGAATTGCTTATACTTCATGAGCAATCATGCTTCTTTCTACATTTATGTCATATATCTAGATTATGTAGCTGATATTTGATAGCTGATATTCTGACCCTACTAACTATTTTTATGGGCTATGTCTTTATAAACCATTTTATGTTTACTTGTTTGTTTTCAACCACTGTGCTTCTACGCCTGATGCATTACTCGCATACCGACTGTGGGCCCAGCAGGCGGCATTTACTGCCATACTTCTATGAAGGAGGAGGTTTGCTGCTTGTTACAATTTCAGGCACAAGCAACAAAACGTGAGTGAGTGTGTGCCACAGTTTTGCTGATGTTGCATTTGCCTCAAAAGGTTAGGGGAGTGACTATGAATTATAATAACCAAGCAGGGAAGAATGAAGGTAAAGGGATTTTTCCATATTTGCTTTGATAACAATCCAAGCATTGACAGGAAAAGCTAGAATTTTTTAGCAGAGACACATTTTCCTAAGCAAACACTTTATGTAGTCACATTCAAATTCATATTCAGATTTTCCTTGTGTTCTGCCGGCCCGGGGCCTCATGTGGAGGGCTTTAGTTAATATTTTGATATAATGGGGGATTTCTTTTTTATTTTGCCCTGGCATATCCTGTCAACGCTTAGAAGATTTGCATCTTCTTAGCCATTGTTTGCATAATATTTGGCAATTATAACATGATTTTTTGTCGGTTATAAAGCATTTAAGGTAAGGGGTGTCTTTTTTATGAAAGTGAAAATTCCACTCGTTCGTTTTTTTTTTGCTATGAATACATTTTCCACTTCCACTTTGAGGTTTTAGGCATTATCGAGGCAGTTATGAAACTGTGGGCTTCTGTGCTCTGTTTTTTTTTAAGTCTCGATAAAACGCTTAGGTCCAAGTGTTGATGGCTGATGCTGATAAGCTGATTTTGTGTAATGGGAGCAGTGTATATGCTAATAGTTTCATAATTTCTTTTTGTGAGCATTAGTAAACGGCAGTTGAAGGAAAATATATGCCATTTTTGTTACTGTTCATAATTAGTAGTAAGGATTATAGGGAAAATTTGAATATTTTTTTTAATTTTAAAGAGAATTATAAATTCATAGGATTTTTTCGGTTGGGTGGCTTAACCCTTTGGCTACTTTGAAACTGAAGCAGTCCGATCTATAATCCTTTGAAAATAAATCTCAGAGTATGAATATGTAGTTTGCTACTCGAGCTAATTTGTATATTTTGCTAGTGATATAATCCATCAAATGATATGCTGACAACGTTTCAGTCTCATCAGCACAAGGGGTATAATTTTCCAATTCCAATTTATATTATTATGTATTTATAATTATTATATTGGCATTAAAAATTTTCTTTTTACTGCATAATAAATTTTGTACACAACTTTCATCCAAAACATGAAAAAGAAATTAACAATAATTATTTAAAGTTTTGGAAAGAATATCCAATTTTAGAACTAAACCAATAAGGAAAGGCTAAAGTCGGGCGGTGCCGACTATATAATACCCTACACCACTCTCGTAATATTGAATAACTCTGATATATAAATTTTGTAATTCATGTATAAATTGTTTACAAAAATTTACTTTTTGGACATTTTATACTTAAATAATACCCTGTACCACAGTGTGGTGTAGGGTATAAACACGATTGGATCTACAGAGCCAAATCGGATGAAACATATATATGAGAGCTATAACTAAATCTTTACCGATTTTCTTCAAATTCGGCAATGTTGGTTCATGAATCAAGAAATTCTACCATTCTAAATTTCAAAACGATTGGATGTAAAATATAGCTTCTATAGAACTAAAGGGCCAAATCGGACGAAACATATATATGGGAGCTATAGCTAAATCTTAACCGATTTTCTTCACATTCGGTAGTGTTGGTTCATGGATCAAGAAACTCTACCATTCTAAATTTCAAAACGATTGGATGTAAAATACAGCTTTTATAGGACTAAAGGGCCAAATCGGACGAAACATATATATGGGAGCTATAGCTAAATCTTAAACGATTTTCTCCAAATTCGGTAGTGTTGGTTCATGGATCAAGAAACTCTACCATTCTAAATTTCAAAACGATTGGATGTAAAATATAGCTTCTATAGAACTAAAGGGCCAAATCGGACGAAACATATATATGGGAGCTATAGCTAAATCTTAACAGATTTTCTTCAAATTCGGTAGTGTTGGTTCATGGATCAAGAAACTCTACCATTCTAAATTTAGAATATAGAAAAAAAAGCTGTATGTAAAATACAGCTTTTATAGGACTAAATGGCCAAATCGGACGAAACATATATATGGGAGCTATAGCTAAATCTAGTATTTATGTCCTATGTTTTATTTTATCCTAGGATGTCAGTTTGGAAAGAATTTTTGAACAAAAAAATAGTGATAATGAATAAACGAAGATATGAACGTTCTAAGTTTTGGCTATTTTCGTAATTTTTGCCCTATGATGTTTATTTAAGGAGACATGACCGTTTAAAGGTTTGTGGAGAAATTTCGAATTTTTTAACAAAAAAAATAGTGAAAACGAATTTGCGTTCTACCCTCATATTAGGAAATACAATTTTTAGAATCAAATACCGAAATTTTACCCCATTTGGTTGTCTCTAGTATAGAGGAAGACCGCACTGGTCGACTCTAGTATAGAGGAAGGCCACACTGGTCGACTCTAGTATAGAGGAAGACCACACTGGTCGAATCTAGTATAGGCCCTAGGCCCTTTTTTCCTAAAACCAATATTTAAGGAGATATAACCGTTTAAATTTTAGAAAAAAATTGTGATAACGAATTTTTGTCTTTTTTGCCCTAGGTCCTTATTTGAGGAAATATGGCCATTTAAATTTTGGATGGGAATTTTGAATATGTGACTAAGAAAATAGTGATCACGAATTTTTGATATTTTGACTATAGGACCCGTTTTTAAGGAGATAATAATGAAAGACCGAATACTAATATTCGAAAAAACAAGTAAGAAAGTTTCAGTCGGGTAAACCGAATAAGGTATACCCTCACTTTGTGAGTAATGTAATATTGAATATTACTCGTATTATTCTGTCAATTTGTGTGGGAGGTACCAGAAGGGGTTTATCAAATACACCTTTTTTTCGCTGAACGTTAGATACTTTAAATTCATTGCACTGTGCCGACTTATAAGCATTTATGTGCACTGGTATAAATGTTATGAGACATTAAATTGTGGTATGATATGGTTATTTTGTGTGGGAGGTACAAAAAGGGGCATGGCAATAACGCCCATTTTTCCCTGGACTGTAGGCAATATAAAAGCATAATACTGTTCAAAATTTCAAGTATTTTTAAACACACTTATTAATGTTATAAGCTGTTAACTTTTGGTGCAAAATGGCCAGCCATTTTCGCCAGACGGACAGACAGACAGACAGACAGACGGACGGACATTGCTCATTCGACTTAAAATGACCCAAAACGGATTTCCTCCGAACATACTTGGGGTCTTAGGTCACTCCTTCGACGTGTTACACTTTTTTCCGTAGCAAATGATATATACCCTCGTCACACTAAAGTGAGGGTATAAAAATATCGTTGTTTTGACCCAAAAAATTGTGATAACGAATTTTTGACTTCTTTGCCAAAGGGCCTTATTTAAGGAAATATGGCCATTTAAAGTTTTGTATGGGAATTTAGAATATGTGACTAAAAAATAGTGATCACGAATTTTTAATATTTTTTACTGTAGGACCCCTATTTAAGGAGATAAAAATAATAATAATGAAAGACTGATTACTAATATTCGTCATTTTTGTTACACTTAGGACGAATATTAGTGGTTAAAGAGGATATGACCTTCTAAATTTTTTGAAGGAAATTTAGAATTTTTAAGAAAAATTATTACCAGCGGCCTTTTTGTCACAGGACTCTTATTTAGGGATCCTATTCTTCTCGATGATACGGACGAAGAGTTCGATAACACCCTTGTCGGGGGTGTTATCATTGGTAATCTGTGGATTACCAATGGTGGTAAGAATTCTACAGATTATCCTCCATCACGCTACAGCAGCCTCAGCGGCTCTATTGCTACGCCTGTCCACAGGTGCAGTAGACATCGTTCTGATACAAAAGCCCTACGCAGTGGGAAGAAGGGTGTGCGGTATGAGGACACCCAACATCAAACTGTCTGTTGCCAACTGTGAAGGCTCTCCAAGAACCTGCATTTTGGCCAGGAAATTCTTAGGTATCTTTCTCCTGTCTAATTTAAGTGGAAAAGACCAAACAGATGCTAGCCTGGAGATCGGCAATCGCATGTGTTGGGTGGTCTCCAGCTACATACTTGCCTTATAAAGCTGTAAAACCGACTGCTCTCTTCAGAAGCAACGTATGTCGAGCTCGAGCTGATTATTGGCGCAGACACGACAGCTCACCATACTATCTGGGGTAGTACAGATATAAACAATTCGCTTCTTGACTTTATTCTAACTACAATCCTAATTTGTAACATAGGTAATAAACCGACCTTTACAATTAAAGACAGACAAGAAGTACTCTACGTAACGTTTGCTACTGACCGGCTGTCAGACAAAATAATTGGGTGGAATGTACTGGACGACCACTCATTCTCAGATCAACATTATATTGAGTTCAAACTCGCTGAAACAGCGCCTAAGCCTGCCGTCCACAGAAATGTGAGGAAGACAAAGTGGCACCTGTATGAGAAGAATTTCAAGAAAGTCCTTAACTCTAAACTTCTTTTCGAAACGAATGACGAAGCACATATACCTTCTGTGGCGAAATGGAAAAGGTCTCCGACGCCGCAAGGCTGAGGAAGATACTATCCGCTTCACCCTGTACAGTCGGTTATTTGCAGGATGCGCAAATGACTGGACAAAAAACAGCGAAAAACAGTCGCTTAATGTACTGCTCCACACACATTTTCCGGGGAACTCACTAACAGAACCCAAGGATCAGCAGGACCAACAAGAGAGCGAGTGGACTTCGAGCGTCCCTAGCTTGTTGACTGAGATATCCAGAATAAGCTGGACTATTAATAGCTTTGAGCCCTCCAAAGAGTACTGTCTCCACTAATTTCGAACCTAGTGGTGAATGAAATTCTGCTAGATCTAGAACGTTGTGACTGCAAGGTCGTGGCATATGCGGACGACGTGGCAATCGCAGTGAGTGACAAATTCGTAAATGTCCTCAGAGATATCTTACAGGTGGCTCTGAACAAATTGGCTAGACGGGCCACAAGCATCGGTTTGGGCGTTAACCCAAACAGGATCAATGTCCCACATGTGGACCCTCCACAAGGTCGGCCATTTGGAATGTTTAGTTAATTTTTGACAGCTGTTGTGCTTGGATGTGTTTTAAATTATCTTCGATTTTTATCTATTTCAGAAAATGGATCAAAGAATCTGCATCAAATTTTGTGTGAAAAACAAAATAAAGTGCGCTGACGCATTCCGAATGTTGACTGTGGCATATGGTTAAGCTACCTTGAACCAAAGCAACGTTTATCGGTGGTAAAAAATGTTCTTAGAGGGCCGAGAAGATGCGAAGGACAAACAGCGTGCCGGACGCCCGAGCTCACAGCTTTCTTTGATTGCAGGGGCGTGGTGCATTATGCGTTCTTGCCACAGGGTAGTACGGTCAATAAAGAATATTACCTGCAAGTTACGCGCAAATTGCGCGAAGCAATCCGCCAACAACACCCGGATTTGTGGAAGAACAAAAACTGGCTTTTGCTCCATGATGGATGGTATTGATCTGGACAACGTTTACTTTCAACATGACGGCGCTACGTGCCACACAAGCAACGAAACCATTGCTCTGTTACGGGAAAAGTTTCCGGACCGTGTTATCTCTCGAAGAGGTGATCACAATTGGCCACCGAGATCTTGTGATTTAACACCTTGCGACTTCTACCTTTGGGGCCAAGTGAAAGATAAGTTCTACGCCAACAGCCCAGCGTCGATTCAAGACCTCAAAGAAAGAATTCGTGAGGCTATCGAGGACATAGGGCACTTTGCGATTTGGTTATGGAAAATTATGGAAAGGAATATGGTCATGTATGGAAAGGATATGGTCATGTAAGCGTGGTTGTGGTGGCCATTTGGCTGATGTTGTTTTTCATTATTAACGGCATACCTTCCTCTTTATTATGAAATAAATATCCGATTATTTATCTCAAAAAATTGAATTTTTCTTTGAATACCAAAATAACGCCTCTTGTTGGAAAACACTTTAAATTTTTTTAATTTTTCTAATCTCTCCAGTGTTTTAAGGAGTTATAAGCAGGAAATTTTTAGTTGCTGTATGGGAGGCTTTTCCGTCTTTGAGATGAAGGCAACTTTGGTTTCACCATTTTGTTGAATATAAGACGGGGAGCAATTGTACCAGTTTCAACCTGAATTCTGCCGAGAATAACTATGATATAACATTTAACGAATGATGTGGATTTTCATGTTTTACTAAACGTGGACACTCTTTCTTACTTTATCGCAGGTAATACAGAGTTTTACACTCTAACTTACTTTACCGCTTCCGGGTAACACAGAGTTTCGTGAATGTTGTCTACGTGACATTCTTCGAAGTGTCCACTACTTAGAATATTTAAAACCATTTTCTACAATTTGAACACAGTTTCTAGCAGCTTATAGGACAAGCAAAAGCCATGTTATGATTTAAAAATGCAATGATTGTAATGTCCGCTGAATAGTTATCCTTTTTTAATGAACTTCCTCGAGGAACTTGAAGATAATCTTTTGTTCTTTGATTAAGCGTAACATTTAAGACGTTTTTTTATTTATTTTTTACAACAAAAAATTGCGTTTTTAAAAGGAAGATGAGTTTAGGCTAAGCTAATGAACTCGAAAACAAAAGTCCCCAATTTACAATAACTCTCTAAATGGCTAAAAATCTGAAGTAAATTTCTTTGTGCATCTAAAGATAAAAAATAAAGAAAGGTTATCTAAATGAGATTTTTTTAAGATTTTTTTCAATTTTTTTAAAAAGGTCAATGTTTTTGTGGTTTTTACAAATATTTTGATTTTTAGAAAAAAACACAAAGGATATTACTCCTTTTTTATTCATTTTTTACACAATTAATATGGAATCCTTTTCTTCTGTTCCATAAAGTACTTCAAATTTACATGAAAACCCCAATAAACTTCAATTGTCCGTTTTATGTTTAAAGGTTTATGAAATTCCCATAAAATTTTCTTAGACAAATCATGAAAAACCAAACTGGTTTCCAATTAACCTCTGATATATGACATATTGTCTCAAAAACATAAATGATAAACCAAGCAAGAAAACGGACAATTTAACCACAATTTAAAGTAAATTGTGTATAAAAATTGAAGAAGTGTCCTTTAAAGGACGCAGCACAGAGAAAAATGACATTGACGATGGTTAGGCCTTCAAATAAATGACAAAATTGACAAGGGCTTCACAGTGGTGAAGGAAGGACTTCTTTTTTTTTGTTTAAAGGATAACATGTGAAAGGGGTGAATTGTAAGAAATTGGAAACATTTCGAAGACAAGGTGTTTCAAAGCAATCAAGAGAAGGAGAGAAAGAAAGAGAGAGAAAAAAGAGAATGCGTACACAAAATTAACCCCTTGTCTTAAGAAGGAAAACTGCGCAGGCGCGCCTAAGGCTATTGCTTCAGCTCTCAAGGTGCTCTAGTGAGCAGGAAACCGCAGTGCAGCATTTATTCTTTGTCTGGGCGTGATTTCATTGCCATTGGAATCATAAAATTTCATTACAATTTTAATGATTGTGTAGCAGCACGAATGCACCTTGAAATTGAGGTTGTGCAATTTTTTCTTAAATCCATATTTGCGGTTGTAGCCAAAGGCTCTAAGACCAGGTAAAGGATTTTAAGTACACCAGTTGCTTGACATTTAATCTTCAATTTGCTGCAGAACTCATACAATTCATATCCAAAGAGAAAAACCACCCCTCCCCCTAAGGGCATTTTCTTCTTGCAAAAGGATTGAACATTAAAAAATTACATTTCATCAATTTCATTTGATGTTTATAGGATTTTATCCTTTTTGCTTCAATAAACAGTGAGGAAGGTTTCCAAAAATGTTCCTCAATCGGTTGCTTTTCCTTTGCAGATTTTTGGTTTGGTTTTTCATTTTTTGGCAAACGTTTTTTTTTGTTTTCTTTATTTAATCCTTACAGTGAACGAAATCACTTTTAACATCCTCAGTCCATCAAAAATGCAACCTACATTGCACAAACCTAAGCCACAGAGTTCTTCATTCAGAAATTCCTTTCCTTTTCGGGTGTTTTTGCAATCCTTCAAATGTTTTGTTTCTTAAAAAAACAGTTGTCCTTATATCCTGCGGCATTTTGTTTAATTTTCATTGCCGACTTATTTGCTTAGGCTTCGTCTTGAGGAATTTTGCTTGCTCCTGCTGTCTGTCATCTTAAATAAATACTGGGAAGTTTATTTTTGATGGTTTCCCAAAGTAGCAGATTTGTATTTAATTTTTTTCTTTCAAGGAAAATTTGGTGTCGCCATTATCTGCGCTCATTGCACGAAATTGTCAACTTTAAAAGCCTCTTAGCTATGTACTTTGGCCTGCAATAAAATGCTTCAATTCACGATTAATGTATTCCCAAAAAATCGCATAAAACAAATAGCATCAGTAACATTAATTGTCTCCAAAATGCCTGGAGCAATTGTGGCTAACTGGTTAGAAAAGATGTTTTAAACAATTTCTCTAAACAATAGAATTGACAGAAACATTGTTATCTAAAATACACAGAAAATCATAGACAGATGAATTAACTGCAGAAAAAATTAAAAACAAAACTTTTTAATGCAAGGACAGACCGAAAATCTTGAAGATGCACCACAACATGTACAACGAAAATAAGGACAGGAACGAACAGATTTACAAGGGCAGAGAGACAGATCAGAAACTTAAAAAAAAACCAGTAAGGAAAGGTGAAAATCGGACGGTACCGACTATATGATACAATACACAACTCTAGTCAGATTGGATAATATCCAATGTATTCTTCAACAGTACATTAAGCGACTGCTCGCTGTTTTTTGTCCAGCTATTTGCCTCATCTTGCAAATAGCCAACTGTACAGGGTGTAGCTGATAGTATCTTCCTCAGCCTTGCGGCGTCAGAGACCTTTTCCACTTAGCCACAGAAGGTATCCCAACAGCGTCTTTGCGCCTTCCTAAGCTCCTTCTTATAGATCTTGAGTTGCTCTTTATAGGCATAGCAATCATTAGCAACCTCAGAAGATTTCGCCCTGTTAAATAGCTTTTTGCAGGTCTTTTTCATAGCCGTTTACTCAGAAGTCAACCATTGAGGTTTAATTTTACCCATACAGCTTGCTTTTGGACAGGCTTCTTCAGGGAAACTATTGAATGACATGCTCGTCCAGATTTCCAGACCGGCTTATCATTCGGTTCATACAGAAGTTTAAAGTTGAGGACTTTTTTGAAATTCTTCCAAAACAGGTGCCACTTTGTCTTCCTCACATTTCTGTGGACAGTAGGCTTAGGACTACAGTAGATTACGCCAAGTTAAACAGTTTGTTGTAGGTCTTTTTCCTAGCCGTTAGCTCAGCTCGCTTGCTGTTTGCATAGACATTGAGGGCGCATTTAACAATGTACAGACCGATACACTTATGCAGTCATTAGACGAGTTTCAGGTTGACCGGGCGCTGAAAAACTGGATCAACAATATGCTAAGGAATAGGTGGATTATTTGTTGGTCATATGACGTAACAATTAGAGACAAGGTAAATCGTGGTATACCTCAGGGGGGCATTTTATCGCCTCTTCTATGGGTTACGACGATACAAACAAAAGCTCTCACTAATGAAAGACTTAAACCAGTCTGTTATGCAGACGACGTTGTAATACTTCTAAGGGGGGCTTTCATCCAAATCTATTATGCAGAAGAGCTGAGGAGGCACTTAACATAGCATATAACTGGGCACAACCAAGGGGATTAAATCTTAACCCAGACAAAACAGAAATATGTATGCAGTATAACCTCTCTAATCCGGACAGATATAGTTTCGACCTTTGTCCGGATTACTGAATTGTCCGGACTACAGTACAAAACTCGAAAGTGGGTCATATTTTCTTATTTTATTAAGAAAAGCGTTTCTTAAAAGGAAAAAGATAGATAATAAATACATATGAAATTTTTACACTTGTCCTTGTGCAGTTTTTCAGATCTGTTTTTAAATTCTTTTAGAAATATTTTTACTATCAGCCTATAAAATAGCACTTGAAAAGTTTTCGGTTGCTTTCTTGTTTGCCTACAAAAAATAGTGAATTTTCTCAAGACTACAATGTCGATGCTCTCTTCAATATTTTCGTTTGACACAAGTGACGGAACTATAACTTCATTAGTGGTGAACAAGTAAACAATGATTTTTTTGGTCCCATTTTCTTTCTGTGGAATCCTCGTTATTGATTTCATTTTCTTGTGATGGACCCTTACCCAATAACTGAAGTACTATCAGCGGCTTCTTAGCATTTATCAGAAATTTCTTCAATCTTCAAAAACGGAAGTCGATATCCAGCCTTTTTTGTTAGACTTATGTACAAAAGGAAGTTAAAATTGTTAGAGCGCTCATGGATTTTCATGCTTACCTATTAAAAGGAGAGGCAACGTATGAGATCCAGACTCTTTACCATAAAGGTAAATCTATCTGCTGACATTTTTCTGCCTGGAGCTGAATTAAAATCATGTTATTATAGATAGAGCATTGTCAAAAATAGAGCAGATTCATCTGCACTGTAAATTTTTGGAGCTCATCAAGATCCACTTCCTCGACGGCTTCCAAAAATAATACAGCAGAAATATCACTTTATAATTTTTCGCCTCATATTTCCAAGCACCAATTTCATTACAAATTTCGAAGTTTTACAACCACCGGTTACTTTCAAAAAAAGATTATCATTACCCAGAACAACTACATGTTTCAGTTTTTAGACTAAAGGTATAATAACGTTAAAAAACTTAAAAACAATCACAAAAACATATTGATGTCCGGACTATAGAGGTTAATTTTCTAAACTGTCCGAATCATTAAGCTGTCCGGATTACTGGATAGTCCGGACTATCGAAGATCCCACCTTTTACCCGGCCTAGATTCCTGAATAAGACAATTGCTTTAACTAACAAGGTAAAATACTTGGGAGTAATCTTGGTTCAGAAAGATCATCTTGAAGAAAGAGTTACAAAGGCCCACAGATGTTGGTCGTTGTGCAGAAGAGCTATAGGTTT